>JAYESA010000009.1:164105350-164490350 GCA_036927795.1 Iris macrosiphon | reverse complement strand
TTATAAAGGATAGAACCAAATCTCGTGCATTAAATGCAGAGATATGCCTCAATCTCGTGCATTAAATGCCGAGATATGCCTCGAGCTCTGTATGAGAAACAGCTTTTGACGTGGCGTCTGATTTCGTCTTATCTTGAGCGTAAAAGCTCGTCTTTGCCTGTGTAGAATAGGCAGCGTATTCCTTGAATGCGTAAAAATGACTTGTATCAAGGATATCACAAAACGACAATATGGGGCTCTGTGCAGAATTATCATTACAGCCGTCCTCTCAATCATAGTACAGTACTTTTGTCAGGAGTCAGGTTCACTGTTCTGTCTGACAGATTCATTCGAGGAATACGAAGAGTTCCTCGTATGACTTTACGTTGCATTAAAGACAAACGTATTTTACGCTGTAGGGAGACATAGCAACCTTTTACGCCAAAACAGCCTTGAAGCGCTGCTTTACGCGGGCAGCGCTGAAGTCATGCTTTACGCCACACAGTGCTGAAGCTCTGTTTTACGCGTGCTTCATGTATGTTGGGGATTTTACGCATATAATTTCCCAGCGTATTTTTTATGCTTCTACAAGACCCCCTTCAAAGTTTTCAAATTCCTTTTAATTTGAAATACTTTGAATGAAGCATGAAGTGTTCAAATTTGACTCATTCTTCGAGGTTGATTTTTCGGCGATATTTAAGAAGTTGTTGGGATTTGGTATATTCTCTTCCGTCTATATAAAGGCAAACGAGTGAACCTGTTTCTCCATACTTCCTTCACCACAAAGATGGCCGCTGAGATTCATTAGGCTGCAATGAGGAAGAAGAAGATTATGCTCTTCCAGCATGTAAGGAGCCGTAAAAAGAGGCGTCTTCAAGCAAATATCCTCTGCAACGATGGATCATGGAAGGATATCATAGCTTCCTTTGCTCGGGAAAATCAGCAATTTTATATGACGATTCGTCCAGGAGAGAGGAAGGGTCTCATCGGACCACACAGCTTGCTAGCTGTATTTTTCTCTATTATGAAGTTGGACCCTGGTGGGCAGCTTGGCCGTGTCTTCCAATATTGTGTTGGGTCTGAATCCCTAACATAATTCTAGGCATAGCTGCCATGGCGTATGAAGGGGGCTCGTGCTAACATCTTGAACTCCAGGAATGAGAGGATGGCTGTTTTGGCGCAACAGATCCATGATTTAACGGCTCCTCCTCAATGATGTACCTTTTTGCTCTTTTTATAATTTGCTATTTCTAGAGATAATAAAGATACTTCTTCTGACTTTGTGGACCTACCACTTTTGAATATAAATGATAGGCTATGATGAAAGTGATATAAGAGGTAATATGGACGTGATATACTTTCGGTAAGTTTCAGCTGGATATATCTATTCAGAGGTTATATGGACATGATAGAATATGCTCCAACTAAATTTGTATACAAAATACTATCAGAGGTAATATGGACGTAATAGGTTTTAAAGTTTCAAATTAGTTAAACATATCTATTCAGAGGTCACAAGAACATGATAGAATATGATCCAACTAATCTCTGTATGTAGTGTCATCAGAATAAAATCTTTACCATACCCCTTTGAGTAAAGGAGATCAAGCATAGTACTTCTTCAGGAATTTGCTGTTGATAGGAGTCATTATTAAATCTCCATTAGGCTTGGCTAATCTATAAGCGCCATTTGAAAATGTGGTTTCAATCACATAAGGGCCCTCCCATTTAGGCTGGAACTTGTCCTTACTTTTGTGGGTAATGATCATTGGCCTCTTCATAGCTAGAACTAGCTCACCTACTTTGAACACTCTTTCCTTCACTTTTTGATTAAAAGCTCTGGAGATGCGTGCCTGGTAGAACTCTATGCGCTGTTGAGCTTGAAGGCGTTTCTCATCTAATCCTTCTAGCTCTTGAAGTCTTAAACGATCATTATTTTCCTGAGTCAACTCAATCGAGCAGTGGCTAATGAGTTGACTCAGGAAATAATGATCGATTTAAGACTTCAATGAGCTACGAAGCGATTAGATGCTGTCAACGCCCCTTCAAGCTCAACAGCGCACTAGCGTTCTACCAGGCACGCATCTCCAGAGCTTCTAATTCTAAACTTGTTGAAGAGACAAGAGCTGTTCAAAGTAGGTGAGCTAGTTCTAGCTATGAAGCTAGGCCAAACCATTAGCAGCAGGATTGTATGCCGTTGAGGCCATATTCTGTATCTGATTCTTATTGTAAAATCGGTGAAACGCTTGACTGGTGAATTGAGGCCCGTTATCATGAATTATCCTTCGGGGTATCCCAAAGTGATAAATTACATGGTGCTTGATAAAACTGATCACGTTGGATGTCTTCACCTCAGCAAGAGGGATCGCCTCCGCCCATTTGGAGAAATAGTCAGTGATAGCCAATATGAACCGATGTCCTCTAGAAGACGAAGGATGAATAGGACCAATGATATCCATACCCATGCTTCAAAGGGCCATGATGCAATAGTAGGATGTAAATACTCAGAAGGCTGATGTATGAAATCCGCATGAACCTAACAGGCTTTGCATTGTCTTACATATTTTACGACATCTGCAATCATAGTAGGCCAGTAGTAGCCCATCCTCCTGATACGATCCTGTAACTTAGGACCGGGTTGATGTGCTCCATATACCCCGTCATGAGATTCTCGAATAACCTGCCTTTCATCATCATCAGAGAGACATCGTAACAATAGTCCATCGTATGTTCGACGATATAGACTTTGTGAAGAAGCATCAAAATAGAAACGTAACGATCGTCTCTTGATAGATACTGCTTCTTTAGGATCTTCTGGTAAGATTCTGTATGACGCGAAGTCTATAAAGGGACTTCTCCAATATCTCTTAGGAGGAACTGTGTTTATAGAATAGTTGCGTTCTATGTGAAAATTATTTTTCACACAAAACAAATCTCTGTTAAGAAGGATCACCGAATTCTGCCGTCTTATAGGAATAGCTAGATCTGCAGCTAGGCTGGCCAGAGCATCAGCTTCCAAATTTTGAGATCGAGGAACATGCTTTAAGAAGAATCCTTTGAAAGACATGGCTATCTCGATCGTTGTTTGGTGATAAGGAATGAGGTCTGGATTGCGGACTTCATATATCCCTCTGTCCTGATTGACGATCAGCTGAGAATCACCAAAAGCTTCCAGGTATTCAACATCCAATTCTTTAGCGACCTGAGGCCCGATTAGTAGAGCATTATACTCTGCCACATTATTAGAGCAGGGTTCTCTAAGAGAATATGCTCGATAGATGACGAGTTTATCAGGAGTCACCAGGATAATTTCTACTCCTGAAACCACATTTCCCTTGGGACCAGTTCTGGATGCGCCATCAAAGAATAGCTGCCATGTATCATCTTCCATTGTCGAATTATATTCTGCAACTTCGTCGGAAATGTCCTCATATAATTTAGAGGTTTCCGGAATTGGATGGGCAGCTAAGAAATCAGCCAAGGCTTGGCCTTTCATGTACTTCTAAGGGACGTACACCATATCATACGGTGTCAGTAGCATTGTCCAAGTCGCAAGTCGGAAATTAAGAACACTCGGCTTATTCATTAAAACCTGAAGCAGATTGATTCTGAAGATGATATGAATAGTTTGGCCCGTCACGTAATGTCGCGTCTTCTGAATGGCAAATATTAGGGCCAGGCATTCTTTTTCCACTGGACTATACCTGTGTTCAGCTCCGACCATCATCCTGCTTAGATAGTAAATAGCCTGTTCGTTACCCTCATTGTTCTTCTGTGCAAGGAGAGCCCCTAAAGAATGATCCATTGCTCGAACATACAGCAAAAATGGTCTTCCTATGACGGGAGGCACCAGAACTGGAGGATTAGTAAGATAGCGTTTGATATCATTAAACGCTTGCTAACATGCTTTGTCCCATACGAATGACACACCTTTCTTCATTAGACGAGAAAAAGGTTGACATCCCCAGAGAGGTTGGATATGAATCTCCTGATATAAGCTAGACGACCTTGAAATCCCCTGAGTTCTTTGAGATTACGGAGCGGTCGCATTTCCAGGATAGCTTCTACTTTATCAGGGTCAACTTGAATGCCTTTTGCGGTAATGACAAATCCCAGGAACTTGCCACTGGATACACCAAAAAAGGACTTTGTGGGGTTCATTTTGAGTTGATGTTGGCGCATCAACTCGAATACTGTCTTCAAGTCTTGGATGTAATTATCCTTGAGACGGCTTTTAACAGCAATATCGTCCACGTAACATTCTACCATTTTGTGCAGATGCTCATGGAATATGTGACTCATAGCTCGTTGATACGTAGCCCCGGCATTCTTCAATCCAAAATGCATAACCGTATAGCAATATACCCCCAGTGGTGTACAAAAAGCAGTATGCTTTTCATCTTCAGGATTCATCTTAATTTGATTATATCCTAAAAATTCGTCCATGAAGGACATGCGTTCAAAACCGTACGTATTGTCGATCATGGTATCTGTAATGGGGAGAGGGAACTCATCTTTAGGGCATGCCGCATTTAGATCTCGGAAGTTGATACAAATACGCACTTTCCTATTTTTCTTCATAACCGGGACAACATTAGCGACCCAATCAGGATGTTGTTCTTCCTGGATGAACCCACAGGCTATTAGCTTCTTAATATCAGCTTCAATGGCATCCATCATATTCGGGCGGAACCGGCGTTGGTGTTGCTTTACAGGATTTGAATTGGACAATATGTTGAGTTTATAGGTAGCCACTTTTGGATCAAGACCTGGCATATCCTTATAATTCCAAGCAAAGACGTCGATATATTCTTTTATCAGCTGGATTATTTCTTCTCTTTCTTCTTCGGAAAGATTGTTACTGATAAATATCGGCTTTGGTGAAAATTCATCCCCAACATTGATTTGGATAACCTTATCTTTAGTGGGTGGTTCTTTTTGTTCGAACCGGAGTTCCCATTGTGTATCCATTTGATGAGCCCAGGATTCATCTTCAAATGGCTCAGATTCTTATTTCTCTGTTTCGAGGGAATCTGTCAAAACCATATTTACTGGTAATGCCCGTTCGAGTTCATCATCTGAATTGGAGGATGACAAATCGTCTTGAGAAGAGGAAATGGTCTCCTTATTTGACCCAGGGTTGTTTGAAGTTGCAATATGTGTGGTATACCCTAACCCGAAGCGAGTTTGTTGGCAGTAGGGATCACCATGCAATGGCATTCGTCTCCAAGTTCAAGTCATAGCCCATGCTTTGCATAATTTTCAAAGCCTGTGGGCTATATCTGTGAACTTGTATTTTCCCAACATCAGATTCGTGAGAACCTTCTTGTAAAATCGGTCTATTCCGCATGCGACCGAAGACTATTGGATGTTGATTATTGCGAGTAGGTGGAACAAAAAAGATAGAATCTTCATGCGGCCCATATGTCGTGACGACATTAGATGTTGATGCCACTTCCCACACATATAGATGATAGAAGTCTATAGCTTCCAAGAATTTTTGTGCTATAGGTCCTATATCGTTATGGAGAAAGGATTCCTGATTAGGAGATTGAGCGTCAGTATAGTGGAAAATATAATCTTTATTATCGTCAGAAACCACGTTCTCGGTTGTATTTACATCAATCGGCTGCTTGTTACGCCTAAGGTTGATGACCAAAGGTGGGAGCTTCTAGTTCAGAGTGATCACTAGAGGATCACTTCCTCCTCCCGATTTGGTTTTGCCCAAGTGGATAGCCATGGGTTCCATGACTTTCGGACGGGTAGTCCGCCCTTTCACCTGGATTGACAAAGGTTGCTCAGTAGATGGTTCTTCTGGCTCCTGGTAAGATTCCTCTTCCGTCTTGCCTGACACCTCCTTCATGTAGTCTTGGGTGTACAGCATGGCATCAGAATAGTATGACTCAACTCCTTTGAACGGGTTGAGATCAGCAAACTCTATTTTTACTGTCCCTTGGGCGTCTACATATTTGAAGCATTGGTGTAGAGTTGAAGGGACAATATTGTGATCATAGATCCATGGTCTGCCCAACAGAATATTGTAAGACACCTCTGAATCGATGAAGTAGTATGTAGCCACTGATCTAAGGTCACCAATCTGGATCCTCAAACGAATCTTCCCCAACGGTCTGCTCTTCCTGGCATTAAAGCCCACGATTGTGGTGGTAGTGTAAGCCAGTTCGCTTGTAGGAATTCTCAACGGTCTCAACAGACTATGAGGGATAATGCTGATCGACGATCCCGGATCTATGTGAATCCAATCTACCTCAACAGAGCCGACGTATCCGGTGTAATAAAGAGGCTTGTCATGTCTGTTATGTTTCAACAACATGTCCTCTTGAGTGAAAGTGATGTTAGGGACCACTTCCATCACACTATGGCATTGAGGACATGCCACAGGCTCTTTATCAGGGGATTTGAGCTGAGTCAAGCATACATCCGCTTGCATTAACGATTCACTCAAGGCTTGATGAGTGTCTTTGGATAGCCTAAGTAGCTCAAAAATGGATAGTCTGGCTGGAGTATTAGCCAACTGAGCCAAGATGTCGAAGTTATATGGTTTCTCTAAACCTTTGTTTTGAATATTCTTCAAAGGTTTATCGAAACGAACTTCTTTCTGCTTGCCTTTGTCCAGCGAAGTTGGTTTAGAAGGACCTGCCTCTGGCGTAACAGGTTCAGGTTCTGGATGTTTGGCAGGCGAAGTGTCTGTCGTTGCTTCCTCCTGGTTTCCTCCATAGTCTTTAAGGTAGGCTTTTCCTGACCGGGTTCCGGTTGTTAAAGCCTCTTCTTCCAACGTCGGGGATATTGCAACCATATGACATGGTTTACATCTCGAGTTCTTTTTACCATATGACATGGTTTACATCTCGAGTTCTTTTTAGACTTAGCTTTAGCAGCTTTAGTCTCTTCCTCAATTTCTGACACCAGATCAGGGTGGACCCACATGATCTCCCTACGCTTGGTAGTTAGGGGCACTAAGTCATGATTTTGACCCCTAGTAGGAGGAAGATTAACAATGTTCATCATTGCCCGTGGAATAGGTACCACACCATCCGGGACTTCTTAAGGGGGCAGATTGCCAAATTGGAGTGAGATCATGTTGGCAGTGACCGTCTTTTCGCTATTACGCAGAGCAATGGCCTTGGCGTCGATCAGCTCCTGGATTTTCCTTTTCAGTACATAGCATGCCTTTGTGGGATGATATATATATCTGTAGAAAATGCAGTACTTAGGATTATTTGTACTGTCGACTTCATTTGGACGCTTTACTTCGGGGAGAGTAAGCTTGCCACTTTTGACTAGACAGTCGAATATGCTCGGAATATCGTCGTCGTCAAAAGAATATTTCTCTATAGGTCTAGAAGTCCCAGGTTTCGTCTACGTAGTTACTGGAGTATTTTGCCTGGACGTATTGATGGCCAGAGCTTCTTTTCTTTTGGAACTACGAGTATAATCATTATTGGAGGATGACCGCTTCCCTCGATCATAGGTAGAGATCATGATTCCGTTGTCACGAGCCTTTCGACTGTTGTCTTCAGCGGCTACCGCTGACATGATAAACGAGGGCCAATCATGGAACTGATATGGTCCTGTAAATACTGAGATCAGCGGGAGAAGGTTCTTCCTGCAAATGTCCACCAAGGCAGAATCCGGAACTCCGGGAGGCATCTGCAAAGTAGCATGTCGAAAATGTTCAATAAAAGTACGAACGTTTTCTTTCTCCTACTGCTTTACTTCGATAAGTGATGACATAGACATGTCCATTCCTTCTTCGTAGAATCGAGCGAAGAACAGAGTCTTGAAATCTTCGAAAGAAGTAATGCAGTTGTCTGCTAGACTACGGTACCATTGGTAGGCCACTCCAGACAGACAGCCTTTAAACACTCGAGTGAGAAGGGCGTCATTCCCCTGCAACAACACTGTCATCATGCTGAAGTAATTCATGTACTGGCTTGGCGACGTCTTTTCCTCAAAAAAAACCATAGCCTGTGGTTTGTATTTTGGTGGGAAAGGGATCTCGTCCCAGATAGCAGGGTATGGCTGGTTGATCCCCAACTTCTTGAGCTGATCCTTATGCTTCAAGGCATCAAATTGGGCTTTTAATTACCGAACTGCCTGTATCGGATTTTCAGTTGGGAAAGGGATGGCAGAAAGGTGAGAGATCAGTTGTATTGTGACTCCCACAGGAGGTAATACATTCTCCGGGTTAAGGGGTTGAGGAGCAGCTGATTCTTGATTTTGAATAGGCTCCTGGCATGCATTGGATGGTAGCATGTCTACCCCCACCCGTAGTTGAGTCGGAGGAATATGTGCTTGAGCTACCGCAGTTGTATGTTGAGTCACCATCATTTGGTGCATACTCTCCATCATGGTATGCATCTCTTTAAGCGATGCTTCCAATACAGTGATGCGTTGTTTAGTATTTACTAATGGGGAAGCTTCTTCATGTTCATCTCCAAAGGCATAAACTCCCATTTCTCTGGATGCCACCGAGGGATTAGTATAGATCTCTGTAGAGAACGAGTCTATACTTTCGGCATCAGATTCAGAAAGTTGGCGACCCCCAGCGTCGGAATCAGAAGAGTATGAAGCCGATTGCCGTGACCTTGAGCGGGTGTTGTCACTACCACATTTTAGGAAAAAGGGTATTTTAGTCATTTCCTATTTAAATAAATATTGTGCATGATAAATAATTTTTGTTGTATTATTTAATTATTGTTGGATGTTATTTAATTATTTTGGACTTATTTTAGTGGACCCAACTAGTGTAGTTTGGACCCATGGACCAACATGAATTAAATAGTTAGATTTGGCCCATTTAGAAAGCCCATAGTTAAGGAGATGGATTAAATTAATTAAGTGATTAGACTAGAAGCTTCCTTCCTTAATTATTTCTTCATGAGAGGCCCCAAGGGGTACATTGGACATTTTACAATTGCTTGGGAGAGGGGCAAGGCCAGCCTATTAAAAGAGGGGGGGAAATTTCTCTCTCCTCTCATTCTCATTCCAAATCTAGATCTAGAATTTTTCACTCCCAAATTTCCTCCATTCCCATTCCAATTCTCCACCAAATTCATTCCAAATTCTTTCCAATTCACCATTAGAAAGTTGAGAAGCAAGGATCTAGAAGGAGAAAGCAAGGATCTACAAAGAGGAGCAAGGATCTACAATTTGGAAGCAAGTCCATCTCAATTGGAGGTTTCATTGGGAATCCATCTCCCAATAGGTATAATTCAGTTTTTTCCATTAAAATAGCTTCTAAATCTGAGATTTAATCATGTAAAATTAACCTATATGTATGTACTACCCATAGGACTTTGTTTTATGTTCATAGGAGACCCATGGAGAAAGTTATGGTGCTTTTTGTGTCAATTTTGTTGGAATTCCGAATTTATATTTTGTTGTGTGTGTCAATTGATCCTATAGATCAATTGGCATGTGCTTATGTGTTTGGGGCTTGTGTCGTATCCATATTTGGGTACATGTGGTTCGTATCCCAACTATTTGGTGATACGTGTCATTTTGGGGGTTTTCCTCCGACACGGGGCTTTGCACATGTCGTATTTTGACACGGACACATAGATCTACTTTTGACACTTTAATTTGTTCATAAATATTATTGTGACTTGTTTGTGTCCTTCGGGGTAAAATTGGTTGTGTGTTGGACTCGTGTCACATGCGTATCCTAGATCTAGTGGGATACGGTGTGATACTCTCCAATTTGGTGTGTTTATGTGTAGATCTAATTAATTATGCTTTAAATTCTTCATTTATAACTAGTAAATATATATAGATATTATATATTTATTTTAGTGTATTTATTATGGTATTTATTGTAGCATAGATCTATATATTTCTATGTGTTCTAATGTGGTGTATAAATATATGTATGTAGCTTTCTTGCATGCAAATATATATGTACTTATGTTAATAACACAAATTATACATAAAGGTTTTGTAAAATATATTTATGTGTAATTATATTATTTATAATTATTTGTATATTAATGAATGTATTTTTATGTGTGCTTCTAGCCATGTAAAATATGTACATTAATATGTGCATGTGTTTGGTATTTTAATTTTGTAAGTTTATATGTATGTATATATAAGTATATAGTTATTAAATTTGTTTTATATATATATATATGCATTTTGATTTATATATATGTATATATATAGGTGTTTTTGTGAGGTACAATACTAATAATAATATATTATTTTATTTGTATAAATATTGGTTTGTATATACATTATTTAGAGTGTGCATTAATTGTATTATTAGTATACTTTGTGTGGGTATCTATTGGGATCTAATTTTGATTCCTAAATTGTTGTATTTTATTTTCTATATTATTTATATAGATGTCTTGTGAGGATGACCTTGGTTTGACCATGTTTGACTTTAGTTGACTTTAGAGTTGACCATAGTTGACTTTTGATTTAGAATTGATTTATTGACCTAAAAATTGACTAGTTTGACTTGTTCTCTTTCCGGGACCTTGTATTAATGTGGTATTCCATATCTAGGTCTTCGAGGCACCGAGTCAAACATCTGTGAGACTTTTCATTGGACTTCAAGCGAGTACATTCTCTGATAGTTTTTCATTTATGATATCCTCTATGTTCGTTGTATCTAGTGTAGATATACATGTTTCTCTTGACACTATGGTTACACGGATTGGTATATCCGGATCTCGTCATGAGATGTTATTCCTTGGTATATGGTGTATATGGTGCAAGTATTGTTTCATTGGTTATCTTGTACATGTACAGACACCGATTTTCGGGAGGAGTCGCTCTCTTCTTGGGGAATCTAGTGCCATAGCATACCGTGGTTGGATCTATTATACCAGTTGGGGGTGGGGAGTATTAGTATAGATATGTGATCAAATCCCTATTGAATAAAGTATTGGTAAGCGAATAGTGTTGATCATGCACCGCACGTATGATTAGCCAGACCGCATTGTATCTTGCCCAAGCCGATCACATGTTAAGCTAGTACTCACACACTTAGTCATTAGTATTATTGTTTCATTGGCATATTGTTCATTATTGTATTTCTTTCCAGTATTTCCTTATTGTCTATATATCTCTTGTATCTATTTTGTACATCATGTTTATCCACAGCTATTTACTGTTACATAGTTTTTATCATGGATTAGAACTGCTGTTAGAGATGTACTCTGCTCCTTTCCTGACTGGATATATTTTTTTAGATGACACTGAGGAGTACCCTACCTATTATGGACCCCAGGATGTTATGGGTTTAGATTCGGAGACCCTGGCTCAAGAGGGACTTATCCCAACTGAGACAGTTGACCCTGGAGTTGTAGCTTTGTAGTATTGTAGTATTCTTTTGTACTGGATTTGTCTCCAGCTTATTTTGTTGCTCTTCAGACTCATTGATGTATTATTTTAAACTCATGAGTTGTATGGTGACTATTCTATTCCTATCTGATTCGTGTTTATTCTATCTTAGTTCTGTGATTGAGTATACTATCATTATTGGTGGTTCATTATATTAGATAGATATCTAGACAGCGTTATACCGCCGATTCTGTGGCGTAGGCTGGGCGTTGTTTCCGACTAGTACCCTTACCCCGGGTGCGGGTCGTGACAGGTGTTTCGAAAAATACCTGCCTCAATATTCTCAAGGAGTCTGTCAAATCTCCTTTGGCTCGGAGTTCTAGAGGGATGATGTCTTGAACTTGACCTTCCTCTAGGAATGTGCAAAGCCATGTTTATCGATGCGAATGTCGGTTCTTCTTCCTGTAAGTGCAAAGAGTAGTTCAACCGATCGAAAACTGACTGTTTTGCCTTAGAACAGCAGTAGTTAATTACAACCTTATGACTATTACAACAATGCTCCCTAGGGGGTGTAATAGTCATATTAGAAGATCCCCTGTCTTTGCATTTCTGGATCAAGAAATCACGCAAATCAGGAGGATTAACATAAGAAGAAGAGGGCTCATTCCGCCTTTTTACATCAGTAGGAACGTGAAGATTGGGAACCACAACCCTCTCTTTGCCATAAGAATACAGCAGTTCGCCCATGTGAGTAGCATACGATCCATCATCCTTCTGAGGAGCGTATTTTCCCGTAAAACGGGTCTTCTTTACGCGGGCGGGCTTATCCTGGAGTAATCTGGAGTTTTGAACAGGTTTGCGTAAAACGGGGATAGTCCTCAAGCGGCCTCCAGCGTCACGCGTAATCTGAAGAGTGGGCAATTTCTTCTCTTGGTGGCGTAGAAGTCTAGCGGTTGGGAGATCTGCCACTCGATTTCCCTTGATGTGATACAAGGGTTCATCTGCCTCATCATAGATGGGAGATGTATTTTTACGCACAGGGCGCGTTTGAAATTTCCGAATTGGCGCTGAGGACTTGTCAGAAATTTTGTTTGCTACGTCACAGACAAGAGATAAAGTTTTACGCGCAGGGCGCGTTCTAGACTTCTGGATTGGCACTGGGGCGTTGCCAGAAGCTTTGTCTTCCATGTCACAGATGGGAGACGAATTTTTATGCGCGGAGCGCGTTCTAGACTTCTGGATTGGCACTGGGGCATTGCCAGAAGCTTTGTATGCCACGTCACAGACGGGAGACGGGTTTTTACGCACAAGGCGTATAGGTTGTGATGTCACAACCTTGTTGATCAAAGGAGGAGAGCTTACAGGAAGGGTAGAGGATGTTTTGGATATCCACACTTTACGCAACTTTCTATTGTCCTGGACAGAGAGGGAATGAGAGCTACCCCTTGCGCGAAGCATGTCTTCATTAGCTGATTGGTCGAACTGGACGACCAAAGTCTTCTTCGTCGATCCGACGGATATAGCATCGTGTTGAGTAAAGGCTTTCTCGTCAGATGAGAAAGTAGTCCCCAGCAGAGTCGCCATCTTGTGTTTGATGATAAACGAAAGAATAAAACTCGATTTATACGAAACCCTTTCTTTGTTTACAAACAAGAAAAAAAAGAGTACAATTAATCCTATACGAGGATGTTAAGTACAATAAAAATAATTCTGGGGAAAAATTGCTATAGGAGTCTGATCTGCGGTCGATCACTTTGCCCCTTGGACCACACGATGATGAAGAAGTGCTGTAGAAGAAGAGAAAGCTTCAAATATTGCAGGAGGGATTGGATTCTCGTTGCCAGAGTCGTCAATCACTACTCTCTGTCTGTGCTCTCTCTCTCTCTCTCTCTCTCTCTCTCTCTCTCTCTGATCTTTTGATCTCTTTCTTTTCCCCCTTTCGACCCTGATCTCCTATGACCGGAGGTCTCTATTTATAGAGCTCAGTCACAGTAACTGTCCAGTCGGCGTAGAAGCCAAACTGTGAAGAGAGTTTGCACTCTTTATGAGGCAGTTATAATAACTGCTACCCACGTCTGAATGATCTCCTGAATCAGCGTATAACGCGTGTCCCATTATGAGGTAACGCGTATAACTACTTCTCGAAGATCAAGGCATGCAAGTCACGTAGGTAACTGCTCCTCGCGTAAAGATGGTTGGCATAAAAGCCAAATAACTGTCTTGTTGGCGTAAAAGTCGAATAGCTGTCTTGTTGGCGTAAAAGCCAAATACCGCGTCTTATTGGCGTAAAATCCAAATACCGCGTAAAACTTGAGGCTGCATGAATAATAGATAACCAGCGTAAAAATAGTCAATTATCCTTCTTGACTGAGGTCTTGAGCGTATTCTGGGCCAAATAACCTTATCACGTACCTTTGCAAATATAGCCTGAGTTGGCGTATTTCGAGGAGATAGCATACGGCGTGCTCCTATAGTTAAAAATAGCCTGGTTGGCGTATTTCGAGGAGATAGCATACGGCGTGCTCCTATGGTTGAAAATAGCCTGGTTGGCGTAAAATGCCAGGATGGTGATGTAAGCGTATTAGCCCTAGTTTTAGCTCTCCCAGTCATGACAAAATTATAAAGGATAGAACCAAATTTTGTGCATTAAATGCAAAGATATGCCTCAATCTCGTGCATTAAATGCCGAGATATGCCTCGAGCTCTGCATGAGAAACAACTTTTGACGTGGCATCTGATTTCGTCTTATCTTGAGCGTAAAAGCTCGTCTCTGCCTGTGTAGAATAGGCAGTGTATTCCTTGAATGCGTAAAAACGACTTGTATCAAGGATATGTCACAAAACGACAGTCTGGGGCTCTGTGTAGAATCATCATTACAGCCGTCCTCTCGATCGTAGTGCAGTACTTTTGTCAGGAGTCAGGTTCACTGTTCTGTCTGACAGATTCATTCGAGAAATACGAAAAGTTTCTCGTATGACTTTACGTTGCATTAAAGACAAACGTATTTTACGTTGTAGGGAGACATAGCAACCTTTTACGCCAAAACAGCCTTGAAGCGCTGCTTTACGCGGGCAGCTCTGAAGTCATATTTTATGCCACACAGCGCTGAAGCTCTGTTTTACGCGTGCTTTATGTATGTTGGGGGTTTTACGCATATAATTCTCCAGCATATTTTTCATGCTTCTACAACCTCGAGATACCCACGGTATTGAGGTATTAGGGGTAAGGTATTGAGGTAACCTAATACTAAGTTTTATATATATATTGATGTTATGTATATAGATAAGTATATATTATAGATAGCTAGCTAGTTAGCTAGAATTAGAGGGTAATGTATCTCAATACCTTGAGATACCAAGGTATTGAGATAAGTTGGGTATCGGAGGTAAGTTATTGAGATGTTTACCTATACACTAGGTTATATATATATATATATATATATATATATATAGTTAGATATATGTTATATATATATTAATATATGGTAATATATATATAGATAGTTAGTTAGTTAGTTAGCTAGTGTTAGTGAGGGGTAAGGCTTGAGTATCTTAATACCTTGAGATACTCAAGGTATTGGGCATCGGGGCAAGGTATTGAGTTTTAGCCTAGGATGAGGTTAAAATTGCTTTTATGTATATAGTTTTATATATATATATATATATATATATATATATATATATATATATATATATATATATATATATATTTATATATATACGTGCTAGTATATATTTTAGAGGGTATAGGCGGGGCGTATAGCGTAGGTTGAGGTATCGGATACCGAGGGTATCCCGGTATCTCAATGAGGCGAGTTTGAGGGTTTATTAGCTTAATGACCTAGTTTTGACCTAGAATTTTAGGGGCACCCTAGTTTGACCTAGAGTTGACCATAGTTGACCCAGTTGACCGCCAAAGTCAACTTTTGACCTAGATTTGACCCAGAGTTGACTTTTTAGACCCAGAGTTAACTTTTTGATCCAAATTTCACCGGTTTGACCCGTTTGACCTATAATGACCCTAGAAGCCTATTTTTAGTTATTTTATATCTGTTTAACTCATTAGAAACCTGTTTAACCTTGCTTTTTGCAATAGGCCCTTGCAACACCAGTTCGGATTGCCAGTTGCTCAGGACGTCAGGCGAGTTCATTCTCTGATAGTTTTCATTATCTGATGATTATTATGATTCAGCTTCTAGTATAGTATTCTTTGATTTTTCTGGCACGACACGGACTAGTATTTCTGGATTTATTTACTTGCGACACGTATATTTCATGTTTCTGGTCTCTATTCTGGAATCACCTACTGGCATCACTAAAGGCATCACTACAGGCATCACTCATGTTTCTGGCTGGGCTCATACTTGATTTACGTGTCGAGTCTTGAATTCACTTGTACTAGTCAGGACGGGAAAATACTCGAGTAGTCATGTAAACATTCCCAACTGGAATCACTGGAATCACCCCCTCTGGTCTAATCTGGAATGATAGCAGCAGCACAGCCAGTGTGCGGTGAGCCGTACTTACCCCTAGTCGTTTACATGTCGAAACTGTTATTTCAAAGATACGAGTTCATTCTTTCTAGTCTGGACTCTCTTGCATTTCTTGCTGGTCTCACTTATAGTTTTCGGACTTGACTCATTACATGTACTCTTGCTGGACTCACTACACGTTCTTGTGCACATACTTGATCTTATTTTAGATTTTTTGTATCTTGCAGTCATTACTATCTTGCTTCTGATATTCATGCATCTTTACCTTTATGCACCAGTGATATGCATATTTTCTTGTTCATACTTTATTTCCTTTACCTTGCTACTTGCTACAACTGCTTTATAGTTTTTATCATTTAACTGGAACTGCTGTTAGAGGTGTACTTGCTCCAGTCCTGACTGGGCATATTTTTTCCAGAGTATCTGGAGGATTGGTGTCCGACGTTTTATGGACCTCAGCCTGTCGATGGTGCAGATAGGGACCCTCTAGTTTATGAGTAATTTCCGGGTTGGTAGTCGGGATCACTAGGACTTCAGTTATTGTATTTATTAGCTTTTGGTACCAGATTTGTCCCCGATTTTGGTTTGAGACATTGTATTATATTTGATTCAGGATGTTGTATTATTATTATTATTGATGTTGTTGTTATTTTAGTAGCAGTTATTTAGCCTTGTAGTTGTTAGACTTCTTTGTTATCTTATCGTGCTTAGATTCGTGATTGAGTACTTGTGTTATCATTATGATATTGCTCCTCCGTTTGGAGTTGAGATCTTGACAGGTACCTATTTATTGATTGCGTGAGATTGTTAGCTAGATAGTAGACCTAGACAGCGTTCTACCACTGATGCTGCGGCGTAGGCTGGACGTACCCACGACTCATGCCCGATTTTTCAGGTGCGGGTCATGACACTCTGTGTACTTTGAGCTAACGAGTTGGTAAAAATTAAGCTGCATTTTGTCAACCGTTTTCCATTCGTACAGCGAATGCAACTTCACCCATAATGCTTTTGTCTAACTCTCCATGACACGTGATAAAATAAGTAATTATCAAGTCATTGGTGGATGAATCCAACCATGACACGTGATAAAATAAGTAATTATCAAGTCATTGGTGGATGATCAAATATTTTTTAGTCATCAGCATATTTTTCCGATGGTTTGGCGTTGCCGCCCTCCAACGGACCATGCAAATCATTGCACCATAGTAAATCCTCCATCATTGGTTAACAGATCGCCCAGGTCCCTCATGTTAGAGTAACCATACATGTGTTTATCTACTTCGAAAACAAGGTTGCACCTTCCCTCTTGAAGAACTTGAGAGATTTGATACCAATTGTTAGCTTAAAAATTCTACAAAAACAACACCAAGCACCCGAAGATAAGGAACCTTCATCTTACGCAAGCCCCAATGCAGGTCAAATATAATATGTGTTTGGTGACTATGTTATCTGGACCAATCATAATCTATATATTCCACTAATACAAGATTGATTATAAATACGTTAAACTATTTGCCCACAAGTCCAATCCCTCACCAATCTCAAGGAAAAATAAGAATATTATAATTCAAATCACTCACCCAACCCTTGATGGTTTCCCTGAATAAAGAAGTACAACTCCTCGAATAGATCTTCCCTTTAGTCAGTCTCGAAATACAAGCCCTAAGAGCAAGGTATAGACTTTCTCTTAAATTTATGCGGAGTTGCTCCTTTGAATATCTTCCTTGAGTTTCTTTTAAGCAATCCCCCCCATGTAACCTCTTTATATAGGTTAAGAAATACTAATTTAGGATTATGAAATCTCTAAATTAGCCCAACAATAATTCTGGTTGTCCAGATTAAATCACACGGTCATAAATATGCTGATTTGGGAACCACTTCTGAACCGAATTTCGACAGACGGTATACCACCAGTATATAATAGCGTACCACTCAACCTTTAAAATAGGTTCTGTAACAAAATCCTAAAATATCGGTATGCCGCGGTATACCGTCGTTGCTGTTTTAGCTTTGTTTGAGCGTCGGTTCAGCTACTGATTCTCCTATCGCTTTTGTCGCAACTCTCATCGACGCTTTACGATGCCCAGACTGTTCTTCAACACACCTTGAATCAAGGCTGGAACCGAATAATAACAATATTGTATATATTCATGAATTTATTTGTCACCAAGCGATAGCCCGGTGGTTGGAACTGATATGAATTATTGGGTAGGTCTAGATTTGAGCCTTGCTCTAAAAATATATTTAGACTGGTTTAGTTATTTATGCAGACTTTGATTGTTAAGAGGAAACCTGAGCTAAATTTTAATGATCCAATTTACTTAGTTTATAATTAGAATATATTTAATATTTACTTCTTCATTGATTTGTATAAGATAAAACTATATAACTTTATTATTCAGTAACAATTTTTACATGAATATCTTGTTTATTCTCTGTACCAAAATAAGACATTAGTGACGCCTAAAAAAATTACTAATATGTAAATTTACGTCGTTAAAATAATTTAGTGACATATTTAGCGACGTTTAAGGGTTGTTATGATTCGCTATAGCGACATATTCTAACGACAACAATACGTAGTTGATTATTTTGAAATTGGTGACGTATAGCGACAACACGTCACTAAATCAGCAACGACATTTATTATTGCTAAATGTCGCCAATTTAGCGACTAAATGAGCACGTTTTGCTACAATAATGTTGACATGGTTTGCCATGTCACTCTATCAGCGATGTTTAGCGACGTCTAAGATACAGAATAGCGACGTACTGATACAAGGTAATGATGCAGCCTTATGTCGTTGATCATCATAGGTCGTCACTAATCTGAAAAAAAATATAAATAGTATGCAATTTATAAAATAGTTTCCAAAAAAATTGGTCTGCAGTTTATCAAAAAATAATTTATATAAATAGACCTGGAACAACCCTCCGTTGAATTTCTGGGTTCGCTGACCCTTTTCGTGGAACACTCAACACCAGTAAATTCACATACAATTAATGTGTATAATAAAGTAAAATTTAAGAAAATGACACATTGGCATTACAAATTGTCTCAAGAAATAGATACATAAAGTCTGAAATAAATATCAAGGAAGCATCACAACAATCTCAATAAAAGTATGAAATAAATACATAAAAGACCCAAGATCATGAGCCAATACACAAATAAACAAATAAATTGTCCTAACTAGGACTACTGCTGATTTGGATGAGGAGGAGGAGCATCGTCGCTCACTCAGGATATGAGCATGACATACTGCTCCTATGAAAGAGTCACGGATGTCGATGGAGGTGGAGTCGAGGGAGGTTGTGTCATCGGTGGAGTCGATGTCATTGCTGGTGCACTAGGAGGACGTATCTGCTCCAACGCTGCCAGTCGAGCATTGTATGAATCCATGGCAGATACCAACCTCGAAGTGCTCTGCGTCAATGACTCGCTCATAGAAATATGTGCTGCCTGCAGCCTCTCAGTGCTCTGCACCACTGACTTGGTCATAAAAATCTGGGCCGCCTGCATCCTCGATAGTGACTCGCCCAGGGCCACATGCGAGCCCAGCAACGCCGTCATGCTGCACTCTATCGATGCAGCCAGATCAGTAACGCTATGCTCTGTCCTCTGGCTTAGAGTCCTGAGCTCCATTATACTGCGCTCGAGCATATCAAATCGTGCCGTGATCGTGTCCGTCTGCGGCTGAGACTGGGCTGCTCCATAATCCTTCGTAGCAACTCATCACGCAGAGACGCAATCTGTCGATCAACGCTCTTTTGTACTTGTACCGACTCCTGCGAGGGCTATGGAGAACACATATTGGTATCGGAGGACCTGGAGGACTGCGTCACAACAAGGACACCGTAGGATCATGTACCGTAGTACGTACCACTCTGAAGACTACCAATGGCGGATATCCACAACTCGTCCTCCAAGGGAGCTGGGGGGAGCTACGAGGAAGTACGATCCCCTCCCTCGGTAGGTGCAATAGCAGCATGATGTGTCGACCGCTCACGAAGCCTAAGATACTCATCGTAAAAAAATACGTATCTCTCGATAAGCGTACTTTTGACTATCCACTCGTCGTGGATATTAATATCTAAGCTACTTATTACTAACTACATGGATATTAATTTTTAAAAGTCATATTAAAATTAACAAAATGTAAAGTAATATTTACATAGCTCTCCGTGGCCCTCTCATCGATGAGTTATCCGCCCTTCCGATGGGTGACCAGAAAGACGGTCATCATGTTAGCGTCCTCACCCCTCTGCCAGGCGAAAAACTAGATGGAGTAGTAGTTTGAGGACTAAAACTGCTCGTCCCAGCTCGTCCCAAGAGAACTGCCACATGACATCGATGTAGTCGAAGATGTGAGTGGTCGAAACAGTGGAGTACTCGGAGACGATGGTCAAGAACTAGTAGCCTGTACCGGAGGAACACTCCGTCTAGATGCTCTATCTCGGGACTGGCCAAACTATCTGCGTCATCATGTCATACCTTATAACAATATATGATGATAAAATACACACACACACACACACACACACACACACACACACACATATATATATATATATATATATATATATATATATATATATATATATATATATATAACAATGAACAAAATAAAATAAAGAAGAAAGAAGAAAATATAGTACATGGCCACAAGTCCAAATGGAATTGCACAATAAATAACTAGTACATGTCGCAAGTCTAAATAGATTGTACATTTTACAGTCAAATATAATACATTGCGCATATGTCTAAATGGATTTTATTTTATTTCCAATCATGTTCTGAAAATTCCTCTTCTTCGTCTTCCACGTCCTCCTCTTCCTGATCCTACTCATCTTCAATTGCATCTACTTTGTCTTCCTCTTCGGATAATTCTACCACTTCTACATGATTAGACATGTAATCAGTAATTTCCAATAAGTCAACATCTATTGTATTTGTTACAAGTGGTAGCTCGTCCTCCTGGTAAGCTATTTCGTCAACGTCAAAGGTAATTCTAACTTTAATATTGCATACTGTCCACCAGTCGGACCTCTTTGTTTCCCGTCTAGGATAAGTTATGAAGTACACGAGCTAAGCATGACTTGATAGGACAAATAGTTTGTAGTCTTAATATCGATACCGATAGTTTAAGAGTATTAGTCATATATTAGTTATGGACTTTAGTCCCACATCGGATAGAAAATAAGGAGTAGGCTCCTCCTATATATATGTAATCCTTGATACAATTTTTTTTATTCCCCCCCCCCCCTTTCTCTCTCTCTCTCTCTCTCTCTCTTTCTATATATATATATATATATATATATATATATATATATATATATAGGACGGATCAAAAGACCCGTCCGCAGAGCCTCGTCGAAGCCCCCCCCCCCCACCCCCGCACGTCGGATCAGTGGGCCCGCCTGGGGCCCGTGCCGATCTAACTGCTGAGGGGGATATATATATATATATATATATATATATATATATATATATATATATATATATATATATATAAGTCATAGTGCATATATTTCTACATGAACCATGCACATGTGGACGTAAACGGGATATGAGCCATAGTGCTCATATTTCTACATGAGCCATGCACACATGGACCAATAGGTAGGAATAGAGTATACTAGTGCACATGGTGCACATGGGATATGGAAGTAGGCTCATATTTCTATATGAGTCATGCACATGTGGACTACATTCCTATTGGTCCACATGGTGCATTTGCACATCTATAAATGTGAGCCTATTGCTCATATCCTTTTTTTTCATATATATATATATATATATATATATATATATATATATATATATATATATATATATATGTGCACTAGTACACTCTATTTCTATTGGTCCACATGTACATTCCTATTGGTCTACATTATATGCAATCAACTAGAATTTGGAAAAACATTTTACAGCAAAAAATATTGCTTGCGAGAAATGTTGCATAGTATTTGCATGTACAGACAACCAAACACCACCAAATTGAATGCAAAGAATTTGTCAATGTCCCTCATTATTTCATGTCTTGTTCAATTCCGTCCGTCCTTTTTATTGTAAGAATACAAGAAATATGAGATGGCATCCGAGAGAACTTCTGTTCTGCTCAGATCCCACGGATACACAAAAATAAAGAAATAAAATAGTAATATACAACATGGTATGCGAGAAGAGAGAAAAAATAAGGGGAAAATAGGGTGTCCAACCCTTGGGAACTTCATGACCGTGATTGTTGTGTGGATGGTCTGGAAGGAGGAGTCCAGGAATAGAAAAGAAGGCCGGCGACGAGGACAGCTGCTCCCATCACAAAGCCTGCAGGCAGCGGTGATGCCACTCCAATGTATGGTAAGGGAAGTGTGAAGGCATAGATGGAGAGGGGGACTGTACAGAAAAGGCACATGAAACATACAGTAAATTAGTATGGATTGCACAAATTTCCAATTAATCAAAGCTAATGAGATCACTTGTAGCCCCTAGTGTATGTTTTTTTTTTTGACCTCCCATGACCCCTACCAGCTCCAAATGCTGGAAAAAACTTTGATACAGCCACTGAATGACAAGTGGACGTCCCTCTCTTCGTAAAGCATGCAAATATTTATATATAAAAATTTTGAGGTTGGGCCCATGTATCAAAAAACTCTGATACAGTCGGGACTTACCTATTCAAAAGAAAAGGTGATGAAATCAACAAAGAAAGGTAAAGGAAAGGGCTTTTGGGCTTTTTCTTTTGAATTTAGGGCCATTTATTATTGAAAATAATGGATTTAGTCATTCCTAATTCAAAATAACGTAAATGGTTAATTATTATAGGATTGTTATCGATGAAATCCGGATACATTGACAATGTCTTTCTATTTCTAGTAGGTTCCTCCTCGTCTAATGTAGCAATATGGCCAAAACAGGGTATCTATTATGTATATAGTAAGAAGGTTTTCAAACACGTAGTGAAAGACCATTTTGTGTTATATATAGTGATCCCACTCTGGCATCCTAATTTTATCTCTAACTTCCTATTTGTTTGAAGCTTTCTAGAGGTTCCTATAAGGAAGTGGAAATCAATAGAATAATCCGATTCCACCGTATGGAGCCACTTTCACCTCAGTATGGCATGATGAATTCCATTTCTAGTTGTAAAAATAGATTAACCTTCAATCTATGTATAAAATAGAATAAACAGAAGAAGAAAAAATAATGAAGACAATAAATCCATTCCTACGTTTCCATATACAAATAGGCCATTTGATATGTTCATATAACAACTTCAAATTAAAAGGAGGGACCTGCTTTTCGTTTTCGCTTCTTCGAGGTGGGCAAATCTCATCTTATTCATTCTTGTATTTATCTTATGTATCAATCTTATCTGTATCAAAGTTTTTCTCCCAAATACTGGACAACCCCATGGTGGCCTCTAGGGATGTAACAGATCATCATTATGGCAAGAAAACATAGCTTTCTTTATTCTACTTAAGTCTTCTAAACAGTCTTTCAAGGAATTTATAAGATATGAGTATAGCTATGTTGGATAAAGTGCAAAAAAAAAAATCCTTGTAAGATGTACGCAAAAAAAGACTCGGTTTAAAAAAATTCTCTATTTTTTAATTTGGTACAATTGTACCCAGATTAAACGGCAACATCAACGGACAACCAATTTACCGTCAACAATACTTATTTGGATTATTTACATAGGAAATAAAATAAACTAATAATATACAAATGTAAAACAGAGTTGGAACGGAGTTAAACATGGAAGAGAAAATGAAAAAAAAAAAAAGACTGAATATGGGTTATTTTAAACCTATATACAGTCAAACAATTTGGGTATTTCAAACATTTTTTTAGTCAAAATTTGACTATAACGTTCAAATTGTAACGATTAGTGAACGGAGGGGATGATTTGATCAAAGTATCCAAAATGCGAGGGTCTAATTGATCAAGAAATCTATTGGACTTTTTTTTCAAAAAATATAAATCTTGAGAGGTTTTTTTCACTTTACCCTTGCTATGGTGCATTAACTTTTACTCACAATCCCCCATCACGTGTGTGGTGTTCTGTGCATCGAGTGGATAGGAGGTTCGTGCATCCACCAGCAGTCTTGACCCTCATCCAATCGTTGCACACGACCCCTCACTCGTGATAGGAGGTCAAGGGGGAGGTCATGCAACAAAGCATTATTGAGTATAAATAAACTAAGAGTATGTTTAGGTTGCAGCTCACGAAAGAAAAAGTTCACTTGACAAATAAGTAAATAGAAGTTTAGTAACCTGCGAAGGTGGAGGCAAGGCAAGAAACCACAGCTGAAGAGATTTTGATAAGGTGCAGCAATGATATATTGTAGGCCATGTTAACCAGTACAAATAGCAGTGGTAGCAAGGGTGCTCCTTCACATCCTGCAACCAATTGAAAACAATATCAATGCTTCCTTTCAT
Organism: Iris macrosiphon; assembly: GCA_036927795.1. Classification (NCBI taxonomy): domain Eukaryota; kingdom Viridiplantae; phylum Streptophyta; class Magnoliopsida; order Asparagales; family Iridaceae; genus Iris; species Iris macrosiphon. The sequence continues at coordinate 164,466,123 of JAYESA010000009.1, read as the reverse complement.
TTGTGTTGGCTACAAGCTATAGAGACTGGTTCTATTAAAATATTTGTTTTAGAATCAACTCCAGTATGTAATATGTTTTTCATGGTCAGCTACCTTGATCAATTTGCTTACCATCTTTCTTTCTTTTTTTCATGTAATTTAGGAAATAACCAAACTAGTCTTTATTCAAAATTGATAATGAGTATATATACAAGATACTAGTCCTGGAGAGAGAGAGAGGCCAAAAATCCACCTCAAGCTAACGCACATGTGTCATGCATGCCCAGCTTGGTACATAAAATGGTGAAACGAGAGGGGCTTGGTAAATAGGTCGGTGATTTGGCCCTCTGAGCGATAAATGGAGTGAAGATCTTGGTCATGGCAGCATTGCCAACGAAATGATAGTCCACCTCAATGTGTTTGGTTCTCTCAAGTAAGACCGAATTACTAGCAATGAAAATAGCAGCATGATTTTCACAATGCATAGGTAATAGTTGAGTATGCTTGACACCATGATCAATCATCATAGTCCGCAGTTGCATTATCTAACAAACTGTTCGGACCATAGCTCTGTACTCTTAATTCCACAGTAGATCTTTTGACAATGTTTGTTTCTTGCCCCAAATAACAATGTTTCCTCCAACATAGACGTCGATCACTCTTCGATCCAACATAGTTCATCATCTTCATTCTTGAGATGCCCATGGTATTGATATAAAAGATCTTTACCAATAGACCTCTTGATGGGTTTCTCAATATCCAGAGAGTTTATCCTAATGACACATTTTCAGGTTCTCCATGAACTGGCTAACCAGACAGACAATAAAAAAAATGTCATGCCGTGTAATAGTCAAGTAGATGAGCTTCTCAACAAATCTTTTATACTGCGACTTATCCACAATTTCGTAATCATCGGCATGCCATAGATTTAGATTTTGTTTCATAGGAGTATCAATGGGTTTAGAATCCAGTATGCCAGTTTCCTGTAGTAAGTCCATAAAATTTTTTTTGGGAGAGAATTATACCACTTGCATGTAACAGACTATCTCAATCCCTAGAAACTAACGAGGCTGACACAAGTCCTTGGTAACAACGTTCTTCTGAAGGTGGACTTAGTCTCTTTAATGTCCAGAAGATCATTGCCAGACAATAGGATATCATCACAATATACTATCATAATAATGATCCCGAACTATAGTTTTTTTGGATAAACACGGAGTTATCAGCATGATTTTGCCTAAAGCCAACACCAGTCATAACCTGGCTGAATTTCTCAAACCAGACACGGGGACTTTGCTTGAGACTATAAATTTTCTTTTACAATTTTGCACACAAGATGCTCCCCCTAAGTAAGCAATAAATCCGGAAGATGTTGCTCCAAATAAACTTTCTTGACAAGATCACTATAGAAGAATGCATTTTTTATATCTAACTGAAACATCAGGCAATTTTGGTTGACAGTGAGGCAAATAGAACCTGAATGGAGCTGATGCAAGCAACATGAGAGCAAGTCTCGAAGAAATCGACCCCATAAGTATGTGTAAAGACATTCGCCATAAGATGGGCGAACTGAAAACCCACCAACAAGCAACCACATCACTGCATCACTGCATGGAGGTGCTAGAACTAAATTCCAAGTGTAATGAAAAACGAGTGCATCCATCTCAATCATAGCATGATTCCATGCAGGTATAAAAACTACCTTATGCGGGGTCCTGGGAATAGTAACGGAAGCAAGAGACAAAGTCATATGGCAATAAGAAAGTCCAAGGCAAACATATGAGAACATAATCATCCACATGATAAGAGCAACGAGTACGCTTACGCTTAAGAAAGAAAGCTTACGCTTAAGAAGGGCAATACGAAGATCCAAGTCCGAGGAGGAGGGCAGAGGACCGACAACAGGAGATGGAGAAGAAACAACAAGCAGAGTAAGAGTAGGTGGAGCAGCAGGTAAAGTTGACACTCATTTCATCTGGGAGAAAGTCAAGCTTCAAAAAGTTCGCCTTCATCGCGTTCTCATTGTTCAGTTAACTTATATCCTTACTGGGCTCTTTCTCGACCTTTGTTCCTACAATGTCTCCAAACTAGGTTCGTTTGACATTTACGTTTTGTTTCTTTACTAGGCAATCTCTTTTGTCTCACATCTGATGATGTAATATGGGGACTTCAATCCTAATCATAAATAGGGATCGATGCCCCCTCAATAAAGCAATCCATGTTCTCTCTCTCTCTCTCTCTCTCTCTATTCTTCTAAGAAGAAAAGCAAGCAAATTATATTTGCAGACCTTTCTTTCTTTCGATTGTTTTTACTACATATAAAGCAACTCTAAGCATTTAACTGCCATTCTTCCTTTTTGTTTTTGGTAATCTTCAGCAAGTTCCCATGATATAATGATTTAGGCTAATTTCCTTGGGTAATTAGCCCATGTCACACACCATTATCAAAAACAAAACTGTCATAGTATTTAAACAAAGGAGTAGAATATCACATACAAGCAAGAAGCATTAATTGGTCATAAAGATTTTTAGTTCATATCAATGAGCAAAGGGATCTTAAACTAATAAATATGTGTATACTGAAGACTATATTAATTGTTAAGTACGCTTCAATTGATATACAAGACCTAGCAGGTAGAAAGAAGTCAAAGACTGCATTTCTTAACAGTCACAACATGGGCATGTATGTTATGTTTGAGTTAAAATTTGTTCAATCGTAAAAAAATGCTCTAATATCAAGGCTTCCAGCTAGTTGAAGATAAGTAGACATACTTACCACTAGATAACGACCCTATATTAAGAAAGCAGGCTGCTCCATCTTTGATATATGTTGGTAGTTGACCGAAGGGAACCCCCCATAACTTTGACAATACAGGAAGTAAAATACATATAAACAGTGCCTGTGCAGATCATTAAATATTCACTTTACAAATTTGATCAAATATAGAATGCAGATAAAAATAACTTAACAAAAATTGCTGAGTTAATCATAAAATGAGTGATGATAGCAGAATACTTGCTTGAAAAGCAGATCCAAAAGAGTTCACCACAAAAAGATCAACTGATCCACCCTGCGATTCAAATCATTTGATTTGTTTGCATAATTGATTCATATAACATTCAAAATGACAACATCGACAAATAGAAAACAATGACACAAATCATAAATATAGAATATAGAGTTCAACAAATTAAAGATCTTGAGTAGCAAGTTGTAAACCTTCAGTTGCTTGGCAGCATTCAAGAAAATAACTTCCTACAAATGACGACAATAGGAAGAACATCAGAAGGAAGGTTGCAAAAACAGATGAGAAAAATCCTTTGAAATTAACTTTAGAAAATTATCAACCTTCAACACCGTGTCAGCAGCTTGAAAAAGAAATGAAGTCATCATGAGAAGTGTCCAAAAAAGTCCTGCACTTTGCAACGGAAGACCAGCATCTGCTCCACTGAAAGAAAGTGAATTATGTTCTCAAATAGTATCCGTCATAAGGTATAGATTAATCAAACTGACAACAATAAGTTTATTTAGGTTTTATAGAACTTATAATAAAGTTTAAAAATAATGATGATTGAAAATTATAGCATATAATATGTTGTTTCAGGAGTTGTAATATGAACCTTCAGCTTATTGTAATAATTACACTAGCTTAATGGCATAAGAAAATTTTAACCATAGTAGTTTAGTCTAACATTCCAAGGGGATGAATCGTACAAGGAGAGAGAATATTCCATAAGCCAATATTGCTGCACCATCCATTAAGTAATTGTCTCAATAGGTCAAAAAAATAAATTTTACCTGCTTTGCCTATTTGGCACATAAAATACAGAAATTGCTAAGTATTATCACATAAAACACTATGAGCATGAATGATAATAAGAATAGAATTGTTAAGTTGTTAATTCAAAATTCCCTTTTTAATTCAAGTTATTTCTGGAATACTGTTTCTTTTTTTTATTACCCTAAGTCAACTTTGACATCTTTTTTCAAATTCAAATTGAATTCTTATGTAAATATAACTTAATACTACAGTTAAATATTCAACAAGGAAATTTAGCCTACGTGAAGGGTCTCGATTGATAAATAGATCATTTCTTTAAATCACCCTTAGGAAGTGATATCCAAATTCTTGAATCCACTAAAGAGAAACCATATAAAGTTATATGGAAGAAATTGGCCTAGTCTATTAAAGTGATTGGTGACAAAGGCATCATAAACAACAACAACATAAGTTAAATAAACAATATCTAATTTGAAGATTTATACATTATAATCAAGAACAACTGGAAATAACTCACAATAAAACTGAAATATTCTGAGGAATTTCATTGAAGTACATTTTACTGCATATTAGTGAAGAATGGGCAAGAGATCTACTAGAGAACTCAAAAACAACATCAAAAACAAAGTTGTCCAAAAAGAAACAGCAACATCAAAAGCAAGCAACAGTATATAAAAGAAGAATAATCAAGTTTATCAGTGTAATGTAAGAGAACTCGATACTGCATTAGCTCTGCTAGTATATATCTGTAGTAAGAAAGATCACCTAGTCACTGTTATCACTACACCAACAGCCACAAGGAAGCACCCAAGTATTTGATTACGTCGGTATCGCCTCCCAAGGAAAACGATTGACAAGAGAAGCTGCCAAATGAGGAAGGTCTGCAAAGAAATTCACCAAGTTAGATGATCTGTATTTTCTTTTATTTTTCCTCTTCATCTTGCTTTCTTACATGTAGAAGCACAAACTTCTTGTTATTAAGGAATCCTACCTGAGATATTATTGGAATCGATGCTCCAGATAGCACTGCTGCTCTAAGTCAAAGAAAATACATGTAGTCATTGGTTAAACAGGAATAACAAATAAAAAGGAAGCATAAAAGAAACCACTTAAATTACTGGCAATGCGAGAATATTTGGAGATGTAAATTTACCGTATTGGGAGAATCAAAGGCAGTGAAAAAAAGAAGGAATGATACTATAAACAAGGAATAACGCAATAACTTGCAAAAGGAATGAAATAGGCTTGATACGTTTCTTGCAGTGGTGAGGCATGAGAACATACAATATTTCTTGCAGTGGATTCATTATAAAACTTTTTGGAACCTAGTTATTGTTAAAAATACCCAAAACATGCAAAAAATAATAATAATAATAATTTCTTTTGCATTGAAGCTAGGACTTGAACCTAGGACCTCTCCAATAACCCACATCAGTCCCAATCGTTGGGCCACCCCCTGGTGGCATAAATATAGAAATTATCGAAAAGTAGGGGTTTTCTATATCAGTCCCTTTAAGTCTACCCTATTTTGCAAAGGTCCCAAATTATTTTCTTAGAAATGTCCCAAACCAAAGTTATAAATCCCTCATCTCCTCCAGTCAAAAATCAACCCGACCCTTGAGTTAACCAAAGTGGAAAAAGACCAAACTTCTCCTCCTTTCATCTGTTTTCTCCCTTGACTGCTAGTTCTAGCCAGCGGTTGAGGGGTGGGTGGTGTAGGGAGGGTGGTTGACATTGGGATAGAGTTTGGTAGTTATCGGTATAGGTTTAGGGTGGACGAGGGGCGAAGATGAGCACAAGTAATTGGTTAGAAGGGATTAGAGAGAGGAGGAGGGGAGGGAGCAGTTGGTGGTGATGGATTTGGAATGGGGAAGAGGATATGGGGGGAGTAGTAGGAGTGGATGATGATGGCTTTCAGGTGGGGGGATGAAGATGGGAATGGGAGAAAGGAGGCATCTGGTGATGGATCCAAGGAAAGGGTAAGAGGGGAAAGGTAGGGGAGGAAGAAGAACCAGGAGGGAGGAGGAAGAAGAACCAGGAGGGAGGAGATAGGGAGGTCATAACAGTCCGAAGAAATTGATACCGTTTGACTTAATGGAGTGAATTATAATTCCTATTAGTTACTTAACTAGAGGGATTTGGGTGACCTATGTCGAAGTAGGAAAGATTAAGGGACGGATATAAATATCGTAAAATCTAGTTTTTAAAATATGTATACAGGTATGTGTGCTATTATGCATTGATCTAAAACGTAGCGAAATTTACCTCGTCGAGATCTCTCTCAAATTGTTCATATAGGAACTTTAGCCTTCAATTTCACCCTTTTGGGATCCCTCCCTGATTATCCATATCTCTGAGTTTCCTTCCCAAGGAAAACTCACATACGGAAATTTGTTGTATTCTCCCCCAAGAGAGACACATATATAGGAGATTTCATCTATAAAATATAGGGATGAATCAAGAGAACGAATAACTTAACTATAAGTGCAAGCTCATAGTAATCTTAAAACTTATTCCCTACAAAAGGTTTATTTGCAAACAGAATCCTATGGAATTCCAAATGACAAAACTTCTACTCATGTTAGCATCAGACACACAAATGTACCAATTTGATTATCTAGAATTTCTTTCATTACAATTACTAGAATGACCTTTGACCATCCGTAACTCATGGGTGATATCTAGTAGAGCACATACCATGACTCTACAATGAACAGAAATGTTGATAAATCTCAAGTGACTATTTATGTTGTAGTGCACATGTAATATGTTCCTCCTATCATTAAATATATTAGATAAATTCTCAATAGAGTACAGTATATCCCCGCACTTAAAAGAATTCATCCTTTAAACTCAGATTCATTAAGTTATACTATAATGAAAATTAGAAATATTTTCTAATTTATGTAAAGTTTTGGCCAAGAACTTTATACACATGCTTCCATTCACAGGTCATTAATCTAATATCCTTCTTTCAATAATTCCACAAAGAAACTATTATATATGGAAACTAAACAAAGCATCAAGTTTGCAAGGAAACTATGGTGCATCAAGTCTAAGAAACGTATGTTGTTGCAACTCTAATACCTATTTGGCAATCGTTGAGTGATTCAGTTAACTCATTATCTAATTAGCATCTACACACTCGATATAACATCTCATGTTACATAACTATGATACTAGTTATCTTATCAAGTTTGTAGCTAGTCTTCCGTAATATTTAACATCCCATTGGATATTACTATGACTAGGAACATTATAATAGTTCATACATATACACTGGTAAGGGAGGAGAGAAGTGGGCATGGTAATTAAATGGGAAAGGTCTTGGTAGTGGTAGCCCATGACACGGACGATCATTAACTCCTGGTCTTATCTCAAAAATAAAAAAATAAAAAACTCATAACATGAGGTTTAATATCATATGATTTAATGGTACTCCATTTAAACCACAATTGTAACTACTCAGAATTAATCTTGATATATTTACAATAATAAATTTGATAACTTGACAAAATTGAATCATAAGTAAATAATGTCGGAAATGTCGACTCTTGTACATGCACTCTAGGAGAAATGTCCTGGTTCTCTGTATCAATCCTGCCTAAAGCACTATTTGTGTATGTGGTCCATCCTACCACACTTCAAACAATATAGTTTTAACAAAGGGAGGTTGGGTGGAGGAACAAACGCCATATTCCAAGAAAAATCGACCACTTTCAAATCCTAACTTCATGGTCATCCCGACTATGCAAAAAGGCTTAGGGTAGAAGATCACTCACCACATCACTAAAGGTTCTAAAGGTCATCCATCGCCTTCTTGGGTCCTTGGGACGTCCATCATGTTGAAAGAGAATTGTATTCCCTTCAAGTCTTGAGTTTGAGACTGATGAGAGTATGAAAGGGACTTTAGTCCCGCATCGGATAGAATTGAAGAGAGAGGGAATGACCCCTCCTATAAATATGTAGCTCCTCACATCAATAAAGTCAAGCAAAATATTCTACCATATTTCAACTTGGTATCAGAGCCAAACCCCCTTCCCTCCCCCCTCTCCTTCTCCAAAACCTAACCCTAATCCCCCTCCCCTCTCCCACAGCCGCCCCCCCACCCCTCTCCTCCCCTCCCCTCCGCCCCCTTCCTTCCCCTCCCCTCTACCTCCGCCCCCCCCCCCTTCTCCTCCCTCCCCTCCGCCCCTTTTCGGACGGCTGCTGCTACTACTGCTTGCCGGGCGGCTGCTGCTGCTGCTGTTGCGGCTGTTTCGCAGCTATCTGCTACCGTCGTAGGTGCTGTCGTGACTGCTCGGCGACCTCGATCGACCTCAATCTCGATCTCGGCGATCTTCTTCTTCTTTTCTAAAGTTTGTAACTCGGTTCTGTCCGCATGCAACTGCAATTGCAGAAGAACGAGAAAATTGGTTTTCTGATTATTGCTTTGTACAAATCAGTTGTAATCTGGATATTAATTATATAGTTTCTAGTTGGATCGAGGTATATCAGTGAGGGAACATTTGTGTGACCCCTGATCTCGACTACAACTGTCGTCTAGTGAGGTCATGCGGCCTCGGGTCAAAGCCTTGCACTGGACATGAGCAGCGGCTTTCAGGGACACCGTTGCCGCTGAAGGAAGATCAGTAGACAAAGAGAGGTCAAAAATCAGAGGTAGAGACGACCTAGATCTGTCGCCGCCTCACTGATGACAGAGAACAAGGAGAAGACAAAGGAGACGATCTATGGCAAGCTGACGACCCAAGAAATGAAGGCTTTGGTAGATGATCTCTTCTCCAAGAGGTTGACCGAGACTAGCTCCCGTACTGCACACGCTAATGTGGATCCTTCACCGTACAAGATGAAAAAGTTGGAAAAACTGGAGATAAAGTTGGAGGGCACTTCCAACTACTTGAAGTAGTCGCGTCAGGCGATGCGAACTCTGAAGAAAAAATGCTTGGTGGGCTATGTTAATGGCCAAACCAAAGCACCTTAAGATCACTCCTCACGGGAGTTTGTTGTGTGGAAAATCGTCAACAATATGGTAGCTGGATGGTTGGCAACTTCATTGACCGACCAAGTGTCGAACAAAGTGAAAGCGATGGAGGGTGCTGATGACATTTGGAGGACGCTAAAAGACATGTACTCAAGGTCGGGCAACCCTATGAGGGTCTTCGAACTACAAGATGAACTTGATAAGGTGGTCCTAGAAGATCACACAATCTCTGAGTGCGCGGCTCTGCTGAAAAATTATTGGTCAGATCTCGACCACTTTGATCCTATTGGCGTGGAGGATGAGCAAGTGGAACCGGCATTTGCGAAACATTATAAGAAGTTCATAGAGTATGTTTCGCGACAGAGGATGATAAAGTTCCTAAAGGGGCCAACCAAGCATTTGAGCAAAGGAGGAATGTCCTACTTGCACAACCCAGGCTGCTATCACTAGAGGAGGCCATAGCTGCTATGGCACAAGAAGATGCATGATTCAAGCTGATGCCTAGCACCACTAACTCTCCGGAAGAAAAATCAGCCCTAACGGTTTTTAACCAAGATTATTCCGAAGGGGGAGGGTGCTACAATTATGGAGACCCTGGACACTTCATCAGATTCTGTACGAAACCCCTGAGAGGCCAGTCCATCGGCCGCGGACGCGGCCGTGGAGGACGTAGGGGTGGAAAAGGAGGCTATACTGGTGGCAGAAGTAATCATTCTGGAGGGCACAAAGCAAATCTGGCAGAAGAGGGAAGTGAAAATCAGTCACCCGGAATAATCTCTAGTGAGAGAAAAATGCTAGAGATGTGGAGGAGCATGAGGCTTGGATCCGGCGACAGTCAAGCCACCATCCCTGGGGCATCGACTCCAGCCACCTCCGGGGGTAACATCACCTACTATACCCAAACAAGCACAGGTATACCTGCTCATGCCCTTGTATCTATCCACCAGCCAGGTTGGATAATTGACTCTGGGACATCTTGCCATGTCACGGGTTCCCATGGTGAGCTCCAAGAATACACTCACCTGACAACGCCTGAAAGCATTCAGACTGCTGATGGTACTGCTAGACCCATTCTGGGTAAAGACACGGTTTAATGCACCCCTTTCATGACCCTTACTGATATCTTACATGCTCCATCTTTTCCTGTTAATCTTTTGTCCGTTAGTGCCATTGTTCTTCAACTTAATTGTATTGTTTCCTTTGACATTCCTAAGGTGACTTTTCAAGATAAGGAAACAGGAAGACGGCTGGGGACTGACACTTGGCATAAGGGACTATGGTACTTGGACAGGGGTGGATTGGACGCAGCACTAGTGTCACTGGTGGAGAAAGCACAACCGAAGGAGCCACGAAGAACTGTAGAAGCAGAATTATTACTTCAACATTAGCGCATGAGACACTCTTCATTCAGTCTACTGAATCAGATGTATCAATCTATGTATCAAAAGGCTAATAAACAAAAGTTGGTTTGTGATGCTTGTGAGCTTGAAAAACATACCAGAAGCTTTTATATGAGTTATGGAAATAGAAGTTTAGCTGCTTTTGATATGATACACTCAGATGTGTGGGGACCTTGTCCTACAACTGGTGTTAATGATTTTAAATGGTTTGTCACATTTATTGACTGTTACACTCGTGTCACCTGGGTATACCTAATGAAGAGTAAGAGTGACGTCTTTGCATTACGATCCAGTATAATGCTAAAGTGAAGATTTTGAGATCTGACAATGGAACAGAATACACAAACAAGAGTATTGAAGAGTACTTATCAACCCATGGGATACAGCATCAGACTTCGTGTGCCTATACACCAGCACAGAATGGCGTGACAGAACGAAAGAACAGGCACCTGTTGGAAGTAGCACGGACAATGATGTTTGCCATGAATGTTCCTAAACACTTGTGGGGACATGCTGTGTTGAGGGCTGCATATCTCATCAACATGATGCCCTCTAAGGTGTTGGGATGGAAGACACCGTTTGAGATCCTTACAGAAGAAAATAAGTACATTGTTCCTCCAAAGGTATTTGGGTGTGTATACTTTGTGAAAGGTAACAGGCCTGCAGTGGAAAAGTTGGACCCTCGAGCATTAAAGTGCATCTTTGTTGTCTACTCAAGGACTCAGAAGGGATACACTTGTTGGAGTCCGGTGGAACGGAGGCTCTTTGTGAGTATGGACGTTACATTCAGAGAGATGGAACCATACTACCACAATGATTCAGGTGAAGGGTCTGCATTTGGTGACACACATAACACAGGAGGTGTTAGGAGTGAGGGGGAGATAAGCTCAAGCATGATTGTCGGGTCAGTTCCATACCCAATGATGAAAGTTGGTACAAGGGAACAAGGGAACAAGGGAACAAGGGGTAGATAGCGAGGGTGAGGAAAGTGATGACATTGAGGAGGGAGAAAGTGATGTTGTGCAGGGGGAGAAACAGACTACAGAGCTCCAAGTCCACAAAAGGAGAAAGCAGCAGTCCAATACTGTGTCGTGTCCCTGGCCTATTGTGTCAAGTCCCTCGCCTAACCCTGCCCCAACTCTTGAAGATGTTTCTCCTGCACCAAATCCCTCTTATTCGCATGCGGATCTCTCTAATTCGGATGGTATGATATCCCCACCACTACCTTATATTCCTCATATTTTCTTAAGGAGATCTTCTTGCAGTAATGCGGAAAAAGCTCATAATCGTTATGGTTATGAACATGACAATGCCAATTTCTTATCCTACTCTAATATATCCCCTACTTATCGAACATTCATTGATCGTTAGACATCACCTCTTTGCCCAAGTGTTGGCAGGAGGCAAAGGAAGATCTAAGGTGGAGAGCCGCAATGTTGGAAGAACTTGGGGCACTCGAAAGAAATGGGACATGGGAGCTTGTTTCGTTGCCTAAAGGAAAGAAAACAGTAGGATGTAAATGGGTCTTCACAGTAAAGGAGACGCCAGAAGGTAAAATAGAGCGGTACAATGCAAGGTTGGTTGCAAAGGGATACACTCAATCATATGGCATCGACTATGATGAGACGTTTGCTCCAGTAGCCAAGATGCGCACTGTGAGAACCCTAGTCTCTCTTGCAGCAAACCATGGGTGGCAGTTGTATCAAATAAATGTGAAGAACACATTTTTTTATAGAGATCTACAAGAAGAAGTATACATGGAGACCCCCCTGGGGTTTTGCACGAAACAGTCGACAGGAAGGTGTGCAAGCTGAAGAAATCACTGCATGGACTCAAGCAATCTTCTCAAGCCTGATTTGATAGATTCAGGAAGGCTGTCATAGGCATAGGGTACCGCCAGACCAATGTAGATCACACGATCTTCTTCCAGCATGCAAGAGGCTACATCACCATACTTGCAGTGTATGTGGATGATATAGTGATCACAGAGGAGGAGATCACCCAGCTGAAATCAAAACTCGTCAAGGAGTTTGAAGTGAAGGATTTGGGAAGGTTGAGGTATTTTCTCGGGATCGAGGTGGTTCGAGGAAGAGATGGGATCGTCCTCTCTCAAAGGAAGTATATACTAGATCTGCTCACAGAGACTGGGATGCTGGGATGCTGGGATGTCGATCGATAGTCACTCCAATTGATCAGAGAGATAAGTTGGGGGTAGAGGCAGGAGAGCCGGTTGATCGTGAGATATCAAAGACTTGTAGGCAAATTGATTTATCTAGACCACACTCGTCCTGATACTCATTTGCTGTGAGTATAGTGAGTCGCTACATGCGTGATCCAAGGAAGGGCAACATGGACGCAGTTTTCCATATCTTGAGATATCTGAAGGTAACTCCTGGAAGAGGACTATGGTTCAAGAAAAATGGACACCTGGGTGTTGAAGGGTACTGCGATGCAGATTGGACAAGCTGTATGGACGACAGAAGGTCTACCTCAGGGTAATGTGCCTTTGTAGGAGGTAACCTAGTCTCATGGAGAAGCAAGAAACAGTCGGTGGTAGCACGGTTGACTGCTGAAGCAGAATATAGAGCTATGGCTCTGGGAGTGTCAGAGTTGTTGTGGGTAAAAGTACTGCTGACAGAGTTGAAACTGGACCAGGAAACACCGTTGCATCTTCTGAGTGATAGTCAAGCTGCAATAAGTATAGCTAACGATCCAGTTCAGCATGACAGAACTAAGCACATCGAGATCGATCGGTTCTTCATTAAAGAGAAGCTAGAAAAAGGGATATTAAAGCTCGATCATGTTCGCTCAGAAGAACAAGTTGCAGATTGTCTGACTAAGGGTCTTAATTCATCGAGTCTTTCTAAACTATGTAACAAGATAGGGATGATTGATATCTATTGCTCATCTTGAGGGGGAGTGTTGAGAGTATGAAAGGGACTTTAGTCCCACATCGGATAGAATTGAAGAGAGAGGGGTTGGCCCCTCCTATAAATATGTAGCTCATCACATCAATAAAGTCAAGCAAAATATTCTACCATATTTCAACTGAGACTATCTTAGATTAACTCTTTACTTGGGCATTTAGACGAACACCTGTTGAGCAGAATTACTAGAATAGAGCCCAACACTTTATTTATTATGATGAAGATCAGTTCCTGAATCTTTCAGGTGCAAGAAGGATTCTTCTTAGAGTAATTTCCTTATTTCGTCTGCCCCATACGATTCTTCTGATAAATCAAGAATCTCAGAGTACTCTAAATAGTTCAGCTACCATCTTTCCAATTTCCACTGTTTCTCTCCATGTCAAGTAATGTTATTATTTTACAAGTTGAAATCAAATGGTGTAGCCTCTTCTATTAGAGGAGCCATTGAACTGTTTGGAGAAAGTCGCAAAGCAGTAGCTAGTATAATAAGTGTACGGAGGTGATGGTGGATCAGATTTGGTTGGAATTTCGCCAGAAGATGGAGAGGTGATGTGATCAGAATCATCGGATGGAAGAGGGAGAATGTGGCTTATGGAGGTGAAGGGGATAGTTGTCATGGGCTTTGCTATATTGGTAGTAACCTTTCAACTTCATCTAATCAATGTAGTGGTTCCTCGGTAGCAAAGGCTACTATCAATGAACTAAGCTTGGAAAATAGAAACACCTCCTATTTGATATGGAGAGAAACATGGAAAGAGTTAATTCAATTGTTCATAGAACTTTGATGTGATTAGAGCATCTCAATCCCGAGCCTTTTTCAAGCACAAATGGAATGACCACGAATAAGAGGGTTGAAAAGTATTCGAACATAAAAGAAGGAAAAGGATATTTCTCACCTCTTCCTTTACCAACAACACATTTTTTAAAAGTGTGATAGGAGGGGGTCACATGTCCAAAGGGTGCTTCAATCTGGCAAGTTGTTTCCGATGTGGGGAATTAGGATATTTCATGAAGTCATGTCTACTGATCTCACCTCCAAGATCTTCTTCTAAGAGAAGATACAAGAAAAGTCTTAAGTTGTCCAACATTGCCTTGATAGTACCCAAACAGTGCTTACGCAGACTACAACAAAGGCTTATGCAGAAAAAGATGCAGCCTAGGTTACTAAAATGATGTGTGCCTGGATAGAATGGATAGCCCATGCACTAAGCTAGAGGAATCTGCCTCCAGAGGGCCTAGGCTCCCTGTGACACTTTTTAGTACACTTGTAAAAGGAATTGCTTTAGGTAAGATCAAGTCAAACTTGGTTTTCTTCTTTAAAGAATTCTTCCAATAATCGAGAACCATCACATTTTAATATTATGTTTATCGCGGTATCCTTGAACAGTATGCCTGGTTGGAAAATTACGTTGCTGCAGGACCTCCTCTCTTGGGATTAATAATAATGCTTCCAGGTTTCAATAACCAGTGTCCCACCAAAGAACTTAAGCCTCCTGATTTCTGGCTTCCAAGCTGTCACTGGACTTACTGTACATCTTCCCAACTGGGATGGAGATGTCACTCAAATCTCACATGTATATGCCTATAGCCTATAGCCTAAAGCCAAATAGAATTTAGTGATTGCATGTTAATTAGTTCTAAAAGTCACTTGTAGGTTGGAAGACTCGCCGACAATAGAAAATGAAAGAAAACTACAGCTGATAGGATAAACATAAGATGCAAGAAAAGTTATGGTTCATTAACCATAACTTTCAAACAAGATTCAACCGAAGCTCCAAGAGGCAACGAAAAACCCAAACTGGATCATGTTTAAAACCTAAACGTAATTCCAAACATGTCTCCAAATTCTCAAATTTAACTGGCATTATTATTATACCTGAACTGATCTCCTTACTCCTAGTTTCTTCCTTGACATGATTCAATCAGGAACCTCGACAAGCAGTTCTGATGTTGTGCAGTCAGGTCTGATTGGAGGTAATCTAAGTTCTGCAGCCAAGTTAAGATATAGTTGACCTATCTGATTCATGCCAAGCCCCGTTGTTTACCACTGACATTTCACTGTTCTCATTGCTGGTATTCAATACTTGTGGCACTTCTTCATCCGAACCAGTAGAGTGACAGGCATTGCCATCCGATTCCTGCTGGCGCAGAGGTATGCTGTTACCTGCTTCACATCAATTACTTCTACTGCAAGGGGAAATGTATTTGCAACCTCTGCGATAAGGTAGGCAGTAATCTCTTTCACGGTGATGATTGCATATGATGCTTTACTTAATTCCATCATTAGGGTACCACTAATACATTTATACACCATTCAATCTTCGCTAGTAAACTAAATTACGAATAGTAACATGTCAACCATGCATAATTATATTGACAATGACTTTGATTGTAATACTGAATATTCAACAAATAGCAGGAGGAATACATCAAAAGGAGCTCAATGTGTATTTAAGGGAATATTATTGTCAGTAAAAGCTTAAAGATCTCCAGAATATTCACATTATTATGGTGAGCTTGGAAAATGAGCTTCTCCCTAAAAGAATGTATTCTACCAATAAAGTAGGATTATATTATTATTTTCTTTTGTAAATAATTATCCTAAATCCAGAAACCCAAACCTGATTGCAGAAGAGGTACATGTCAGAATAAGATTATGTTAACTTTAGTATCTGTGTGGACATAGACATACAATAGCATATTTGGATATGAATTTGGCATGAAAGAAATCGTTTATTACATTAGGTAACATATTTACACGAGATTTTAATGTTAAATAATTTTGATGTACCTCCAGCGGCCATTCCTGATGCTGCTGCCAGAGCCTCCAACAGTCCTACTGCCAAAAATGGTGTCTTTGGTAGAGAAAGCATCTCATCGGTAACAATACCAGCATGATAGCGGAAATATAAAACTGAGAAGTAGACCAACACATATCTGGAATCAAAGAAACATAACATGGTTAAGATAGTTTACTTACAAACAGTAAAAGAAGAATGGAATCTAGATTTTGTGCATTATCTTGATATAGAACAAGGTTTTCTAATAGAAATCTGCAACAGAACAAAGCACAATACTAGAAACTTCAAAAGTAATAATCACTAGATTGTAACAGAATAAGTACTTTCATATGAATTGCTAACCTAAGTAAGAAATGGAAAGGTTAGGACGCTTGCAATGCAGAGGGGGACAAGTAGAAGAAACTTTATGCATAGAGATTAGAGAGTAAAGGGCTTCTTCCTCAATAAGAAATCTAGCGGTGTAAGATGTGTACAGTGTACATAAAGGACTTGTGTACATGTTATGGTGAATCAGATACCTGATTAAAAAAGACAGAACTGGTGAATGGACTAAGACAAAAAAAAATACAGGGATATTATATAGTAAATAAAATTGCTGATTAGGAAATAAAGCTTGATAAAAATATCGAATACAAGAATGAGCAACTGTTATAAGTCAGAGCTGGTTCCACAAACCAATGTAAAAGTTGTGTGATAGGTAAAATCGCTAGAATATAGAATATGCTAAAACATGAAACAAAAAATTATAATTGGCGGGAGACCGAGGACTAGGAGCCAACCAGGCATGGGAAAAGTTCTCCAACTCTTTAAGGAGATGTTCATTCCAGCAACTATCTGCGCAGAGCTCTGAGACAAGTTCATGCATCTGATGCAAGGAAGCATGATCGTGGAAGAATACAACATAGAGTTCTCCCGCTTGAGCCGTTTTACTCCTACACTGTTCCAGATAGAGGAAGATAACGTAAGAGAAGTTCTATTATGGACTGAGTTTCGAGCTTCATAGGTTGACAGGATCTATCGCACCTACTTCCTATACAGTCATCCAGACTGCAGCCCGATGTCAGGAGCGCATCTACAAGAATGAGCTAACCAGTCATAAGCGCCCTCATACAGAAACAACGTCAACACGAGCACTGCAAGGACTAGTGAAGCAACCAATGGCATATCAGCAATCGAGAGCAACACCTCCCCGGCTGCAAGGAGACAATGCATGCCATTTTTGTGGCAAGATGGGTCATGGTATCAAAAACTACCGACGAAAGTTAGGGCTATGCCTGGTTTGTGGATTCGACCAGCACACAGTTCGAGATTGCACTAAGAAGCAAAACAATATATCGATGGTTCATCGACCGGTATATAACAGCCGTTCCGTTCAGTTCAGCAAGATGATTCAAAACGGTGCAACGGTGCAACGACGTTCGGACTTGGCGAATTCAGCGATTCGCTCGGAGTTCCGCTCGGCCAAGACGAGTTCTCGCTAAGGTGGGTGGCTCCGATGAACCTGTCTTTGCTTGGCCTTCACAGTAAATAATCAGACAATACATGCTAGTTGTTAGGCAATTCAATTGTTGCATGTAATAATGAGTTGAACCAACATAGCTAAGGAAATAATCTCACTATTTATCAGTTGCATAGAACATGGAATGAAACAATGGAACGATACTTGATTCTCGTACTACATCTTTAGACTTATGCAAGTAGAGTAGCTTATCTTTTCGCGTAGACTATCTTGCATGCTCTTTATAATGTTTAACCTGTATATCGATGCAATGCTTGTTACATAGATAATGCCACGGTTTTTAAGAACTTCACATTATATAATTCACTCAGTTGAGGCAGGAAGACTATCAAAATAGTCGTTCTGAGCCAAGTAACGGAAACATGGAAAGGCTTCGGGACCGTTCGATCGCCAAGACAGTTCTCGTACCAGGAGCTACATAAAGATAGTAAAAACATAGAAAGAAGAACAACATTGGGAGCCCAATACAGAAGAAGAGTAAAGAGAAAGATTTGAACAGTACAGAGAAAGAGAAAAGAGAAAGAGAACATACATTGTCACGGACAACTTGTGCACAAGGTATAATTCCTGCGAACGGATAAGCCAGGACGCCGGGGCCGATTTGACCCGGACAGAACTACAGTATAGCGCTGCTAGAAGAGCTAACCCGGGTGTGTTGGAGACGTGTAGCGGGGCTCGCTACCCGCCCTGCATGGAGCACCGTCAACCCAGTCTATAATCCAAAATGGCTTGTGGTGTCATTGACCATTTTTATAAGATTTAGTCGGCTTGCTAGAGACAATCCGCATGTGAGTCATATGAATTGAGGCAAGTAATGGATGCACTGCACGCAGCACGTAATTGAGTATAGCACATCTACATAGTTTGAGCATATCATATTTGAGGCAGAGACACGTTCAGGACACTCAAGTTTTCATGTGTTTTCTTCATTCATAGTGTACACGTTGGCTGACTTAATTTATCTTGGACAGGGAAGGACGAATGATAAGTTGGTAAGTTGTACCTTATTACTTATATTCTACGTGACACTTTATGTCTGCAACACGAGTAGGCTTTATATTCATATGCCATTAAACTGATCCTAAGGCAAGACTAGAAAGACAACAAAATAATAGTGTGCACATAACTTAATGAACATGTTAGTTTTGTTGAGTGGACGAGAAGCCTCCCCACCAGTGCATTCAATGTACTGATTACCCGCCAGATTACTTGTAGGGTGCGGGAGCAGCTCGTTCGATGTGTTCCCTTCGTGTGCGCTAAGGCGTGGAGTTCGCTCTTAAGCCTTGGAGAGTTGCGGCCGGAGCTGAAGCACATATACATGACATAATGTATTGGAACATCGCCTATTATATCTTTCCCAAAGTTGTAAGCCGCTTGCCACGTTTCTTTGTTTTGAGAGAGAAAGAGCTTGAGCGATTATAATATTTGGCCTAGCGTCGTTGTAATCTATGTTTCAATATCAATAAAGAGCTTTGTTCTATTTCATATTTGTGTTTATTCAATTTTCGCTGCATGGGAACTATCTCTGCGACTCAGTGGCTTAGCATTTCATCGGCCATTTCGGTGCTTGCCTTGTACGATCGCAACTTAGGCTCGCATGACATCACGTCCATGCAAGGACGTTCGGCCCTACGGGGCCGGGGCGTGACATCCAAGACCATTTCAACATCAGCAGAGGCCAGCATATCCAGCACTCCGAGCACTTTACCTAGGTATGTCACGCCCCGGCCCCGAGAGCCGCTCGACCACCGCTTCCCCCACGGCGGGACCGGACGCGAATCACCGCGCCTCGACGCTTCCCGACGGGGCGCGTATGGCCGTTTGATACCGGAACGTGATGCCGTGCGAGCCTGGGGTTGCACCCGCACAAGGCAACATCG
Source organism: Iris macrosiphon (assembly GCA_036927795.1). Classification (NCBI taxonomy): domain Eukaryota; kingdom Viridiplantae; phylum Streptophyta; class Magnoliopsida; order Asparagales; family Iridaceae; genus Iris; species Iris macrosiphon. The sequence continues at coordinate 164,446,854 of JAYESA010000009.1, read as the reverse complement.
TTAAAGTTTTGGCTATCATAGCATCAATCGAGTAAGCAGCGGAGGGACATTGTTGCAATGCAATGCATTTAGCCAACTGAATATTCGGGACAAATCGAGGAACTGGGTTCTCTTTTCAAAGGCATCGTTCCATATATTATGCCCCTTTATACGATAGCAGCTTGAGGCAATCGAAACACAATTTTCGGGTCTTGGGGACCATCAGCCCCAGGAGGTTATACAAGAGGACCGCCAATATCCCCCTCCAGCAGCAAGATTCAATTAGGCCAAACAACAACCATGAACACAAGATATGGGACGGGCTTTTGTACTATCAGTAAATAAAGCCGAAACAGCCATAGAAGTCATACCAGGTACCATTAGTTTCTTCCTTTCATGTAGTAGAATTGTTTGATTCTGGTACATCTAATTCATTTATAGCTACTATCTTCGTAGAAAAACATAGTGTAGCAACGTCAAGTCTACTAAAAAATGTAAAGATTCTTACAGGAGAAGGTAGAGAGATGCGCGTAAAAAATCGACAGTATACCTACAATAGCATCAGCACCGCCAGAAAGCATTCGATGAGTTAAAGAAGTGTTTGACTTCGGCCCCCATTTTGATTATTCTCTCGTTCCTAGTAGGATCTATGATTTATTGTAATGCGTCCGGGAAGGAACTAAGATGTATATTGATGCAACATGGAAAGGTTGTGGCTTATGTCTCGAGGCAACTGAGAATTCATGAGAAAAATCACGTGTCGCATGATTTGGAATTAGCTGCAATGATCTTTACGTTAAAATTATAGAGACACTACCTGTTTTTTTAACAGAAAGAGATATTTACCGATTACAAAGAGTTTGAAATATATTTTTATCCAGAAAGAGCTAAACTTAAGACAAAGACATTGGTTGGAGCTAATGAAGGACTTCGAAATTAAACTTCAATATCACCCAGGAAAACCAAATGCCATTCGTAGCATATTTCTTGACGACTCGGTGTCATATTTTGGAAGATTTGCAAAAACTTGGGATAGAGATTATTTTGCCAGGGATGAATGGTCAATTGGAAAATCTTCGCTGGTGGAAAGAATCAAGGTTGCCTTGCCCTCGAATACCTGATTTCAGAGACTCGGGGCAAGAACAGAGGCCAGAGAGCAGACAAGTCTAAGGATTCATGAGGATGAAACACTAAGGTGCGGAGATCGCCTTTATATTCCAAAAGGAGAATTAAGACAAGAGGTTATAATGGAAGCTAATAGTTCCATATATTCCATTTACGAAAGAGGAACCGAGATATAACTAGACCTAAAGCAATATTAGTAGTTGCATGGAATGAAGAGGGAGATTGCCCGTTTTTTGTCAAGATGTCTAGTCTGTCAGTAGATCAAGGCCGAATACCAGGGGTCCGCTTGATTATTACAACTACTTCCTATTTTCGTGTGAAAGTAGGAGCACATTACCATGAATTTTATCACAGGATTTCCAAAGAGAGTGGGTGAGATGCAGTTTGGGTAGTCGTGGATCGACTCACCAAATCGGTCCACTTTCTACCATTCAGAGTTGGTCAATCCACAAAAAATTTGGCAGACATGTACATAAAGCAGATAGTGAGACCGCATGGAATACCTGCCAGCATAGTATTAGACAGAGACTCAAGATTCACCTCTTATTTTTTGCGAAGCCTACAAGAAAGTATCGGAACCCGCTTAAAGTTCAGTACCTATTATTACCCTCAGACAAACGGGTAATCTGATCGTACTATTAATATATTGGAAGTATGTTAAGGGCTTGCATAGTCGACTATGGAGGATCTCGAACATTTGCACTGGATAGAATTCTCGTATAATAATAGTTTTATCAAACAAACATGCAAATGACCCCATTTGAAGCATTATACAGAATAAAGTGTCTTACTGGAGTGAAGTTGGGGAATGACAATTATTGGGACCAGAATTGGTGGTTCAAACAGTAGAGAAGGTTAAGCAAATCCAAGGACACATTCGAGCAGTACAAGACAGACAAAAGTATTGGGCCGACTCCCATCGAAATCACTAGCGTTCAATAAGAGCGACCATGTGTTTTTAAAGATCTCGCCAACCAGAGGGACCATTAAATTTGGAAGCAAAGGAAAGTTAAGTTCAAGGTATATCAGACTCTTCGACATCTTGGAGCGTATTGGAAATGTTGTCTACAGATTAGCACTTCCGCAATCCTTGGAAGGTGTGCATGACGTGTTCCACGTATCGCAATTGCGAAAGTATGTAGCAGATCTCAGCCATGTGCTTGACCACTCGTAAATCATTGTAGGCCTAAGCCTGTCATAGCAGGGGCAGCCGGTTGAGATTCTAAACTGAAGAGAGAAAGTGTTGTAGAATCGCACAACCTCCTTGATCCGAGTAGCATGGAAGGATTATTTACCATAGGAGTCAACATGGGAACGCAAGGAAGATATTTGTGTACGCTTTCCGCATCTTTTCTAGAACTAAGGTACGCTTTTAAATTTTGCTAAGATTGTTAAGTATTCTTGTTTGCATGCACTTCCACCTTTGAATTTCGAGAACAAAATGTTTAAGAGGGTATAATGTAAACCCCATGCTCCATTTTAGTTAATAACCCTTAAATTATTTTAGTTAATGGCTAATCATAGGCATATTAAATTAATGAATAACTAGTAGCAAATTATATTATATATATATATATATATATATAAACTAACTCTACAGGAAGCATTTTTCTTGCGAAAATATGGTTTAGTCGCAGAAATTCGTCTCTCGCAAAAACTCTCCCTTCTTGCAGAATTACTTTATCCCAAAGAATTGTTCCCTACGCAGAATTGTTTCTCTGTGTATTATTGTTCCTCTGTGCAGAAATATTTTCGTAGAAATTCTTTACTGCTGAAATCTTTGCACCTGTGACAACTTCTCATTTCCGATCAACTACTGCCGCTTTATCTTCTTGAAAACTCAAAATTTAATGCAAAGAATATGGTCTCATCACCTTATTCTTCCACACCATCATTAATGCCAAGCCCTTTTTCAGTGGCATTCTTTCCCATCATCACTCTTACATGTGCTTCATTAAACCCTTTGCAATTAATGCTTGGGAGAGTAACCATGCCCCTAGTACCATAGTACCTGGCAACTGCAGCTACTCCCCAGCACATCGTCGCACCTATCAAACGTACCAATTAATGATCCACCGTCCTCATTCTTCCTACTCCTATAAATACCCCTCCACTTCGAGCCATTGCTCTTTTGTTGCACCAAATTTCCTCTCTTGCACATTGTTCCATGAAGTTTCTAATTGCAACCACTTGTCGTCGCCATCGCCTCCCCTACAATTTGCAGTAGTGCGACGAAACTGTTGGGAATCGGACATGTCCTGCAAGTGTTCCGACACATGTCTGAGAGTGTCCGCAGCGAAAACTTTAGGCTAACCCACCTGAGATAACCAACCCCTGTCTAACGAACACCAAGCACAGATAAAGACAAGTATATGGCAGTGCCTACGTCAGCTAGACAAATTTCAACCTTTATAACTCAGATAAAATTACAAGATTGATAGAATCAATGTTGAACCATTTGCCATAATAGATTCAACCTCCTCACCACACTCAAGAAGAAAAGAAAGAGATTACAATTGAAATCATTCACCAATCCGTAGCAATCTCCCTTAGCGAATGCGACGAGTTCTCGATCAGATCTCTTTCTTCCTTCTGTCTTGGATGGCGAAGTCCTAAGAGCAAAGTACCGACTTTCTCTTAGATTTCCTGTGGACGAGCACCCCGAATCTCCAACTTGTGCTATTGCCTTGTGCCTTCACCCTCCTATATTTATAGGATAAGAAATCATATTTTAGGCATAGTTTAAAGTATCGGCCGATACCGATCCGATACGGCCGATACCGATACAGTTTGGCATGTCCCGATCCGATACCGACCGATACCCGATACTAACCGATACCGACATTAGAGGTCTCTTTTCCAGTCAATTCGGCAGAAAAATTTGAATTAAAAAGACCAATTAGAAAGGATGTAAAAGCATAATAAGGTTGTAAAAACATATAAAAGAGGAAAACTTATCGCATATAAATCAATCGACAAGGATGACTACTATTTCATTCAATATCAAAAATACTAAGAAACAATACTGAAAATACTTTAAATTATGCATAATTGTATAAAATATATTCTCTAAAATGTTAATAATTTACTAATAGTTGTTTGCTTTCCGATACCAAAAAATCCGATACTCCGATCCGAAACTGCCGATACTCTACCGATACCGCCGATCCCGATACTCATAGGAATGGTCCGATACCGATTCCGATACCGATACTTTGAACCTTGATTTTAGGTCATAATAGGATTTCCTAAATAGAAAACCTTAAAATAAGAATCATATTCCACCTAAAATAGCCCAACACCAATTATGGACGTCCAAATATGGTCAAATTAAATATTTGGTACAAATTTAAAATTTAATCAAATCTTACATTTAATGTAGATTTTTAAATTATATCAAATCAAATCTTTGTGTTAGGTGCTTTCCCTAACAGACCTTGCACTGATGCAGACGAACTAGAATTTGCCATGAGGAAACAAAAATTGCTTGAGAAAAAAGGGAATTGAGTACAGAAATTTCTATGATTTTATTGATCAAGAATATTTTGGGGAAAAAAGAGACATTAGATGAAGAAGGAGATAGAAGAATACAATTGACAAGTAAATTCCTACACACCTTCTCTTCTTCTTGATACCTATTTATAGGCTAACTACCTTGTTGTTGACCTGGCCTAACAAACTTTGCTGACCCGGCCTAACAACTTTATTAGCTGACCTTTATAAGTCGAGTCAACACATATGCTGAGCTGGCTGGTTTTTATTATCATTCAAAAGAGGAAATTGCAAATGCTATGATACTCTTCTTCAACTGATACTTCACTGAACTCTGAGCTTAACACTGAGCTATACTGAGGAAAATATAGGCCCTTAACAATCCCACCCCCTTATTTGACCTTGTCTCAAGGTCAAAGTGAGAAAATTCCTTTACAAAGGTTTCAAGGGGTACCCAAGTAGCAGTCTCTGCAGCACCTTCCTTCCACTGGACTAAAATGTCCACAACTGCTCTGCCTCTCCTTGTACCAGCCTTCTCTCTAATACCCAATCAGGTTCTTGCAGCATTGCTTCATTTGACTGAGGAACTCCATTATGCACTGACACTAATGTGTTTCTTCAATTGAGACACATGAAAAACTAGATGTAAGAGTGCTTCATCTGGTAACTCTAACTTGTAGGCTACTGGCCCTACCTTTGCTATAATCTTGTAAGGACCATAATACTTAGGAGCAAGCTTCTGAGGTCTCCTCTGAGCTAGTGATATTTGTCTGTAGGGCTGAACCCTTAAGTACACCCAATCACCAATTTCAAATTGCCTTTCAACTCTGTGCAAATCAGCATACTTCTTCATTCTAGCATACTTCTTCATTCTATCCCTGACAAATTTAAGATTTTCCTTCAAGATGTATAGGGTGTTATCTCTGGAAATCAAAGTTTCCGCCACAGTAGGATCCTTAGCAGAATCTGGTAAGTATGTAAGCAAACTGGGAGGAGCTCTACCATACACTGCCTCAAAGGGGGTCATATTTGTAGCAGAATGACAGTTAGTATTGAACCAATATAATGTCCAGACCAAGTGTTTACTCCATTGTTTGGGTTTTTGGCTGCAAAAGCATCTCAAATATCCCTCTATACATCTATTAGTGACTTCAGATTGTCCATCTGATTGGGGATGGTATGTTGTACTATACTTTAGCTCAGTTCCCTGGAGTTTGAAGAGCTCTTTCCAAAATAAACTTGTAAAGACTGGATCCCTGTCTGATACCATTGTTCTAGGAATGCCATGAAGTTTGCAGACCCCTTCCATGAAAACATGTGCCACAGTTTCTGCTGTATAAGGGTGGGTCAAAGAGAACAAATGTATGTACTTTGTTAACCTGTCCACCACTACCATTATAGTTGTTTTATGGTAACTAGTGGGTAGGCCTTCAATGAAGTCCATGAAGATATCCTCCCACACTTGATCAGGTACAGGCAAGGGTTGTAAAAGTCCAGCTGGACTTGTGGTCTCAGTTTTATTCACCCGACACACTTCACAATTCTTGATAAATTCCTGTAGTCTTTTCTTCATTCCCTTCCAATAACACACTCTTCTTAGTCTTTGAAGTGTTTTATGGTATCCTGAATGTCCTCAACTGAGTGTATTGTGGTGTTCTTTCAACATAGTGAGTACAAAAGGAGCTTGAGGATCTATTAGCAATTTATGATGGTAATATATGAGTCCATCTCTTAATGAATATTTTGTACTGTTCAGTTGTCCATTGCCCCACTCCTTTAATTTCTTCTGGTAATAGGATGAATTAGCCATTTGCAACTTGAACTCTTGTAACCAGCTAGGAGTAACTGCTGTAAGTGCACTGAGTTCTACCTCTCCTCTTCTGGACAAGCTATCAGCAGCTTGATTCTCCTGGCCCCTCTTATATTCTACTTTATACTCATACCCATGCAACTTAAGAACCCACTTATACTGAGCTTCAGTATAAATCCTCTGTTCCAACATGTACTTTAGTGCTTTATGATCTGTTCTGATGATGAATTCTCTTCCCCACAGATACTGATGCCATTTTTTTGTTGCTAAAAGCACAGCCAACATCTCTTTTTCATAAGTAGATGTCACCAATGTTCTACCTTTTAAAGCTTGACTCAAATAGGCAATAGGTCTTCCTTCTTGCATAAGGACAGCCCCTACTCCTGTTCCTGAAGCATCACACTCCACTACAAATGTTTTATTGAAATATGGCATGATAGAACTGGTGCTTCAGTTAAAACAGTCTTTAATTCTTCAAAGGACTTCTGAGCATCAACCCCCTAACCAAAAGAATTCTTTTTTTTAGTAGATTAGTGAGTGGACTTGCTATGGTTCCATAATTTCTCACAAATCTCCTATAACAACTAGTCAAGCCCAAAAATCCCCTTAATTCTTTCAGAGATTTAGGCCTAGGCCATTGTATCACAACTTGAATCTTACTTTTATCTACTTTCACTCCCTTATCAGATATGACATGCCCCAGGTAATCCACTTGGTTTTTGAAAAAATAGCACTTACTTCTTTTGCCCCTCAACTGATGCTCTGCCAATTTCTGGAATACCTGCCCAACATGCTCAAGGTGATCCTTCCAATTAGAACTGTACACAAGAATATCATCAAAAAAAACCAATACAAATCTTCTCAAATACCCTCTGAAGACATCATTCATCATGACTTGAAACGTAGAGGGGGCATTGGTGAGGCCAAATGGCATGACCAAAAATTCACAGTGTCCCTCATGTGTCTTGAATGTTGTTTTTGATATATCTTCTTCTGCCGTTCTAACTTGGTGATATCCAGACCTCAAATCCAGTTTTGTAAAGTACCTAGACCCATATAATTCATCAAACAACTCTTCTATGAAGGGAATAGGGTACTTATCTTTAATTGTGTTCTGATTTAAGGCTCTAAAATCAATACACATCCTCCAACTTCCATATGCTTTCTTAACCAGAATCACTGGGGATGAATAAGGACTGGAGCTTGGCCTTATGATTCCTGAACTCATCATTTCTTGGATTTGTTTCTCTATTTCATTTTTTGCAAAAAAGGATGCCTATAAGGCCTACTGCAGACTGGTTGGGTCCCAGGTAGTAGACGTATTTTATGGTCATAACTTTTTGGAGGTGGTAACCCTTTTGGTTCATCAAAGAGAAATTCATATTTGTTCAACAACTGTTGGACATCAGATAGTAGAGTTTCAACAACTTCATTGGCCTCCTGGAATGCATACAACTGAATCAGGAAGATCTGTGGCTTTTGTCTCATCTCCTTGTCTCCTGGTTCCAACCAATTTTGCCCCTGTGGCTGTATTCCCTTAAACTGACAAATAACTCCCTTGTCTTCATACTTCATGGTTAACTCATGGAAATTCCACACTATATCTCCAAGAGTGCTCAGCCAATTTGCTCCCAAAACAATTTGGCATCCTGTAATTGGCAACTGCAACAGACCAACAATTATCTTCTTCCCTTGGCAATCTATAACCACTCTTGTTTAGGCCTCGACTTTGCAATTTTTCACCATTGGCAACCATCACCTCAAAAGCTTGTTTATCACAGACAGGCAACCCTATCCTAGAGCTGAAAGAACTGTCTATAAAATTGTGAGTTGAACCTGAATCAACTAGGATAAGAACTGGTCTATTATTCAAGGTACCCCTCATCTTCATTGTGGAATGATGTAATGTTCCAGATAATGCATGTAAGGAAATAGAAAAGGAATCTGGATTATTGCTCAACACTGATTCTTCCTGTAATACTTCCCCTTCAACTTGTGCAGCATCATCTTCTTCATCATTGCTTATCATATAGATTCTTTTTTCCTTACATTTGTGTCCCTTGAACCACTTCTCTTCACAATAAAAACAGAGGCCTAAATTCTTCCTTCTGGACAATTCACTTGAGGACATCATAGGAGCAGGATGATTGCCTAATGCCTGAGTACTTTTGTTTGCAGCAACATTAACAGAGGGTACATTGGTCTTCTTGCTATCCTCAGAATTCTGATAATGTTTTTGAAAGTTTGGAGCACTGGCATACATTCCTGACTTGGAGAAAAGACTATTTGACTTATAACTCTTCCTGATGGCCATTACCTTAGCTTCATGCAACTTAGCCAGATGCATAGCACTGGATAAGGTAGAGGGAGTAGCTATTTGCACCTCAAATCTGATTTCCTCCTTAAGATCACCCATGAATTGACTTATTAAGCAAGCTTCATTGATTCCCTGTATTTTCTTTGACACCTTCTGAAATTGATACACATAATCTTGCACACTGCCTTCTTGTTTAAGAAGCTTCAATTCTATTCCATGATCTGTCAACTCTGAGGGCCCAAATTCCATTTTAATTTCTTCATTAAATTTTTCCCAACTTATGGAATCTCCTTTTGTTTTCAAAGCCCAATCATGCCAGTAGGCTGCTCTATTCTTTAACTGCACAGAACAGATTTTTACTCTTTCACTTGCAGGCACATTGTAGTAACTAAAGTAGTGGTTTGCTCTTCCACCTCAGTACTTCCATCATACTCAGGTAATTTCAACCTGACATTATTTTGATTCCACCCATGGTTATGGAATCTTTTAGCTGGTACTCTATTGGAGTTATTAGCATAACTAGGAATCGTTGCAATTTGAGTAAATTGTTGAAGATTTGAAGTGTTCTGCACAGAAGAATCAGAAGGCCCAAATCGAGTGGCAGAATTTGAAACCCCTTGCACATTGCATGCATTTCCTTGGAAATTAGGGTTTGAAACTCCCTTAAGTGATTCATTATGAACTGCTTGATTAGGGTTTGAGGCTGAATTCATATCACGCCTAATTTTTGCCAATTCTTCTAAAATTCTATCAATCTTACAATCGAGTTGATCTGTTTTACCTTCCAATGCTTGAACCCTAACCTCGCCATTAATGATGTAGTGATTTGGGGGTGATCCCTGAAGAGATCCATGGCAGCTCCTCGAGTCCTCTGCTCCGTCGGCCATGGGATCTGGAACCTGCTCTGATACCAAATTGTTAGGTGCTTTCCCTATCAGACCTTGCACTGATGCAGACGAACTAGAATTTGCCATGAGGAAACAAAAATTGCTTGAGAAAAAAAGGAATTTAGTAGAGAAATTTCTATGATTTTATTGATCAAGAATATTTTGTTGAAAAAAGAGACATTAGATGAAGAAAGAGAAAGAAGAATACAGTTGACAAGTAAATTCCTACACACCTTATCTTCTTCTTGATACCTATTTATAGGCTAACTACCTTGCTGCTGACCTGGCCTAACAAACTTTGCTGACCTGGCCTAACAACTTTATTAGCTGACCTGTATAAGTCGAGCCAACACATATGCTGAGCTGGCTGATTTTTATTATCATTCAAAATAGGAAATTGCAAATGCTCTGATACACTTCTTCAACTGATACTTCACTGAACTCTGAGCTTAACACTGAGCTATACTGAGAAAAATATAGGCCCTTAACACTTTGACTATATTTGGGTTCCAAAATTCACCAAATTCAGACTGGACACTAACAATCTCCCCTTCCAGTCTGATGAGAGGGTGTTGACCCTATGCCTTCTCAACTGGACTCCATGATTGTCGTCCCGCGACAGAGTTTCTGCTCCCCCATGCCACCGATCTTCGATCCCCCGAGTTGTTTTGCATCTTTCTTCGTCTCCAGCTCCTCGACCGTCACGTCGACGCTAGCTGCCATGCGTAGCACCTTCTATACCACTGGGATCCTGCCAACATCAATGACACGGCTGAAACCAAAGTCCCTGACTATCAGCCTCACCGTGAGTCTTGGCTGCCTGTCCAGCTGATATATTGGCGATTAACCGTCACAAAAATAAGAATCCAAAATAAATTCAGTCGAGTCACTGGAGAGAAAGTCTCCATATAATCCACACCATATGTCTGAGTATACCCTTTGGCAACTAACCGTGCCTTGAGGCGCTCAACAGAACCATCGGGATGATACTTAACAGTGTACACCCATCTACAACCCACTGTCTACTTCCCAACAGGAAGTGATGTAAGCTCCCAAGTCTGGATTTTATGTAAAGCATACATCTCCTCATCCATTGCAATTTTCCAACCAGAAGTTGACATAGTCTGCTTGTAAATTTTAGGAATGAAAATAGAAGACAATGAAACAACAAATGCATTAAAAGATGATGAAGCAAGGTATAATGAAACATAGTTAGAAATGAGATACTTATTCTTTGTGGTACAAAGGCGTTTTTTTTTTCTGAGAGAAATAGGAATATCATCTGGATCTGTGGTGATAGGAGCAAAAACCTCAGGCAAGGAAGCTGATTGGTTTAAGGCTGAATTCTGCAAAGAATGTAACATCTGCACTGACATAAACATGTAAAGGGGGAATGGAGACAGAAAATTGATTCAGGAATGACCGAAAGTGGTATAGAAGATATCAAATATATTGTAAAAGGAATACAACGGTCTCCTGAAGGAAAGAAAGGGATAGACTCAAAGAATGTAATATCCGCACCAACATAATACTTGGGTGACAGTAGACTGTAACAACGATAACATTTTTGAGTACGAGAATAACCAAGAAAGATACACTTCAGATATCTAGGAGTCAACTTATCTCAATTCGGTTCCAAGTTATGAATAAAAGCGACACACCTAAACACTCGATGAGGTAAGAAAAAATATGCGACATCTGTATGTAATATGAAAAATTGAACTTTATTATTTAATACAGATGATAACATGTGATTAATTAGATAACATGCAGTAAGAACGACATCTGCTCAATACTGTTTAAGGACATGCATATTGAAGATGAGAGTTCGAGCCACATCTAAAATGTGTCGATGTTTGCGTTCGGCTATACCATTTTGTTGAGAGGTGTGGACACAACTTGTTTGATAAATCATACCACGATCAATACAAAAACTGTTCACAAAAGATTGAGTAAACTCCAAAGCATTATCAGAATGCACAATTTTGATACGTTTATCAAACTGAACATAGACTTCATTATAAAAGACAAATAACACATTTAGAAAATCAGATCTTTCTTTCATTAAATAACACCAAGTCATTCTAGAATAATCATCAATAAAAATAATAAAATATAAAATTATTTTGGACTTTTGACTCTAGACAGATCCCAAATATCAAAATGAACAAGATCAAAAGACTCTAATTGACGACTCTTACTACGACGAGGGAAGGAACTACGGTGATGCTAGCCTAACTGACAAACCTACATTTAAGACTAGAAACATGACTCAAACTAGGAACAACTTGACGCAACTTAGCCAAAGACGAATGTCTCAAACGATAATGACACTGCAACGGAGAAGTAAAAACAGAAATAAAAGCCTTACTAGGTAGATCCAAGTAGTACAGTCCATCTTTTGTATATCCTGAACTAATCATCTTCTTCATCCTGAGGTCCTGAAAAACACAAGAAATGAAAAAAAAAAATATCACAGAACATTAAAGAGATTTGGTTAACTGGCTCACAGATAACAAATTAAATAAAAAATTAGGTACATATAATAAATCAAATAATGATAGTGATTGAGTAGGGTGAATGACACATTTTTCAAGAACAGGACGAGTAGACCCATCAGCCAAGAAAATATTATGTTTCATGGAACTACGATTATGAAAGAAAGAGGTTATACCAGACATGTGAGAGCTTGCTCCTGAGTCGATGATCCAAGAGGTGGATGGTGACTGGGTTGCCACAAAAACAGGATTACCTATAAGTGCCATAGTTGCAGTAGGTTGGGAGGTGGTACTAGCAAGCGCGTTTAACTTCTGGAGGATATGTTCAAATGGAGATGAGGTATCGGACGTTGAAGTCTGATTGAAACCCGAAGTATCATCTCTGGGAGCAGAAGTGGTGACCTGGTATTGCATATTTTCAATATGCACTTGATGTGCTTATTCTAGTTTGCCCCACTTGTCCCAACAATAGTCTTCGACATGACCGAGCATTGCACAATAGTTACACTTACGTGGTTGACCACGGCCGCCACCACCACCGCGGCCACCACCACGACCATTGTCTCTACCACCACGGCATCCTCCTCGACCAAAACTACGACCACCTTCTCTACCGCCACGTCCACTACCACGTCCACCACCACGACCAGCAGCACTAGAAACTAAGACAGAAGAGTCAATACACGGCACCACAGAACTCTGTCCTAGAGAGGAACGATTGAGACGGAAGAAAGTATCTGCCGCCGTAGGTAACTGCTCTCCAACAAGGATTTGAACTTTATAAGGTTCGAACATAGGAACTGTCACGCCCCGATCTCCCGCAGGCTAATCGGCCGTCCCCGCTAGGCGGAAATCACCCTCGCCAGCGCTCCCGCGGGACGATCGCTTTGACCCATCCGGGCGTGATGCCGCACGAGCGTGAGCCACGACCGTGCAAGGCCGTGGTTCATTGGCTGGCGGTAAGAGTTCTAAGCCACAGAGTCGCACAGATTGTCCGAGTGCAGCGGAGTCATGAACGCATAGGCGATCGGTAACAAGTTCACTGAGTTGACAATATAACGGAAGCATTGAATAACACAAGTTGAAGTAAAGCAAGCTCTTTATTGATATAAACATGTGTTACAAGCGGCGCATGGCCGAGATTACAAGTCGCTCAAGCCTCTCTCTCTCTGAAACAGTAAAAGCGTGCCAAGTGGCTACAATTGTGGAATGATTGTACATGCGATGTTCAGACGAGTTCACAACATTATGTCTTGTATATGTGCTTCTGCTTCGGACGCACCGCTGCTTCGGAGTGATCTCCACACCTTAGCATGCACGAAGGAGGCATCCGCACTGAACGAGGTTCTCCCGCACCCTGCATACAAACTGGTGGATTATCAGTATATTGAATGCACTGGTGGGGAAGCTACTCGCCCGCTCAACAAATCCAAATACGTAATACAGGTTTCGTGCACCAACTATTAAGTTGTCTTTCTAGTTGCCTTAGGATCAGTTTCATGTAATATTTGAATAGCCTAACTCGTGTGGCAGTGCGCCGTGCGACATGAGAGAAAACACGGTGAGACTTACCAACTTACCATTTGGCCTTCCCTGTCCAAGGCAAACATTATAAATTCAAGCACGGGCATGTATAAACATTCAAGAGGCATAGCATATGCAAACACGAGTACTGTTATTTCAAGATCGTTCAGGTGTTCAGTTGTTCATTGATGCGATGCAATGACTCGCACGCGAATAGACGCTAAGCGAGGATGACTTATCTATATGAACAATGAGTCGCTGGCATAGCCATAAAGGACACTAGTCTTAAACGAGAATGATTTGCAGCGAAAGTACAGTGGGCGCTACAAGCCATCTCGTTCAGTACAGTAGACTACACATTAGAGTTCAACCGTGGAGCGGATGGTATACAGCGAAAGAACAGTGGGCGCTACACACCATCTCGTCCAGTACAGTAGGCTGAACAATGGAGTTCCATCCGGATCGGAGCGGCCCCAGTGCCCCGGTGACCGTCCGTGGAACTATGTCTCGTTTCCGAGTTGTCCGCGACATGCAGGTCAAGGCCTTTCCAATATCACATCTTTCACAATACAGTCAGTAACACGAGTACAGTCATGATTTCCGCTATGAACGAGCTTGTACAGGATTTTCGTTCAAGGGAAATTTGATGTGATCACAGTACAGTACAGTATTTACTTGCCTTGATGCATTTCTCCTGGGGCGGAGATTGCCTTGGTGACCTAACAGTCCCGGATACTTGCAGATTCAATCGCACAGAAGAACTATTTGATAGTCTCTTGGCTAACAAGAATACATGCACAATACAGTAACGTTAAACATTCGTAAGCAGGCAAGCATGCATTTGTATAAACACAAACATTCACGTTAGCTCGGGCCTGAAGGTAAGCCGAGAAGCGAGATCGTTAGGGGACTTCCCGAGCAACACGTTCTAGGACAACATGCGAGGGTCTGAACATATATAAAAGCAATGTTTCATTTCCATGTTCTAGCATACAAGCAATACAAGTTGGGATTATTCCCTTAGCTAGGTGCGTTGGATTCTTATTAGCATGCGGGGGGTGAATCACCTAGCGACTAGCATGAACATTCCACATTTTATGTATGCTGGCTAAGCAAAGACAAGTTCACCGTAGCCACCCACCTTAGCGATGATTCGCCTCGGTAGAGCGATACGTCAAGCGAGCCTCTGAAAGCTTAAGCTGAATTCCTGTAGGGACAAGTCTGGATATCCTTCGCTTCTCGTTTGAGGCAAAGCGGGTCGGGACATGCACTTTTGCCGTTTCAAACGGCAGTCCGCTTGAGCGGAACGGGGTGTTACAGGAACCAAGCCAGCTAGGATAAGTGAAACATGAAACTCTTCCTTCTGTCTCTGAGCTTCCTTCAAATCAGTAGTAACAGGATAGGATGATATTGAAGCAGTTCCTCCCACAAAGCCTTCTTTGAAGCCAGATATTCATTCACAGGCTTGCCATTTTGCTTTGTATTAAACAATAACTCGTATAACTCATATATACGGACAACGTTTCGCTTCTGCGAATATGATTCTTCCAGAGATGCTCAAATTTGTTTGCTTGATTCATACCACTGAACATTAGCAGCGATATGCAGCTCCATACTATGCCACAACCACGACATAACGTATGCATCTGCACTCATCCAATCTTCATACTCAGCGGAAGTTTCAGACGGGGGTTCTTCCGTCAAAAACTTCTTCGTCCTTAACACCACTTTAATAGACTTGGACCAAGCGAGGTAGTTCGCAACATTGAGTTTCACCGCTGTAATCGACTTTCCCAATTCATCATTATGAATAACAATAAAAGAAGAATCACCTCCGCTACCACCACCACTATTAACCTCGCCAGAAGATTCGGTCTCCACCATACTTGCAAATGCAACAGAAAGACGAGATCTTTGAAACCCTAGATCTCACAACGAACCTCATGTAACGCCCCGCTCGGCGCCGGCGTTATATATCAAGGTGAGTGGGCAGAACTTCGTTCTCTGATTCTTGCACGCCTTAATAATAACCTGTGTTTTTGCTTGCAATGTTTTCTTAAGAGAATGATAGAACCTGCCTTGCATGTTAATGAACGAACTCACCTAGCTTGTCTTTGAAACAAAGTCTGCTTAACGTGAATCCTGAATCGCCTGCTTAGAGTGCATGAACATGTTCACTATCGTCTATGCTTCGAGAGAACCATACTGTGCCTGAATGTGTTCAAGTGATAAGTCGGATTGCCCCGCAACAACGATAATTGTTCTGATGGTTCGTCTCGTCTGCATACTAGAGTTTATTTGATAGTGTTCCATGCATTCGCACGCGGTCGGACAATGGCTTTTGGTGGAGAGCTGAACTGCATGTGTCCATGCCACCATGGGTCACAGCTGCCATTAGCATCAGAGAAATGAGTCATTGGTATGCTGTTCCACCAGCTGCCGATCCTGAGATACTCGGGGACCGCCCTGCATATAGCTAAGTCATTGTGTTGGCTTGGATAGTGACTGCCCCTAAGATTGTGCATCGTGTGTCTAGCCTTGCATCAGACCCTCGAGTCGCACGAGACACGCTGCGCACACCCTGAAACATGAACGGTTTGCTTGCTTGCATATTCAATATGAAACTGTTTCCAAACATGTTTCCAAAGCAATGTAATATGACTCTGCTAGAACTGCATGAAACGAGCCTAGGTAAAACTAGAAAGATCACTAGTAATATAATGTTTTATAACATGATTACTTAGTGTTGGTTTGAGTGAATGCTTGTTTCTGTTCAGTTGATTTATCTCACCAGTACTTATAAAAGTGCTGACCCCCCAACAGTTTACTTGCTTGCAGGTACTGGATCGTCCGAGGGAGCGATAGGCGTGCCACAGTCCCGAAGACCCGGAATCCTGATTTCGATTGTTGCCCCGAGAATGCTATCGTATAAGGGGGCATAATGTATGGAACGAACGTGTGCCTTTGCTAAAGGAAACCCAAGTTGCCTCGATTGTCCCGAACGCTCAGTTGGCTAAATGCATTGCATTGCAACAAGTCCCTTTCCGCTGCTTACTCGATTGATGCGATGATAGCCAACTATCAACTTAAACGATTGGCCTTGCACGGGCGCAACCCCAGGCCCGTGCGGCATCACGTCCCCCGAAAGCTCGACTCGGGCCATTCGATTAGCTCCCCTTCCTCCCTCGCGCCCGCGGGACGGGCGCGGTGATTCGCGTTCGGCGCGCCGAGGCACGGTGATTCGTGCCCGGTTCGTTTAATTCCCGGCCGCACGGGGCGGGGCAGGGAGGAGCGGCGGCCCGGGCGGGACACGGGCGTGACAGAATGGTATCAGAGTCTGGCTTCTACGTCTTTGGACTTCGATTCGATATCTCTGTTTCAAAAGCTCGTTCGTGGATTATGTGTACGCTCTCTCTCAATGCCTCGATGGGATGTTCCAACAATAAGTCTAAATACTTTCAAAATGCGTTTTGAATGATATATTGCTTGTCTGGTTGTATGCTGCGAGTGGCCTTTGTGCCAACCTGTGCGAACCCTTGAGAGTATCGCTAGTAGCTTGTCCGATTTTCACTAACCCTAAGTTTGGTTGAATGCTTCTATTCGAGGGACGCCTTGAACTAGTGCACCATCCAAGAGTTAGAAAAAGGTGAAACTCGAGTGCTTAGACTTCGCTATCACTAAGCTGGTTGACGTGTTCACGCTAGAGGGGCCCTTCGAAAGTGCGCACGATCCAGTCTAAGCGATATGCTGATTTCGACGCTTGTGCAAGTGAATATCCAAATGAACAAGTACAAACGACTTGTCTAGGATTGCCTCAACCCTAGATTATTGCTTGTCCTCAGTAAGTCTCGAGGACGAGACTTTTTCTGAGTTGGGTAGGATGTAACACCCCGTTCTGCTCAAGCGGACTGCCGTCTCAAACGGCAATAGTGCAACTGTCCCGACCGGCTTTGCCTCAAACGAGAAGCAAAAGATATCCAGACTTGCCCCTACAAGAATCCGGCTTGGACTTTCAGAGGTTCGTTTGACGTATCGCTCTACCGAGACGAATCATCGCTAAGGTGGGTGGCTACGGTGAACTTGTCTTTGCTTAGCCAGCACACATAAAATCTGGAATATTTATGCTAGTCGCTAGGTGATTCACCCCCTGCATGCTAATAAATCCAATGCACCTAGCTAAGGGAATAATCCCAACTTGTATTTGCTATGCTAGAACATGGAAAATTGAAATACTGCTTATATTCAGACCCTCGCATGCTAAGTCCCTTAACGGTTTCAACTCTCGGCTTACCTTCGGGTCCGAGCAACGTGCCTACTTATGTTCCTTAGAAACGCATGCTTGTCTGCTTGAACGATGTCTTGTTTTCATTCAAACCTCGGAAGACTACCAATCAGTCGTTCCGTGCATGATTTTACCTGCAAGTATCTAAGACCGTTGGGTCATAAGGCAGCCCCGAACCAGGGGAATGCATCAAGACAAGTCAATCACTGTACAGAATCAAGATTCAAGTATCCGTGTTCTCGTGTTCAAAGTGCACTTGCGTCTCAAGTTCCAGTGCACTCCTGTTCCCGTGTATCTCGTGGTAATTGACTGACCCAACAACTGCATGTCGCGGACAACCTGTGCACAAGGTATTGATTGTTCAAGTTCCTGCGGACGGCTACACCGGGGCACCGGAGCCGATCCGATCCGGACGGAACTTTCTGATAGTCGAACGTGAGTGGGCGGCATGGAGTGAACGCCCCAATGGCCTAGCGTCTCGCTCCATACCGTCCCGGGCGAGGTGACGTGTAGCGACACAAGACCTCTCGCACCCAACCGCCCAGAGACTATAAACGGTCCTTTATGGTTTTGCCAGCGACAACTGTTCATATAGATAAGTCATCCTCGCTTAGCGGCTATCCGCATGCGAGTCACTGCATCGCATCAATGAACAACTAAACACCTGAACGATCATGATAAAACGACTCTCATGTTGCATATGCTATTGGTTTGGTTTTCATCAAGTATGCCTCCTGAATGTTTTATACTTGCCCGTGCTTGAATTAACAATGTTTGCCTTGGACAGGGAAGGCCAAATGGTAAGTCTCGCCGTGTTCCTCTCATATCGCACGGCGCACTGCCACACGAACTAGGCTATTCAATATTTGCATGAACCTGATCCTAAGGCAACTAGAAAGACAACTTAATAGTTGTGCACGAAACCTGTATTACGTGTTTGGATCTGTCGAGCGGGCGAGTAGCTTCCCCACCAGTGCATTCAATGTACTGATAATCCACCAGTTTGTATGCAGGGTGCGGGAGAACCTCGTTCAGTGAGGACGCCTCCAACGTGCGTGCTAAGGCGTGGACATCACTCCGAAGCAACGGTGCGTCCGGAACTGAAGCACATATACAAGACATAAGTTGTGAACATCGCCTGAACATCGCCTCTACAATCATTCCACAATTGTAGCCACTTGGCACGCTTTTACTGTTTCAGAGAGAGGCTTGAGCGACTTGTAATCTCGGCTATACGCCGCCTGTAACACATGTTCATATCAATAAAAGAGCTTGCTTTATTTCAACTTGTGTTTCAATGCTTCCGCTATATTTGTCAACTCAGAGAACCTGTTACCGATCGCCTATGCGTTCATGACTCCGCTGCACTCGGACAATCTGTGCGACTCTGTGGCTTAGAACTCTTATCGCCAGCCAATGAATCACGGCCTTGCACGGGCGCGGTTCACGCTCGTGCGGCATCACGCCCGGATGGGTCAAGCGATCGTTCCGCGGGAGCGCTGGCGAGGGTGATTCCCGCCTAGCGGGAACGGCCGATTTGCCTGCGGGAGATCGGGGCGTGACACCTCAACCGACGACGAACAACCAACGAAGATCTATAGAAATCCTAGATCTCATAAACGAACCATGAACGACCATGAACGATGAACGGCAAATCATGAAAAGTAGACAAAAAACAGTTCGATCGGCCCTGTCGTGGATGGGATGTACAGTACTTTCAAAATATACTCTGATACCAAGTGAAGTTTAAAGATGGAGAGGAGAGAACGAGAAAAGTATAAGAAGAGACAATATGAGAAAGGAGATTGCAAGGAGGCATAAAACCCTAGGTTGCATCTCATGTCTATTTATATTGATATGCAATACACCCACAATTACTATTATACCCTCATATGATAAATAACAAAATAAAATAACTCTAACAGCATAATTTCGACTTCAGTTAGGATATCAAGCAAATACTTTCTCTTGTTTACCCCGTGTAATTTCAATGCTCAAGAAATACTTCAATGCTCTCATGCCTTTGGTCTGAAACTGCTCACTAGGAAACCTTTTAAGCCCTATAATATCCTTATTATCGTCCTTCATAATCATAATGTCATCAACATAGACACAAAGTAGTATCCGTCCGGCTGATGTCTGTCGGTAAAATACCGAATGATCCTTCTTTGATTGACACATGCCAAACTAAGTAACGACATATGTAAATCGACCAAACCAAACACGAGATAATTGTTTGAGACCGTAGAGGACTTTTCACAAATCAAATGACACATTTTATCCTCCCTTGCAATGAACTCGGGAGGTTGAACCACATAAACTTTCTCTTCAAGGTCCTCATGGAAAAATGCATTATTCACATTCAACTGAAGTAAGGGCCAGTCATATCGGACAACTAAGGACAGAGCACCCGCACAGAGGTCATCCTGACAATTTAGAAGGTCTCAAAGTAATTCAAACGGGTCTGGAGAGCTTGGATAGATGGGTGACTAACTAACAGTACAACTCAAACGGGTCGAGTGACACACCAGCACAAGCAACAGAACAATTAATTTCAAACATACAAGCCCCCAGTCACATGTCCCCTACCGATAATATTTCCAGTCTTCATGTCCTGAAAAACATAACAATCAGGAAAGAATGTTACTGAGCATTGCAAGTCACGAATAATTTGACCAATGGATAATAAGTTGAATGCGTATCAAGGTATATGTAAAACTCAATTAAGTGGCAAACCGAAAGAAAGACGAGTACTACATTTTCTACGAACTTTCGGGGAACTGCAATTCGTAATAGTAATATTTGTCACACAACCCACAGATACATAATCACGCAATATACCTGCATCACCTGTCATATGATCAGACGCACCCGAGTCAATTACCCACCGTTTTAACCGTACCATACACATTGTTGAGTATCTGATTGTGGATCCAGATGTAGAGGCTTCACCGCGACGCTGAGCTTGAAATTCAGCAATTTCTGCATAGGTAATTATCGTCATATGCACAAATTACTCTTCATGATCATGAGCATCTGATGCAACATTAGTGGCAGGAGCTTTGGGATACTGCCACTAAAAATGTCCTGGTTGACCACAGTTGAAGCATGTGCGTGATCGTCCTCCATCATGGCCGTCATCACCTCGGCCACCATTTCGACCAACATTTCGACCACTACGTCTACTACCATGACGACCACGAAATCCACCACGAGCAGCACCCAAGACAGATTGACCAACAGGTGCATCGCTCGTATGTCCCAACCACTTTTGCTGTCCGTAGGACATGATAGTAGATTTCCATCAGAGATGAAACCTCGGCCCCAGCAATAATCTAAAAGCGTGCAGAGTCTGCATCAGGACGAAGTAAGACAAGATACGCTATGAAATAGAGTTGCTAACGTTGAATCCTCGCCTCATTGATATCCATCGTCAAGGGTAACATGTGATCCATCTCATCAGTTAGAGTCTTAAAGACACAGAAGTGGTCCTTATGTGACTTGTCTCCTTGATCAATCCGGTAGACGCCAACAATTGAATCATATATGCAAGACAAATCGTGTTTTTCATCAAACGCATTCGCTAGGACCTCTCGTAACTCCGTTACCGAATCTGTATTCTAAACCATATCCTCAACTGATGGTTCCATCGAATTCATCAATTGTATAACAGTCTGCTATCATTAGTCTCCCACTGTAGTGCCATGTTCCTCGTTCGCGGGAAACTTGGTTATGGATCACTGTCGGTATCGTTTATCGGGACAGATTGAATCAAGGTATTTTTCTCGTTATGGATTGCTTTCTTCGGAATCAGGTCACATATTCAATGGATCGTGTCTCGAGGAAGAACTCTCTATGTAAGAGTCGTGAGAGACCTTTCCACTGCTTGATTTTCGATTGCCGTTTTCGTTACCGTTTTGCTGCTTTTGTTGTTGGTTTATTAATGCATTTTCGTGAATGTTTTCGATGGATTTCATTACTTGCATTCTTCGAACTTCGCATTCATATCGAATTCTAAGATAAAGAGAATAGAAGGATTGATCATTTGTTAGTGCGAATGCAGGTGATCGTGTAGGCGACGCTCGAGCGGAACGATAAAGATCTCTCTCAGCGATTCACCAACTAGTGAGTGGCTTTAGCTTTGACCCTTCTTTCCAAGTCTTCACACTTAATAAAATGACTCTCTTATTGCGTGCTCGATCAACGATACCTTAATAAAAAAAATCAAGATAAAAGAGTAGGCTTGAATACTTGATGCTTGTCACATAGAAACGGAAAATGATCATAGTATTGCTTGCGTGCTTGTCATACATGTATATATGTGTTGCTCTATATATAACTGCTTTATTATCATTCTTGCAACAAGTAGTATAGATTTTTACAATGTGATAACTTTGTGGCAGGTAGACTATGCTATCAGAAATTCTTGCGCAACAATGCTCAGATAATGTTGTCTTGCATGCTCATTTATTAACTTAGTTTTTAGACTTGCGCGGACAATGACAACTTGTGCACAAGGTTTGGTTCCTCGAACGGTTGTCGGGGCTCCGATATCGATTTGTCCTAGGGGAAGATGTGCTGACGTACTAGCACAGGGTGAGTACGGGACCCCAGTAGGGCTAGCTACCGGACTGAAAGGATCGTCGTTTCACTAGAAGTCCACAATGGCTTGTAGTGCCGATGACCCTTAAACATTTGAATTCATCGTGCTAACAATGTCTAGTCCACAAGGAAGAACATGGTAAAAACTTGTGCAAGTTGGATAAGTCGACCGTGGATAAGAGTCATTATTCGGTGAGACACTTTATTATGTTATTTCATTCCTATCGTATGCTTGTAAATTGAACTAAGACAAGACAGAAAGATCACATAACAATATTGCATGATTCACATGAATGCCGTGTCGATTTGGTGAGTTGGGTTAACTCGTCCTCACCAGCACATTTCAAATGTGCTGACCCACGTTGCGAAAGGAATTCCTATCTACAGGTTCTGCGAGCCAAGGAGATGTTGCGAGGAGCTAAGGCCATCTCAACCTGCTCATCGACCGTCGTTCGTGTGCATAACTTTGAGTGCCTATCTTTGAAGCACCTCGTTGCAGCCAAAGACTCTTGCCATAGATGTAATTACATTTTGTTTCTAGTAAAGGAATGTAATGTATGAAAAGACTATCTCATTTTGCGTTCATGTTGTAAGCCCACATGACAACCCTTTACTTGTATAAAGACTCTGTAATTTATGTATATTATCAATGAAAGAAATATTTTCTTCTGTCCAATGCGTTATTCCATTCTCTATGTAACTCAGTTGTTGTGCTCTTTATAACTTATGATACTCAAAAACCAAACGACTATGTCTTGTGCGAGAGCAACTTAAGCTCGTACGGCATCACGTCCGGGGGACGATTATCAATTCTAAGAATTCGGAACATGACACCCATTGCTCATATGCGGGATCATTCTCCTTCGAAGAATTGTCAGTAAGATGTTTGGACAACCGCATTCTTCGAAGCATCTCCTCAACCTTCTTGCACCACGTAGAGTAGCTGTTCTGGCCTGACCATCCAGCTTCCAATCTACAAGTCGAATCGAAGAAACTGTTGTAGCAGTAATCTGTATCCCCACCTCTGCGTTCCCAACACTGGTGCTACCAGCACTGCTATTTACCACAGTGTTCAACATCCTTTAGATTCTTGATTCGACTATTGTTGATCATCACGATCCGATATTCACATCAACCTTGTCCACATCAACTTTGTCAGTAGTGTCTCGCGCAATCTTAGCAGTGGTCGAAGGTGGATCACACAAACCAGGACAGAGATTCACACAAAACTAGTTTGTTCTCTGTTAGATCCTGATGTCGATACCGGACCGGAACAGAAATTCACATAAACAATCAAGTTTGCTCTCTGTTAACTCCCGATGTCGTTGTCGAGGTTCAGAGGTTCACATAAACGATCATAGTTTGCCCTCTGAAGATCTCAACTCCAAGAATTTTTTTTCGGATCTGTTTTTTTCAGATCTATTTTTTTAGCAGTAACTAGGGTTTGAGGAGGGAGAAGACGGCTACGACAACTAGGGTTAGGGTTTTTGGGGTTAGAGTGGCGGCTAGAAGCATGGTGGGTCAGCTAGGGTTTGGTATTAGGGTTAGTGCTAGTGTGGCGGCTGGTGGCATGTGGCTAGACAACAAAGGAGGGGTCGGGCGCAGGCGGAGCGAGTGGTGGTGCTGGGAGCAGACGGTTGGAGAGTCGAGCAGGTGGGAGGTGGGCGATGGGGAGGGTCGAGCAGGCGGGTAGGTCGAGCAGGTGGTGGGGGGGGGGGGGGAGGTCAATCCAGGTGAACAAGTCGAACGGGTGGGGGGTGGTCGATCAGGTTGGCGGGTCGAGCAGGTGGTAGGGGTCTGAGCAGGCGGACTGCAGAGATGGTCGATGGACGGGGGGCTGGAAGCACGTAGGAGAGGCGGGACGGTAGCTAGGAGCCGATGGGGAGCCGGCGGAGACAGAAAGGGGTTGGGAGCGGCGGCGGTGGCTAGGGTTAGGATTAGGATTTGAGAAAGAGAATTGGAAAGAGGAGAGATTGCTCTAATACCATGTTATAAAAAATAATATGATGATTTCATTGATAAGAGATTACACATTATAGGAGAGGACTGGACTCTCATTATTGTCTCTACCCGATGTGAGACTAAAGCCCAATGACTAATATAAATAATACTTAACAGACACCATCCAGCACTCCACTCCGGTTCTTCTTCGAGCCAACCAAACCATTGTTCATAGACAAACCGGCCAAGTTCGCTAGAAAACTCTGTTGTTGAAAGCTTCCTGTTGTGCAGAAGTTTTTCTCTACAAGAGTCTCTCTGTAAGAACTTTCTCTACAGAAATTCTCAACGTTTGAAGTTTCATGCCCCTAGAAACTATCCCTGCTGAAATTTTATGCTCCGCAGAAACTCTTCGCAGAAGCTTCATGCACTTTTGAATCTACCCTAGCTGAAATTCTCTTGTTGAACCTGTTATCTCCGTTGAACTTCACTTTTCTGCGGACTTCTGTATCTGACATGTTCGGGTCAGTATGTCGACGCTTCACCAAACGCGACCATGCAAGTATCCCTTGGTAACAAGTATTCAAAACTATAATTATGTTATTATATCATTACTATTTTACCACCCTTGATCGATATATGCGTCCAACTAAAGATGGGCACAAGCGACCAATGGGTCGTTCAGTATCGATCGTAAGACTTATGATACCATGTTGTCATATCTTTGGGATACGTTCTAAGCATTAGCACTCCCTATCACTTCCATTCATGGTGGCACGTCTCCCCGTATCTGACGTGCTGTCAGAAACGACTGGAGAGTGCGACAAATCTAGATAATCATTTCATTCAGAGATTACTTGTAGACTCCTACTTGATAGTAGATATTAGATTTTCGATACGGCATGTCGTGGATACGATACCTATGATCGCATGGACATGAGAGATCAGTTATTAGGTGCTTGAGCTCCTTTCTCACATCGTTATTATAGAGCTCAATACAAGAATTACAGGGTTTCGTAGTTATCGTTGGTTAGCAGTGATATTCATAGTTATCGAAAACTCCCTATAAGAGCTCCGGGGATTACACTGAGATAGCCCAAGTGTGCGAAAGTTGTTCTCTAAAGTTTATTTTCCTAGACTAGTACGATTAGACTTACCCATTTGTGTTGTGCTATTTAATTATTTTATTGTTTACTATCAGCATGTTATTATGTATCTTGCTATGTTCTTCTTGAGGATCTGATGTCCTTTCAGGTATAGAAAAAAAAAAGCTATCTAGAGTACGGTGCACGAGTGTACTCTGCAGCAGGACCTGCCGATGATTTGGAAGTCTATCTATCAGAGTTCTTCTGAGTTTGGGTAGGACTTCACTTGGGATCCTAGTATCAGTATCTAGTTAGCAATACTAGGGTCTGGTTATCTTATTTCTAGCATTTCATATTGCCTTGTACTATTATTCAATTGTAATCATGGGATTGTTCCCACAAGACATCTTCTGTTGTATTATAGACTCATTGGCTTTTGTTGTATCCAGCTATATTTACAGCTTTCCTTATAATATGAACTCCAGACCACGAGTCTAGAAATGCAATAGACATATATAGCGTAGTACGCCTTTGTCGGGTCTATTAGATTGAAAATCTGTCTAGGATCGTATCAACTTGCTAATGCCATGTGGCTGGTCCTTTGCATTTTGGGGCGAGTGGACCACATTTTCATTCTGAAAAATCAAATTCAACAGCAACCAAGGGCTCTTTGGATGACCGAAGTAGGAAGTGAGAAAGTGCATATACAAAGTGGGAAAGTATTTTGCATGTGCATTTGACTTTCATGTTAGTTGTTCTCTGGAAATCCGACTTTCAATATTTAGATAGATGATATTTTGTGTTCGAAAGTGGCCAAATTCACACTTACGTGTTTAGATGTCAAATAGGAAGGAGAGAAAGTCAAAAAATGTATTATAATAATAACAAAAAATAATTAATTATCTAACTAAATTGATAATTATATACTAATACGAATTATTTAATTTTTAAAATTTAAGTATATCACGAAATACTTAACTAAATAAGTATAATGTACGAAATAATATTAATAGTTTCAAAATGTGCACTATATTTTGAAGTGTCCATGTGTATTATAAGTTTTCGATATGCGTCCAAGACACGACAATAATTTTTTAGTTTTCCTAGCTACGGCCCACATTATATATATACTAGTAAATGCACGTGTGTTTCATGTAAAATAAAATTTTCTAATATTATTATAAAATAGTTTAAATATATTTTAATTATAATTTATTATGGATATATTTCTATTTTTTATAAAAAATCTTGAAAAGGCTAACCGTCTAAGTTGTACGTATGCTCTCACGTAATTAAAAATTAAATAAATTTTAACTAATTGTTTAACTACATAATATTATATAATTATAATCAAACACATCTCCTCGCTCATGTGGTTAAGGTGAGAGTCGTTCTTCTTGGTTGGTCAAGTTTGATTCCCTATGATGTTATTTATAACAAATTAATTTTTTCCAACAAATTTTTATACGTAATATTAATTTTTTAATAGTCTGTGGATATGTTTGGAATTTAGTTTTGAAAACTGAGTTTGAAAATCTATAACTTTGTTATTAATACGTGTTCGTTGAGAATTGGAAGTGTCCCAGTGACCAGATTATGTAGCACAAAAGTTTGTATTAAGGTTTTTTTTAATCTCTTAAGTCCCTGATTTTGTAGATATCTGGGTTCACAAACGAAAATAAAAGAAAGGGACGAAAGAGTAAAGAATTATTTTAAGGAATATGATAATTGTATATATGTTGGACAGTCCAAGTATAATTACCTAGATTATGTTGGGTTATATATAATGGTGAAATGATTCGAATATCCTACATTGGTCGATTATTTGCATGCAACAATATTAACCGATTGATCTCCAACAAGTCCAGTAGAAATCTAAATTTGTTGGAAAATTTTGAAATTGAAGCTCTTATCAAAGAGTCTCTTGTTATGAGTGCGAGAGTGCTTGTAGATTATAGATTAGATATCTTCCATAATATAATGTGGCTTCAAAATAGATCAAAAGTAAGCTGTATAAGCCGTATGTATATATATGGTCAATTAATTATTTTTTTAAAATTAATATTACATAATAAAAAATTATTAAAAATATTTAAATATGTTATAAGTAACAGTATAGGGATTCGAACTCAACCAACCTGGGAGAATACCTCACACCTTAACCACATGAGTTACAAAGAGATTTTTATTTATAATTAGATAATATTACATAGCTAACCGTTTTCACGACTCTTTATGAAAAGAGATTTTTGGTCCCGTTCCTTGCACAGGGATATATATATATATATATATATATATATATATATATATATATATATGAAATTAGCATTGTACATGAAATAATATTAGTAGCTTTTATTACTAGTGAATAGAATGTTTAATTACCAATTAATTGTTAACATCTTATTTAACTAAAAAAAAGAACTGGGAAGCTCAAATCACAAAGTGGAGAGGCAATTATTATTCACTTTCACTTCAAATTTATGGTTGAATCAAACTGTAAGTGGATTTGGCTTAGGAATTAGGACTTAGGTGCTGCATACTCAATAAACTCTCTACTTTGATGTGTACATGCACCATTTAAAGATCCCCCAACAGTAGCTGGGACAGAATAATTCACATCCAACAAGGAGTGCTATCACCCTTTCCAAAAGTGCAACAGTAGTTTGATGCTGGAGGCATCAAAATACAGACAAGGGAACGGGACCACCACCACGTGGAAATACAGAACCATTTGCTCGTCTCTTCCGCTACCCAACAAAATCCCATTATATCTGCCGCTTCCCTTGCAGCCCATTACACCGCCATTAATTTCGGCCCATACGGAACCAAATCTGGTGACCTCCACGTTCCTAAAGCTGCTACGAGACGACGACGCTGAGTCAAACACACGTGTGTGGCTGCTGGTTGGAATTTGTTTCGAAAGTTCACTCTTTATTTGCACATAAGTCCTTATGTTGACTTTAATTATGTTCGTGCACTGCATAAGTTTAAATTTAGCCCTTTAAAAAAGAAAATATAACCGGAAGTGTTCCTACGAAAAATAAACATTCTTTGTACACTGCCATCAGGATGGAAAGATTATATATTCAAGTCTTAACGTAAAAGATATATACATAATCTATAAAAATATATAATCCTACTGTGTCACAAAATTTATTGTATAAAAAATATTTTTAAATAAATTAACTATAAATTAACTATAACGATACTATTCTTTAAAATTTTGCCATTCGAACTGGCGAAAAGTCAGCATGTCCAAATTATCGTCAACTCAGTTGGCGAAAATTTGGACATACTACTTTTCACTTATTTGACCGGTTCGGATGGATGTTGGTGTTGGTTTAATACGGTAGTTCGGTGTTGGTGTTAGTTTGGGTGAGAGGGTTTAATATTGATTTAATATGGTGGGTGAGAGGGTTTAATGTTGGTTGGTACTCTGTGAGTTGTATAAGGAGGGAGGAAGGAGGAAGTAAGGAGTGAATAACAGAAAAGTGTTAGTCATTCTTATAATTGTCAAAATGGAAAAATATTTTTAAATATATTTGAAAAATCAGAACGTTACAATATGAACGTTACAAAATAGAAAGTTAAAAAAAATCGTTGTCAATTAAACAGAGTAATATATAAACCAATTCCAACTATCAAAAAAACCAACACAAAAAAACCTAAAAAAAACCAACAAAAAAGAAAAAAAAAACAGTCATATTTTTGTCAACTTGGATAGCTAAAATTTGACTTTTGCCAAATTTTCGCCAACCTAGTTGGCGAAAATGCAAAAAAATGAATAAAAAAATATTTTTTCATATTTTCGTCATTCTAGATGGGAAAAGCTTTCGTGAATTCAATTTTTTCCAAAATATTCTCGTTTTAGGTAATTTATTTAAAAATATTTTCAGTACAGCAAATTTTCAGATTTTAATTTGATTGTACAAAAACAAATTTTCTAGTTCAGATTCATCGAGTTTGAACGAATATTTAGATTCATTGTGTTTGAACGAATCTTCATATTTATTCGATTGAACGAATTTTAATATTTGTTAGATTTTGGGTGTGACTGTTCATTCAGATTCCTTCATTTTCATATTCGTTCTGACTGACTATTAGAAGAGGTATACCCGTTCATGAAAAGACATAAAAATTTCTATAAATAGCAAGCCTCAAGCATACCAAAATCACCAAAACCAAAATCACAAGCATAACACAAATTACTACTCCTCAACAAGAAGAAAAAATTCAGATTTGTTGTCTGCATATTTTGCTCAAGGCTTTGTTGTATATTGAAAAAAGTATACGTCTTAACCTGACAGCAAACTCTTTTCGAGTTGGGACAAATAACTTTATAATAGAAAGTGTCTACATACAAATATGTCTCAAAACCATTTTCGTTTTATCTATATTATTTTTCTACCATTTACTAAAAAAATTCTAATACACATTCTTGCCTAAAAAATATTATTATTTATAGATAAAAATGTCATTTACTAACATCCTATAATCCTTTCTTTCTCTGCATTATTATATAATAATTAAAATTATTAAACTCCATCAGTCTTCATGTTAGGTCCTCTCTATCTGTATTACTAGATAAGGCTAAATTTCAACTTGATACCCTCAACTATCATTGTTTTTCAACTTGATACCCTCAACTTTTATAGGTACCAACTTGACACCCTGAAAAAAAAATTGAACCAAATTGTCCCTTCTCTTCTCCTCCCAACCAACCCCCTATCTCCGGCTGCGGGTGGCCCCCCGCTTGCGGATGGCCGGCAGGCAAAGGCCTCACGCGAGCGGATTGCAGGCGCGAGCAGGTAGCGGATATGGGGACGCACGGGGGCCGCAATGGGCAGTGCGCGAGTGGGAGCGGGGCAGAGCAAGGGGGCGCGCGATAGCGGGTGCGGGGCAGAGAGCGACTGCGCGTGGGGGCGCATTGGGTAGCGCGCGACGGTGCTCTGGGATGCACGCAAGCAGGAGTGCGGGCTCGAGGGCGGGTAGGGAGGTCTTCGGAGACGGGGACGGATGGAGGGGGGGGGGGGGGGTCGTCGCCGGAGGGGGAGGTGGCCGCCAAGGGAAAGATAGTTTAGGAATATAAAAAAAATTTGGTATCAAATTAAAAATATAAGTTGAGATAATGTATTAAGTTAGTACCTATCAAAATTTAGGATATCAAGTTGAATATTGTCAATAGTTGAAGATATCAAATTGCAATTACAATTATACGTATCCAGACACATTATTAATCTCCGCCAATTATTTTGAAGACGATTCTCTCCTTGCAGAATATGTACTTCTTGAAGGACGTCAACATCCACGTGAAGTCAAATGTTGAAGTAGAGGGACTACGCGAGGAGTTGATGAAGAACTTTAACCATCTAAACCCCGACTTTCAGCTCGTCGAAGGAAGCTAGAAGTCGAAGGGAGGAACTCAAGGTCGAGGCATGGTTCAACTCGAAAAATAATCACGTATGTGATCCGAACGGCGATCAGCTACATCCATAACCTCAAACGTGTTGTAAACGTAACATGTGTCCTATACTTGTATAGTTAGTTATATTTGAATCATTTAACAAAAAAAATGTATTAACTTTTATAATTATAAAAAATAGAAAATTAAAGGTGATAATAACAAATAAGAAACATAAATTCATGGTTCCATTAGTTTGGTGTCTTTACATATAAATATCTTTAGTGGAAGCCAAAATATTTACCGGCGGTTACCGACATATATTCATGGTTCCATTAGTTTGGTGTCATTCAGACAGAGGTTGGTTGTCACAGGACATAAGGTTAATTATTATTAGAACAAGTACCAGCTAGACAAATTCAATTCCGCCACCATGCATGAAATATAACCAAAATAAAAATATTGTTTGAAGTTTATAATTAATTGGTACGTGATAAGAATATTTTCACATGGGCTAATTATTGTTTAGGCTAAAGTTTAGTTGTTGTCAAACTAATTACGGGGGTGTAGCTAAGCAGAATTTTCCTACATTTGGCACAAATAAGATTTTCCTATAAAAAAAAATATGTTCACAAAAGTCTACTTCTGCACTTCTAGAAAATTGTAATACTTAGGTCGTGTTAGATTGGATTTAGCTTGATAGCTTATATTTTTCATAAATCTATTATTTTTTATATATTTTTTTTCTAAAATAATGGAAAATAAAACTAGTCCAACAGCCAGAAAATAATTATTTTCATAAAAAATAAATTATTTTTTATGAAAAATAATAACAATCAAACACTCAATTAAATTTTTCATGAATTTTTTTTTAAATTTCGTAAGAAAATTTTCCAATTAAATAATTCAGTAAATTAATTTATTTTTCGCATACTTATAATCAGGCTTGCTGGCGTAGAAACGGTCCAAAATTGGACGTCTAAGTCGGATGTAAAGACACTATTAAATTTTTTTTTAAATAACTAATTATTCGATTCCTATGAACAATAATAATTTTATATAGAAAAAAGTTTGCAATCCACCAGCACGTTCCTAGTATATGGTAAAAGGACCAAAGCAGCATCCAACCGTCCACTGCTCAAAAAAGAAAAAAAAAACAGCGGCGCGGAGGAAAGTCGGAACGAAATACGCACCCGAAAGTTGCCAGCTGGGCCAGGAAGAAAGGATAGTTCTTGAGAGGGACCAGTGCCAATTTGTACAGAACGCGGTTCCCCGTCGCCAGAACCACCGTCACCGCCGCAGCCGCCGCCACCTCCGCCCTCCTCTCGCGGTCGGTCTCCAGCTCTCCGCCGACCCTCTCCCCCAGCGCGCTCCCACACGCCACCGCCGGAAAATTCCCCTCCGGGATCCGCCGGAGAAATATTCCTCCTCTCCTCCACCCATCGAACCGGAGGGTGCCCGGCTCGATGGGGAAGCGCGACCGCAGGCTAGGAGGTGCGGCGCCGGCTCGGACCGAGGAGAGGGAGATCAGGCTGCTGGGATCGCACCGGAGACGCCGATCGGACGGTGGCGGGACGGTGGCGTTGGGAGCTCGGTGGTGGTGGTGATAGCACGAGTACATGGCCACTGCTGGAGAAGGAGAAGGAGGAGAAGAATCGCTTTTTCTCTTGTTCTCTGTTTGTATTGAATAGTTTAGAACATGATGGGTTTTGGGAGTGGGGAATGGAATTATTGTAGTCAAGTAGGTTGTGAATGCATAGCAGGACCCAGTGGAAAAGAAACTTTGTTCTTTTTTCGATTTTTTTTCTATAAAGTAATATATTTATATAAATTTATAAAAAAAAAAAGGAAAAGTTCGGATAAATTGCAGAGAGGGGAGAACTCGCCAACTGAGTTGGCGGACGCAGTCCTCGAGAGGCCGCTCGCCAACTCATTTGGCGGGACGCAGTCCACGAGAGACCGCTTGCCAACTCAGTTGGCGGGCCGCTGTCTTCTCTCCCTTCGGATTCCTGACGCCTCCCCTTCCTCGGAGACCACCCACGACCTCTCCCCTTCTCTCGGAGACCCCCCACCCATCCCTTCAACTTCCCCCCCTCCCCTCCCCTCCCCTCCCCTTCCCTCCCTATAACTACCCCCATAGTCTGAAGCCTCCTCCTCACACATTCTTATCCTCCTCCTCCTCCTCCTCCTCTTCCTACTCATAGCAATCCTCTTCTTCCTCCTCCTCCTCACACATTCTTCTCCTCCTCCTCCTCCTTACTCACAGCAATCCTCTTCCTCCTCCTCCTCCTACTCACATATTATAATCAACATTTTTGGATATGTCTACCCACAATGACGGTCGTATTCCTAGCGAACCGACTACCCAGCTTATTATTAAGCAACGTGAAGACCACATTTCTAGTCAGATATTTACTGGCGAGGTAATTTTTGAAATTATAAGTTTCCAACTTTAGTAATTTACACACAAAATATAATGCATATATTTTTTATAGTTATACGACCATAATCTTGGTTTACGAACCCGGATCCATGTACATTGGCGGACCGAAAGGAATTATCGTACGTGGGAGCTAAATTCGGTCCAAAAGGCTTTGGTGGAATCCTTTGGATTCCACTATATAGATCGTGTTAGATATTTAATCTACGATCTTCATTTAGTTGTAAGTCTTGCGGAGCGTTGGTGGCCCAAACGCAACACTTTCCAACTCCCATTCGGCGAGATGACGATCACATTTTTTGATGTGGCAAATATACTAGGGTTACCTATTAAAGGTAACGCTATATATTTTGATCCGCACTTAAAGGGATCTGATCTGATCATGAGGTATCTCGGTGTTAGCCCTCCATCAGGTATAAAAGACGGCAATTTTGTGATGTTTACATGGCTTCGTGGTAACTTCATGGACCTACATCACACTATTGACGGGGTGGTTGATGTAGATGAAATGCGGGTATGTATTTTTATTAGTAAATTTATTTATGACTTAATTTAGTATCTATATAACACTTAATATATCCAGGTCATTCGTTGCACTAGAGCGTATCTGCTCTGTTTATGTGGTGCAATTCTATTTCCCGATGCATCGGAAAATATGATAAATGTGCAGCTTCTACCATTCTTGGATGATTTGACAAAACCTACTGAGCATGCGTGGGGAGCTACTACTCTTGCCTTTTTATACGCCAATCTGACAGAATTTGTGAGATCCAATCGCAAGAGTATTTGTGGATGTATTTCACTGATTCAGGTATGAATGAAAGACCTTAAAAAGTTAGAGTAATTTTATACGCAAATTTTGTTTGTACTAATGTCATATTTTTGTTTTATAGTTCTGGTCCTACGAGCACTTCTATATTGGTAGGCCTGTTACTAGCATTCTCAGTTATGTTGGAGTATTTTCAGTTGCTATGCGCTGGCCTACAGATGTAGTGGATTATCAACACTACCAATACAGGAGTATATCACTTTATCGTAGCCAATTTGATACACTACAGTATAATGAGATAATTTTTAAATATGCAATAAATATCTTTAAATTATTTAAGTTTTGATCGTAGATAAACATCACATCTAATTGATACAATATCTTTAAATAGGTTACCTGGTTACCTTACTCATGTGAACCTGATGCTCTAGAAATCAAGAGGACATCATATGCATTTACTTTACACAGATCTCATATTGTATATGATCGGTTCACCATGTATCATCCAGCAGACCGTGTTCTTCGGCAATTCGGAATGAGCCCAATAATTTCCGATGATCCACCGACATCGCTTATGAGGCAGCAAATGCATTACAACGAATCCTTGGTCTCGTTGCTGACTGGAATAATCGGTTCGAGAATTATAGTGTGAGGGACATGTCTCCCAGACTAAATTCTGCTGAGGAATGTAAGTTATAAGTTACTCATTATTCGTATTGATTTAGTGTAAATAGTTTGCTAAAATTTTGTTTACATTATGCAGATATCGGTAACCTGGACTATAGGAAATGGTGGGGATGCCCTCTTATGAGCAACCGAGTATACCAATATGAGGAGCAAAGGTTCAAGAGTAGATCCGTAGATGATTCTACTCTGCGTGCTTTTGTCGATGGAATGCATGATTTGGTATGACTTCATTATACTTTCAAAAATACATATACATAGATATGATAAATATATTAATTTACAAGTTTCAAATTTCAGAGTGATGTATACCGACAACATTTACAACGACCTCATAGAAACCTTTCCCCAGACAGTCGGCGTCTTATGGAGGAACTTGTGACTCGTGTTGAGCATCTGGGTATTTGACGGGAACCGAAAATGCCTCCAGTACAATCACGTCTTCCACTGGACTATCCGACCGACTTAGTAAGACAGAGACACTCTCGTCGTCGTCGGAGGGATACTACAGAGGACCATTATGCTGGAGCGGGCCCGAGTGACCAGTATGCTGGAGGGAGCCCGAGTTACCAGTATGCTGGAGCGGGCCCGAGTGACCAATATGCTGGAGCGGGCCCGAGTTACCAGTATGCTGGAGCGGGACCGAGTTACCTGACTGCTGGAGCAGGCCCGAGTTACCAAACTGCTGGAGATGAAAGCTACCAGATATTCACATAATTTTTTTCGACTCCATCAGCACCGCTGCCTACCCAAACTCAACAAGACGAGAAGGAGGATGAGTAGATAATTTGTAACAAAGTATGATTGCAATATTTGTATGATTTGTAAACGTTTTTTATTGAAATATTTGGGTATTGAACAATTCTATTTTGCTTTCTCATTATCAGACTCACTATTACAATATTTTTAAGTTTATATTGAACAATTCTATTTTACTCTCTCGGTTGACTAGTACATCTTCTTCGGTTGTGTCCCATAGCACCACAATTACTACAACGTAGATCTCTCGTCGATGAATCCCGGGGTTTGATGCGGTTCTTCTTTGGTCTTCCGGCTTTGCGTCTTACATCTGGCACCCCAATTTGTCCTCTAACCAAAGGAGCTTGGATCTTGTAGGGAACTGGAATTGGCTCCATTTTGGTGCATATACACTTTTCAAGGTCTCCGTCAAAAATACTGCAGGATAAAAATTATCAATACTAATATTGCAATATCTACAAACAAAACATGCATGTATACATGGTATATAAGTATGGTACCATCTAAAATATTTACAAGATCTATCAGTTATATTAACAATATAGGTTCTACTTGTTGCCCGGTCTATTATTTCAAACTTATAACTATCAATAGCTAATATTTTTAGGTGATTCTTCTCTTTGATAATAGAAGCCATGTTTTTTAACATCTTCGGACAATAATCTGTGTCTATATTTTCAGCATTCTTTCTACGATTGTCATGAAGTGTAATAATCTTGGCTCTAATACCATCGAGAAGTATTGTTATTGGCTTATCTTGTAATTTTTTAATCCAACTATTGAAACATTCAGCAAGATTAGAAGTGTTAATATCTAATCTAGGACAAGTAGCATACGCTGTTATCCAATGTTCAAATCGACGACTTTCATCGTTTACACCAATAAGCCAATCGTACAAAATTATGTTCTCGACTTTAATTATATCAAACACACTCTCTGCATCCGTTTCATTATATGATCTAGCAAGCGAGTCTAACAAGTGTTGAAATACTAGTTCTTTGGTAACTTTTTTCATGTTTTGTTTAAAATGTTGAATACAAAAAAAATGAGGAGATGCAAAAAAAATAGCATGAACAACATTTATTAATCCCTTTTGCTTGTCAGATATAAATAAAATTGTACTCCAATCATTAAAACAACTTTCAAAAGATATTTTAAGAGAATTTAAAAACCAAGACTAAGAATCACTATTCTCACCTTCAGCAACAGCATAAGCTATAGGATATAATTGATAGTTAGGATCGTGAGCACAAGCAATAAATAAGATACCTTGATATTTAGACGAAAGAAATGTAGCATCAGTACTAATAATTGGTAATGTCACGCCCCAGTCCCAAAATACGTAGGACTAGGAACACGTAAGCATGCCAGCCGCATGGATATGGCAACTCCAATATATGGAACCCAAACCCATACGTACGCTGTACTATGAATATAAAATCCACAAGTGGTATAAACATATGTCACAAGTCACAGGGTACAATCTAAATCTCATCCACAAAAAATCAATATAAATGAATGACCAGCATCTATATAACTAGATCTCAACATAAGTATCTAAGGATGATAGTTGGATGGAAACAAATCCACTACCAACTCGAATGTAAGAGCAAATACAAAATAAGTACAACACAACAACACCATATAAGAATACCAGCTAGCAATCTCGGGCTCGAAGAGAGGACATCCACGAAACATATATAACCATCCAAATCTGCGCTCCTGCAACTACTCAAGAACAGATACACCTGGCAGGGGACCAGGTCCTCAGAGGGACGTAACAAGATACACAAAACACATGCCAATTTGAATACAGTAAACATGTATATAATTTGAAAATAAATAAGTACGCTGTACAAGACAATCTATATGAATGCAAATAAGGATAACTTTTCGACGTATGGGCAAGGGTAGGCTACTCGATCTAATCCTCACAACTCACGCTCGTCAGTGGACATCATCAGCCGACATACCTCTGGGGTAGCGACCCTCGGACTCCATCAATCGACATACCTCTCGGGTAGCGACCATCGAACACGACCACCATAGTGCGTACTAGTTACTATGATTTACCAGAGTGGTTAAAAGCCCATACGCCTAATGATTGTCCTCTATGATACTAAGTGTCAAGTGTGTGTCAACATATCTAATATATAGTAATGACTGAAAGGAACTACACATGCAATAAATAAACAGAAATGTAATAATTATACAGAAATATACTAAGCATGTAAAGTACTGTAAACAATTTGGCAAGGTATCTTGCCTGGGGTCCTGCTGCTGGTATGAATCAGAGTCCAAGTCACAGTCCAAATAGCCTATGTATTACAAATTTATCACGTCAAAAGATAATTTATTTTAATTTATTTAATTCTGGAATAATTACTCTAAAATCCTATTTTAATCTTATTATTCTGATTTTTATGTTAATTCCTAAATTTTGTCCAAAGAAACTAAATTTTATCAACTCGAGACTCATGGCACGCAAATCGAGGCGATCTGTTGACCAAAAAGTCAACCGACACAAACTCAACTTTCATGCATGATTTCCTGTAGATTTCAGCGTCAAAAATATGCTGGAATTTATGGCTCGTCCGAATTCAAATTCGTTTGGAAATTATGGCACATACAAATTTGTATTGTGCACCGATGGTTAAATTCTAACCTAGAAGTTCTACAGAATTAAAAGTATGTAAATAATTCGAATTAAATTCTGGGAAAAATTTATGTCGATGATCTCGACATTAGATTTCCAAAACTTTAAACGGTTCATGATTCTGATTCCTGGTTCTCCCGGAATCGCGAAAATATCGAAACACATCTATTTTCGGACATACTGTGCTCTACGAATTTTCCAGAATTTAATACTCATAATTTCGTAAAACAATTTATATAATCAGAAATCTAACCTCAATATTGTTCTAACAAAAAAACTAGGCCTCGTTAGGAGTCCGGAGCTATGCGCAATGGCTTCTGGAAGATGAAGGAACCCTAGATGGCAATTCTCCAAAAATTGGCTCAAGAAAAACCCTAGAAATTAATATCTAAACTATTATATATATAGAGAGGAGAGAGAGAGTGCAGCCGCGGCTCACAGCGCGCCATGTGGCAGCAATCCAGGGCTGCCCGCTCAGATCGGACGGTCAGGCACTGACGCGGCTCGGCTCAGCTGAGTCCGAGTCGAACTCTGACTCGGCTCGGCTCGAGGTCGGCTCGGCTCGGCTCGCACCCACTCAGCGGTCACTGACAGGCGGGCCCATCACTGTTCACTGCTGGAGGCTGACAGGTGGGCCCCCTGTTTGCTGACTGGGCAAAATTAATTACTTTTTGGGTTTTCTTTTTCAGAAATTAGTTTTTAATTCAGTTTTTGATAATTAACTCAAAATAAATGCTAAAAATAATCAGAAAATTTCCAAAAAATTATAGAAAATATATTTTATTATTTAGAACCTAAAATAAAAGTTTGGGATATTTTTATTAAAGTTTGAACATAAAATAAATTCTTTAAAGTCCTAGAAAATTAGTGTTACTAGTTTTTAATTAACTAAAAATTATGGAAAAAATTCCAATAATCTAAAATAGCCTAAAATAATTCTAAATAAATATTTATATAAGTAAATATACTAAAAAAATTTATTTTCTAATTAACTAAGAGAATATTCTAAATAAATTCAACATCTATAATAAATATAATAATATAAAATATACATAAAATACCTATTTTGGGTGAGGGAGTTTACAATCTACCCAACTTAAAACAATTTCGTCCTCGAAATTAAAATAAGGCATAATTTGTTAAATCCTTCACATTCATACATAAGGTACGTCAATCGCAATCTCTTCTAAAAATTTAAATAACAAAATCTATTCAAATCTATCGCGATCATTTCAAAATTAAGATAATCATTGTTCAAATCAAAATTCAACCTATTGTAATCTCTTCTCACTTTTCCAACTCATCAATATCCAAATTTAAATTGAATCCATATAATATCTTCTAGATTTAAATAACCCATATCAAATTTTACCTCACGATCTCCAAGTATCATAATCTCCTCTAGAAGTAATTCGAGTCCAGTATTATTCCTATTTTCACTTATAATTTTTTTTTTTGTATTCTTCAACTTTTTAAATTCCATTCACATCCTCAATATTTCAAATAGGTAGTCCAATCATCAAATTTTTTTTTAATTTAAATCATCAAATTAAAAAATAATTTAAATGCAGTCCACCAATTTTCAAGTCTGAAATTATATATTTATCCTTCAAATTCAAATTGATGATTTTACCTTCAATACTCAAAAATTTAAATTATGTACTTAAGGTATAAATATTGGGTCCTTAATATCAAGATTTTTAAAATTCATTAATCCTCATCATCTTAGTCATTCTTCTAAAATTCTCAAAATTAAATGGCTTGAACCTCTCCCAATCTAATCTTACTCGATCACAATCTAAAAGAAATTCCTCTCGAGTTGCCAATGCACTACTACCCAACTTAAAATTTACCCATCTATCACAGAAGGCTATATACTTTAAGAAAAATATTCCTTAATTTATTTACTCATGCTATTCAATTATCAAAGTTTTAACACCAAACATATCACCATGATATACCCTTAATCAATTTTAAAAAAGTGTCACTAAGTCATGTGATTAGCCTTATGGGGTATATCTAGTACTATCAGTGTCAACTTATACCAGCACGAGGTTTCATCTTTCCGAAATAGGGGAAGACGGAGAGCAATAATAAAGAATTCAAGGTGAAGGTGACAGAATACGAGTACGAGGTTCAAAGAGATTAAGGAATTCGAAAAGAGAGTTGTCAGGACAGTTGTGGATTGAAATCCTATTTTTGGTAACTTCCTATTTACATGCTCGTATCAGTACAGTTATATAACCGATACGATGTGTCAGACATGTCTAGGGACAAGTATATCCGTCTACTACCATATATCTCAATCCACGTAAAGTAGTCATACGAAGAGCGAACCAAGCGCACTAAGGTTAGCTAGACCTTAATACACCGATTCTGATTAGGCAATTGTATCATTGTGTGCACCCAATAATACATATGCCATGAGCAAGCTCGATAAAAGAATAAGCTTGCAAAAACTAGGCTATAATAGCAGCATAAATCAAGGTAGTACAGAAAATATAAGTACGCTGGATTATGATGAAAGAAGGTACAAATTAATTCAAGTTCGCAGAAACAAAAACAACATAAGCAATAATAATAAAAGACCCTACAATCTCTACAGTTGTCATACTAACTCCCTGTCTAAGTCGTTAGTCGACTAAATTGGGGTATGAGCCTCTAAGTCCTATAGTCTGAATAAACACTGTCGTCTTACGCTAGCATACGACAAATGTTATTCAGTTACACTTCAATAATAGGGCAAAAGACTATGTGATGCTAGGTTGTGAGGTATACTACCCAACTTATAATAATAAACTAATACTATAATTGT
The DNA here is from genome assembly GCA_036927795.1 of Iris macrosiphon. Taxonomy (NCBI): domain Eukaryota; kingdom Viridiplantae; phylum Streptophyta; class Magnoliopsida; order Asparagales; family Iridaceae; genus Iris; species Iris macrosiphon. The sequence goes on along the minus strand of JAYESA010000009.1, from coordinate 164,405,788 downwards.
CTTAAGCATACCGTAGAAACTCCTGTTAAGGTCTACGAGAAGGGGTCTTGGTACTTATTAGGGTATCCTCTATACTAGGTTCAAACATTATGGTAAAACTTCTAACTAACTCTAGTAGTGTCTATACTACTCTCAAGTCTTCATAATACATCAAGGGGTAATGGTAAACCAATCTATAGAAAAGAAATTCTAGGGTTCACTAGATATTCTAAACTTAGTGGTGTATCTATATTCCCGTTGTATTCTTAATAGGTGTGCTACCATAATCATTATCCTAATAACATGGGTTCCTATATTCTAGCATGAGGCTATACTCAAAGAACTATTAGGGAAGTACAAGAATCAAGCAGGATACAATTGTTCAAATAGAACAGATAGGAGGAAGATGAATCATAGTCAATTGTGGATAAGATCCTATACTCTAGTCCTAGGTGCAGACTTGTTCGGTACAATAACGTAACCGAGACAATATGCTCTCGACCTGCATGGGCCACCATAAAAATATGTCACGTCCCAGTCCCAAAATACGTAGGACTAGGAACACGTAAGCATGCCAGCCGCATGGATATGGCAACTCCAATATATGGAACCCAAACCCATACGTACGCTGTACTATGAATATAAAATCCACAAGTGGTATAAACATATGTCACAAGTCACAGGGTACAATCTAAATCTCATCCACAGAAAATTAATATAAATGAATGACCAGCATCTATATAACTAGATCTCAACATAAGTATCTAAGGATGATAGTTGGATGAAAACAAATCCACTACCAACTCGAACCGAACCGAACCGAACCGAGCCGGGCCGGGCGGCGGCGGCGGCGCGCGCGTGTGGCCCAAGGGGTTTCCCACACAACATCTTTAAGAAAGGAATAAAGATGAAATAATATATACACACAAGGAGGGGTTGGCCCATCCGATGTGGGACTAAAGAAAAGAAGGAAATTGAGCTTTTGCTCAAGCAAAGCTAACAATCCCCCCCCCCCCAAAAGGTTAAGTTCCGAAATAAAAGTGACAAAGAAATTAAAAGGAAGAGTTTCGGGACAGGTATATACTATGCATAGATGAGATGGACTACAGCCTTAAATCTCGCTTAGTGACTATTGTCTTTGTCTGAAGAAGTGCTTGATGGACTATGCCTTGAATCAGACTTCTTTCACCAGATTCAGAAAATATCACACATAGTACGCTAGAGGTTCTGGGTCTAACGGGTGGCACTTTTGGTTGGCCATGTGCACTAATCCAATTCATGAGAGTTGTCTAGGATCGCCCTATCCCATAGTCGCGGCCTTCACGACCTCTCATATAGGTAAGTCCTTAAGGGTTGGTGATAGGTTTCAACCCCGCATATCAGCTTGGACCTATTAAGAGTTTTTTAAAACTCATCCTAACCATATCACTCAAGAACACTGTCACCATAGGGATATGGAATCATTGTACGCATGTACAGCCACTTGGGCATTTTAGAGTGAGATTTTAATCTCATGTCAGTGTTCCATAAAAGTCACCTAAGTCTAGCTTGTTCCTACCTATTGAACCGGCTTCTTGGGATCTCCAGTCAGACTCGGTTGGGTTGCCACTGCTGGTGACTTTACTTATGGGCTTAACCCCATCCCCCTCGATGATTCTAGGATCAAAGTCCTAGACAGATCCTTCGTCAAGTGGTCTGCAAGATTCTTTTCTGACTTTATATAGTCAAGAACCATATATTTGTCCAATAGGCTCTTTATAGACTTGAAGCACAGCTACAGGTGCCTGTTCATCTAAGCATTCACAGAATCATGCTTTAGTAGTGTCACGTCCCAGTCCCAAAATACGTAGGACTAGGAACACGTAAGCATGCCAGCCGCATGGATATCGCAACTCCAATATATGGAAACCAAAATCCACACGTACGCTGTAATATGAAAATCCATCCACGAGTGGTATAAACATATGTCACAAGTCATAGGGTATAATCTAAATCTCATCCACAGAAAATCAATATAAATGACTAACCAGCATCTGTATAACTAGATCTCAACATAAGTATCTAAGGATGATAGTTGGATGAAAACAAATCCACTACCAACTCGAATGTAAGATCAAATATTAAAGTAAGTACAACACAACAATACCATATAAGAACACCATCTAGCAATCACGGGCTCGAAGAGAGGACATCCACGAAATATATATAGCCATCCAATCTGTGCTCCTGCAAATGCTCAAGAATAGATACACCTGGCAAAGGACCAGGTCCTCAGAGGGACGTAATAAGATACAGAAAATACGAGCCAACTTGAATACAGTAAACACGCATATAATTTAGAAATAAATAAGTACGCTGTACAAGACAATCTATATGAATGCAAATGAGGATAACTTTTCGACGTATGGGCAAGGGTAGGCTACTCGATCTACCTCACAACTCACACACACGTCAATGGACATCAGAAATCGATATACCGCGGGGGTAGCGACCAGCGAGACTCCAGAAATCGACATACCGCAGGGGTAGCGACCAGCGCGACACACGCCCGTAGTGCGATCTATATACTACGGTTTACCAGAGTGGTTAAAAGCACATACGCCTAATGATTGTCCTCCCATGATACTAGGTGCCATGTGTGTGTCAACATATCTAATACATAGTAATGACTGGAGAAAAACTACACATGCAAGAACTATACAGAAATGAAATAAATAAACAGAAATATAAATAGCATGCAAAGTACTGTAAACAATTTGGCAAGGTATCTTGCCTGGTAAGAAAGCTGCAAGGTGTACAGTCCAGAAGTCAAACGCACAGAATCAAAAGCTATGGCCGCAACAATGTCTCCGGATGCTGAAATAAATATCACCAACGTTTTCGGAATGAGCAAAATAGCTAAAAAGCACATCCTTTCGTCCAATTTGGACACAGGGGCAAAACGGTAATTTCGGGCAAAAGTGGGGTCCACGGGTGGCCCACTTTGCACCAAAAAGCGTGCCAAGGATAACAGTCTCTAAATGGGACAAATTATAGGTCAAATAACTCTAAATATCAATACGAACCCAACGGTATGTCCAAATGTGGATTCCGATGAGCCGAACAAAATTTTGTCCAAAAAGTCAACTGTGAGGCCTGCCAATTGGCGATTTGGTCAACCGTCTCAGAATTGCGTGAAAATTGGATCACAGGACCAGCGCGTTACCACGAGTCCAGTGACATAAGTTTCGTCACAATCTGACAAGCGTACACAAAATACGCGCGAGTTCCATAAAAGTTGCGACACGGGCTGTGTCCGCGGATACGGCCTGATTTCGGCGCGCACACGCGTCCGAATCGGTTCCTACAAATTTTTACGTGTCCGGTTACGCTGTGTGCACCGTTTGGTACACTTGGTACACGGCAGGGCGGTCCCGTTTGGCGGGGCGCGCTCCATTTTTCAACTTTTAGAAATATAGAAAAAGTGGGTGCACATAGTTTTGTGACGAATTTAACTATGTCCACAGCGGCTAATAATATAGGGTTATTTAACAGAAAATAAACTAGGTCAAGTATTCTACATGTATCAAAAAGAATCACCGAATTCGGATCTCTGTGGTGGGAGATACGAACTCGGCAATCTGGGTGGTCACCGTAGTTTTCTGCGATCCCAGAATTGGGTCTGCTCGCGCCCACTTGGACGCTGTTTTTCGCCTAGGGGTACACATTTTCTGAGGTTGGCTATAATACAAATATGGAAGAGGGTTAAGGGGTGAGCATACCGGTGAAGACGGAACGGCGTTTGGTTGAGCGAGTCGACGGAAAACAATTTCGGAGCGAAGGTGCCTCGTGTGGGAATCTGCAGTGCGCTAGGTCGGAGTCGTCGGGATGGTTTGGACGGCTTGGCGGGGCTCTCTGGTTGCGGTGACGGCTCTAGATGAGAAGAGGAGGTCTGGAGATTTAGGTTATGATTTTTGAGAGATAAATATATATATATATATATATATATATATATATATATATATATTTAATAGGGAGAGAGAAGCAAAATAGGGGGCGGCCAATTGGGGTCGGGTCTGGGAACAAGCCGCTGAAGTGGGATGGTGGGTCTCTGGATGCAAATGTTATGGGCTGAAGGGTGGCGGTCTTAGCAATTGCTAAGGAATGGTCCCTGGAAGTAGCAAATATATTAAAGGGGCGGGTTCTGTTTGGCGTTTAGCAAGTTGCTAAGGATGGGGTCTTTAGCATTGTTATTATTATTATGATTATTATTAGTTCATTCTAACTGGAAGCAACTTGCTGAAGATGGTAGTAGTGTTATTAGGCGGGTCTGGAGCAAATTGGCTAGTGAGTTGCTGAAGTATGGGTCCTTGCAGCAAGTTTGCTAGGATGGTAAAGAATGGTAACATAGTAGTTATTATTATTATTATTATTATTATTATTATTAGTTAAGTTCTTATTTAATTATTTCTTTTACTTTCTTTCCTTTTCTTTTCTAAATATATATATACATATATATATATATTTGTGTATACATATATATTATATATATATTCATAAGAAAATTCATGTATTAGAATAATGCACACCATTAGGCTAGCAACAGCTTAAGGGGTCTCCTACATGGAATAAATTCTGAAAAATTTCTGATGGTCCCATAAGTCCTCTAAGTGTCCGAACACCTAAAAAAAAAATTATTAAAAATCTATTTCTCCTATTTAGCACATAATTACCATAATTAAATTATTAATTAATAAAAAAATAATAAATACGGTTTTTAGAAATAGGGGTTTTACATTCTACCCAACTTACAAAAATTTCGTCCTCGAAATTAAGATTAAGCCACGATAGAATGTCAAGGATGGTATAAGACTTGCATTGTTTAAAATGCAAGGCTAGGTTTAAAGGGGTGGGCGATGTTGCACATTGCACATTCCGAAAAAATCATGGAAAAATCCATATGAGCGAAAAATAGGTTTCTTCATGTGTCATGTCCAATGGTGTGGACACATAAATGCTCTTTGCATAAAAGCGACCAACAATTGGAAAATTGCACAAAGATGAGAATTGGGTGATGGGCATGTCTAGGATAAGGGTGTAGAATTTGTAGGAAGGCAGTGGCTAGTGTAGCGCTCCAATTATCGGAGCACGGTAAGGGCGCTAAGTGATATAACTATTATAAAATTAAATAAATTATCGTGTTCTATCTCTAACTGGACTCAAGCTAACCTTAGTCTCACTAACTCAGCCAAGTAGATCAAGTTTTTGGGTGAGGGGTTCACAATCTGCCGAACTTAAAATTTCTATCTACCACTAAGGCTATACATCTAGAAAAACTATTGCTCAAATTATTTAATCATGATTTTTAATCCTCAAAGGTTTAACACCAAATATATCACCTATGATATTCCCTTAACCAATTATAAAAGAGAGTCACTAAGTCATGTAATTAGCCTTATGGGGTATATCTAGTACTATCAGTGTCAACTTATACCAGCACGAGGTTTCGTCTTTCCAAAATAAGGGAAGACGGAGAGAAATAATAAAGAACTCAAGGTGAAGGTGACAGAAAACAAGTACGATGTTCAAAGAGATTAAAGAATCGAAAAGAGAGTTGTCAGGACAGTTGTGGATTAAAATCCTATTTTTGGTAATTTCCTATTTACATGCTCATATTAGTACAGTTATGTAACCGATACGATGTGTCAGACATATCTAGGGCAAGTATATCTGTCTACTACCATATATCTCAATCCACGTAAAGTAGTCATGCGAAGAGCGAACCAAGCGTACTAAGGTTAGCTAGACCTTAATACACCAATTCTGATTAGGCAATTGTATCATTGTGTGCACCCAATAATACATATGCCATGAGCAAGCTCGATAAAAGAATAAGCTTGCAAAAACTAGGCTATAATAGCAGCATAAGTCAAGGTAGTACAACAAACATAAATATGCTGGATTATGATGAAAGAAGGTACATAACAATTCAAGTTCACAAAAGATAAGACTCCACAATCTCTATATTTGTCATACTAATTCCTTGTCTAAGTCGATAGTCGACAAAGTAGGGGTATAGCCTCTAAGTTCTACAGTCTGATGAAACATTATCTTCTTATGCTAGCACACAGTTAATGTCATTCAGCTACACTTCAATAATAGGGCAAAAGACTATGTGATACTATGTTGTGAGGTATACTACCCAACTTATAACAATAACCTAGTACTGTAATTGTCTTAAGGATACCGTAGAAACTCTTGTTAAGGTTTACGAGAAGGGATCTTGGTACTTATTAGGGTATCCACTATACTAGGGTCAAATATTATGGTAAAACTTCTAACTAACTCTAGTAGCATCTATACTACTCTCAAGTCTTCATAACACATCAAGGGGTAATGATAAACCAATCTATAGATAAGGAATTCTACGGTTCACTTAATTATTCTAAACTTAGTGGGGTGTCTATATTCTCGTTGTATTCTTAATAGGTGTGCTACCATAATCATCATCCTAATAACCGGGGTTCCTATATTCTAGCAGAAGGCTATACTACATGAACTATTATGGGAGTACAGGAATCAAGCAGGATGCAATTGTTCAAATAGACAGATAGGAGAAAGATGAATCATAGTCAATTGTGGATGAAATCCTATACTCTAGTCCTAGGTGCAGGCTTGTTCGGTACAATAACGTAACCGAGACAATATGCTCTCGACCTGCATGGGCCACCACAAAAACATGTCACGGCCCAGTCCCAAAATACGTAGGACTAGGAACACGTAAGCATGCCAGCCACATGGATATCGTAACTCCAATATATGGAAACCAAAATCCACACGTACGCTGTAATATAAAAATCCATCCACGAGTGGTATAAACATATGTCACAAGTCATAGGGTACAATCTAAATCTCATCCACAAAAAATCAATATAAATGACTAACCAGCATCTATATAACTAGATCTCAACATAAGTATCTAAGGATGATAGTTGGATGGAAACAAATCCACTACCAACTCGAATGTAAGAGCAAATATTAAAGTAAGTACAATACAACAACACCATATAAGAATACCATCTAGCAATCACGGGCTCGAAGAGAGGACATCCACGAAACATATATAGCCATCCAATCTGTGCTTCTGCAAATGCTCAAGAATAGATACACCTGACAGAGGACCAGGTCCTCAGAGGGACGTAACAAGATACAGAAAATACGAGCCAACTTGAATACAGTAAACACGCATATAATTTAGAAATAAATAAGTACGTTGTACAAGACAATCTATATGAATGCAAATGAGGACAACTTTTCGACGTATGGGCAAGGGTAGGCTACTCGATCTACCTCACAACTCACACACACGTCAATGGACATCAGAAATCGACATACCGCGTGGGTAGCGACCAGCGAGACTCCAGAAATCAACATACCGCGGGGGTAGCGACCAGCGCGACACACGCCCGTAGTGCGAGCTATATACTACGGTTTACCAGAGTGGTTAAAAGCCCATACGCCTAATGATTGTCCTCCCATGATACTAGGTGCCATGTGTGTGTCAACATATCTAATACATAGTAATGACTGAAGAAAAACTACACATGCAAGAACTATACAGAAATGAAATAAATAAACAGAAATATAAATAGCATACAAAGTACTGTAAACAATTTGGCAAGGTATCTTGCCTGGTAAGAAAGCTGCAAGGTGTACTGTCCAGAAGTCAAACGCACAGAATCAAAAGCTATGGCCGCAGAACAATATCTCCGGATGCTGAAATAAACATCACCATCGTTTCCAGAATGAGCAAAATAGCTAAAAAGTACATCCCTTTCGTCCAATTTGGACACAGGGGCAAAACGGTAATTTCGGGCAAAAGTGGGTTCCACGGGTGGCCCACTTTGCACCAAAAAGCGTGCCAAGGGTAACAGTCTCTAAATGGGACAAATTATAGGTCAAACAACTCTAAATTTCAATACAAATCCAACGGTATGTCCAACTGTGGATTCCGATGAGCCGAACAAATTTTGTCCAAAAAGTCAACTATGGGGCCCGCCAATTGGCGATTTGGTCAACCGTCTCAGAATTGCGTGAAAATTGGGTCACAGTACCAGCGCGTTACCACGAGTCCCGTGACGCAAGTTTCGTCGCAATCTGACAAGCGTGCACAAAATACGCACGAGTTCCACAAAAGTTGCGACACGGGATGTGTCCGCGGATACGGCCTGATTCTGGCGCGCACACGCGTCCGAATCAGTTTCCATAAATTTTCACATATCCGTTTATGCTGTGTGCACCGTTCGGTACACTTGGTACACGGCGGGGCGGTCCCGTTTGGCGGGGCGCGCTCCGTTTTCCAACTTTTGGAAATCTGGAAAAAGTGGGTGCGCATAATTTTGTGACGAATTTAACTATGTCCACAGCGGCTAATAATATAGGGTTATTTAACAGAAAATAAACTAGGTCAAGTGTTCTACATGTATCAAAAAGAATCACCGAATTCGGATCTCTGTGGTGGGAGATACGAACTCGGCAATCTGGATGGTCACCGTAGTTTTCTGCGATCCCAGAATTGGGTCTGCTCGCACCCACTTGGACGTTGTTTTTCGCCTAGGGGTACACGTTTTCTGAGGTTGGCTATAATACAAATATGGAAGAGGGTTAAGGGGTGAGCATACCGGTGAAGACGGAACGACGTTTGGTTGAGCGAGTCGACGAAAAATAATTCCGGAGCGAAGGTGCCTCGTGTGGGAATCTGCAGTGCGCGAGGTCAGAGTCGTCGGGATGGTTTGGACGGCTTGGCGGGGCTCTCTGGTTGCGGTGACGGCTCTAGATGAGAAGAGGAGGTCTGGAGATTTAAGTTAGGATTTTTGAGAGATAAATATATATATATATATATATATATATATATATATATATATATATATATATATATATATATTTATTTAATAGGGAGAGAGAAGTGAAATAAGGGGCGGCCAATTGGGGTCGGGTCTGGGAACAAGCCGCTGAAGTGGGATGGTGGGTCTCTGGATGCAAATGTTATGGGCTGAAGGGTGGCGGTCTTAGCAATTGCTAAGGAATGGTCCCTGGAAGTAGCAAATATATTAAAGGGGCGGGTCCTGTTTGGCGTTTAGCAAGTTGCTAAGGATGGGGTCTTTAGCATTGTTATTATTATTATGATTATTATTAGTTCATTCTAACTGGAAGCAACTTGCTGAAGATGGTAGTAGTGTTATTAGGCGGGTCTGGAGCAAATTGGCTAGTGAGTTGCTGAAGTATGGGTCCTTGCAGCAAGTTTGCTAGGATGGTAAAGAATGGTAACATAGTAGTTATTATTATTATTATTATTATTATTATTATTATTATTATTATTATTAGTTAAGTTCTTATTTAATAATTTCTTTTACTTTCTTTCCTTTTCTTTTCTAAATATATATATGCATATATATATATATATATTTGTGTATACATATATATTATATATATATTCATAAGAAAATTCATGGATTAGAATAATGCACACCATTAGGCTAGCAACAGCTTAAGGGGTCTCCTACATGGAATAAATTCCGAAAAATTTCTGATGGTCCCATAAGTCCTCTAAGTGTCCGAACACCTAAAATAAAAATTATTAAAAATCTATTTCTCCTATTTAGCACATAATTACCATAATTAAATTATTAATTAATAAAAAATAATAAATACGGTTTTTAGAAATAGGGGTTTTACAAGTAGTTCCATAACAGATTTATTATCACAGTTTATAGAAATTGCAGGAACAGGATTAATAGAAACATGCATTTGCATAATTAGGTTTCTTAGCCATTCGGCTTTTGTACATGTAGTATCCAAGGCTATCATTTCAGAGTCCATTGTACTCCTAGCTATGACAGTTTGTTTACATGAGCCCCAGGAGATTGCAGCTCCTCCTAGAGTGAAAATATATCCAGTAGTAGATTTTACATCATGTGAGTCAGTTAGCTAGTTTGCATCTGAATAACCTTCTATGATATCAGGGTGTCTATTATAGTGCAACATATAATCTAGAGTACCCCTAAGATATCTAAATACTCTTTCTAATGCTATCCAGTATAACTGATTTGGGTTACTAGTATATCTACTTAGTCTCCCAACAACAAATGAAATATCAGGTCTGGTCCTATTTGATATATACATGAGAGAACCTATCATCTGAGAATATCCGTGTTGTTCTATAGGAGAACCCTCATTCTTCTTTAGAACAACACTATTGTCATAAGGAGTAAGGGCAGGTTTTTATCAAAAAATTTAAATTTTCTTAGCATTTTCTCGATAGAGTGTGCTAAGGATAGAGTATAGCCCTCATTGTATTTGGACAGTTGCATGCCTAGAATCAAGTTGGCTTTACCTAGATCTTTCATATCAAACTGGTTGGATAAATAGTCCTTGGTATTAGTAATCAATTCTAATGATGATCCAAAAATAAGGATGTCATCTACATACAAACATAGGATGACACAACTTTCATCTAAATTTTTTGAGTATATACATTTGTCATACTCATTTGACACGAAGCCATATTCTGAGATAATTATGTCAAATTTGTTGTGCCATTGTTTGGGAGCTTGATTTAGGCCATAAAGAGATTTAACTAATCTGCAAACTTTTTATTTTTGGCCTTTTGTAATAAAACCTTCAGGTTGCTCTATGTAGATTTCTTCCTTTAGGTCCCCATTTAGAAATATTGTATTTACATCCATTTGATGGATTGACATATTATGAATGGATGCTAAGGCTAGAAGGGTTCTAATAGAGGTGATCCTAGCTACAGGAGATTATGTATCAAAATAATCAAGTCCATTTTTTCTGGTTAAAATCTTTGGCTACTAATCTAGCCTTGTATTTCTCTATGGTACCATCGGCTCTAAGTTTCTTTTTAAATATCCACTTACAACCTATGGATTTACTACCTAAAGGTAGGTCTGTTTGAAATTAAGTATTGTTCTCTATGATGGAGTTATACTCACTGTTAATGGCTTCTTTCCAGAAGGGGACATCATGAGAAGATATTGCTTCTTCATAAGTTGAGGGATCACCCTCTATCAAAAAAGTGAAGAAACCTTCTCCTAAGTTCTTTTTAATTCTTTCTCTTTTACTCCTTCTAGGTTCTATATTTTGTTCGAATTTTGAACTAGATATTTGAACATGAGAACTGGTGGACGGAGTAAGAGAGAGATTGGAGGGAGAGGAAGAAATTATATCTTTAAAGGGATATATATTCTCAAAGTAAACTGCATCTCTTGCTTCTATAATAGTATTGTTAGAGATTTCATTTACTTCTGAGTGAGTAACAAGAAATCTATTGCTATTGCTATCTAGGGCATATCCTATGAATACAACATCTACAGTCTTAGGTCCAATCTTCCTCTTTTTAGGTTCAGGAATTCCTACTTTAGCCAGACATCCCCAAACTTTGAGATAATGGATCCTAGGAGCTCTACCTTTCCATAATTCATAGGGAGTATTATCATTAGACTTACTAGGAATTCTATTAAGGATGTAACAGGCCAATAATAATGCTTCTCCCCACAAATTATCGGAAGCACCTGAGCTGAGGAGCATGGCATTCACCATGTCTAACAGGGTACGATTCTTTCTTTCAGCAACTCCGTTGGACTGTGGTGAATATAGAGTTGTTACCTCATGGATTATTCCATGTTCTTCACAGAAACTGGTCATATCATTTGATGTATACTCTCCACCACGATCTGATCTAAGGATCTTAATCTTTCTTTCTAACTGGTTCTCAGCTTCAGGTTTATAGACCTTAAATCTATCTAGAACTTCATCTTTGGTTTTGAGAAGATATGTATAACAATAGTTTGAATGATCATCTAAAAATGTAATAAAGTATTTTCTTCCACCTCGGGTCAATACCCTATTTGAGTCACACACATCACTATGAACTAGCTCTAGAAGGTCAGAGTTCCTTTCTACAAATTTGAAAGGTAGTCTAGTATGTTTGGCTTGAACACAGATCTCACACTTATGTTTATCATCTATTGGAGTCTTAGGAATAAGATCTAAGTTCATCATCCTTCTTAGGGAACCTAGATTCACATGACCTAATCTATTATGCCATACATTTAAGGATTCTATATTTGAAACAACAAAGGAAGGATCTGAAATTTTATTCATGGTACTCAAAATAAAAAGAACATCTCTTACAAATCCTTTTCCAATAAAGGAGTCATTCATTCTTAGAAAATACTACTTTATTTGCTTCCATAACAATCTTGTACTCTGAAGCTACAAGGAGAGATCCACTAACTAAATTTCTTCTGATAGACAGCACATGTAACACATCATGAAGAGTCAAAATTTTTCCTGAAGTCATCTTTAGATCTATTCTTCCTCTTCCTATAATCTGTGCCGCTGAGCCATCTCCTAGAGTTACACCTCTTCCACTTGATTCCTGACAGTTTGAAAAACAGGAGCGATCAAAGGAAACATGAACATTAGCTCCAGAATCCAACCACCAATCGTCATAATGGTAGAAAATGTTGACTAAGGATTGATAGATTACAGACCTGAAGGAACTAGAAGAGCCGTTGAGAAGCATGTTTGTTTCTGGTTTGGCAGGACGTTTCCTTTTGTAAGAAGTCTGGACAGCTTTCTTCTTCCTATGGAAACAGTTAGTGGCTATATGGTTTGTTTTACCACACACAAAACAAAATCTCTTCTGATCTTGAGTCTGACCGAAGTTTTTTGGTTTATAGTGGTGATGGTTTTGGTGATGAGGCTGAGGATTATGCTTCTTCTTGAAGAGGTTCCTTTTGGGTTTGTGGTGATGATTAGGCTTGGGTTTGCCTTGGGATTCTACAAGGTTTACCTTAGCTTTAGACTCAGACTTAGTGTTAGACCCTAGCCTAATTTGTTCTTCTGTTCTAATTTTCTTTAGGACTTGAGCAAAGGTAAGGTCACCCTGGGTATGAATGAGGTCTTTCTTGACATCAGGCCAAGAAGGAGGTAGCTTATCTACCAAACAGGCTATTTTATACTCAGTAGAAAAGAAAGTACCTTTGGCTTGAATATGCCTAAGATATTCTTGGAATTCATGTATTTGATCATTCATGGGTTTATTATCTACCATAAAATATCTATTGAATGAGGAAAAATTGAATCTTTCGATTCCAACATCATCACAGCTATATTCATCTTCCAAAGCTTCCCAAAGTTCTTTAGCACTCTTATATTCAAAAAATATGTCATATAATGATTCAGACAAAGCGCTTATAATTTTGTGGAAGCAGTGGTAGTCTATTTTCTTAGATGTTTTGGGTTTAGAGGAGCCGGTGGATTTGGACACTCCTACGTCAGACTCGGTGTCATCAGAATCATTTGTGTTGGGTGTGGAACCATCAATGGCTGAGATCAGCCCTAAAGTTGTGAGCCAAAACTTTATTTGACTATGACATCTCTTAAAATAGGTTACGTTGAACTTAGCAGGTTTAGCAGTGAAAGTCTCATCCTTGCTAGTCATGATTGCTTTTAAGAAAAACTGAAACTGAAAGATATGTATTTACTCAATAACAATGTCCAATGATTTAGAAAATAGTTCAAGTGATTTTGCTAATCAATCTTAAAATCTTTAGTCTATAAGTGTAGATTAACTTGGGTTAGCTGTAGGGGCCAGTTCCCAACTAGCGGTGGTCCGAAGACACTTAAATACCGTGTCGCTTAGGGCTATTTACATCCGTTTGACAGAATGACCCTTTCGGCTTATTCCCAAATTTATCTTTACTTTTAGAATTAAGACTCAAAGTAATTTGCAGTTTCACTTTAACTATTCATTTACTTGTAGAAAATAATTTCTATTGTTCTAAGATGCAGTAGAAATATGATCAAATACTATTTTCACAAAGCAAGGTATTTAAACAACTTGATATGTAAGAAATTGTTCAATTATAATTAAAATTTAAAAATAATGCAAGTTGTTTCAGAATCTTATTCAAATAAAAAATACTAAAGTTATTTAATTATTTCCTAGTCACAAAAATTGTCTTTAAACAAATATGAACAATATAGTTGCAAACAAACAGATTAAGCAACTAAGCTACAACAGAAATAATTTTATTGCAAACAAGCAGAATAAGCAACTATGAACTTGTTATTCTATTGTTACAGTAGAAATAATTTTATTGCTACAGTAAAAATACTTTTATTGCTAGATTTTTTTTTATTGCAAACAACAATGATAAGTAACTATGAATTAGTTATTCTACGATTAACAATAATTTTTCGTAACAGGAAATCAGAATCAACTCTTAGATTGTTACTTAAAAGTACTTATAATATAAATAAATATTATTTTGCTAGAGATTTATAAGAGAATAAATGAACAAAAACAAAATTTGTTACCGGCCTCCGGGGAAGTCGTGCATGAATCACTGCCCTAAGAGTTGATCCGAGGTCTATGTGCAGACGTTTCTCAGAAGCTCCTAGTGGTAAAACCTCCTGACTACCGGGTTCTCTTCGTTACACACAACTCGGAGAGAGAGGCCGAACTTAGCTCTGCCCAGAGCAAGGATTCAGAGAACATGATGGTTTGAGAGAAGAGAGATAGAGGTTTCACGTAGGGGAGTTTTCTGTAAAAATTGAAGGAGAAGGAGACCAAATAAATAGGCTGAAGCTGTTGCAAGGTTCAATAAATCTGGCCACAGACAGGGTACTTAATGGCTCATAAACAGACCATTAAGGAGCAAATAAAACGTGGAAAAAGGCTGTCAAAAGAGCTGTTGTAAGGTTCAATGAATCTGGATATGAGCCTCAACGTTCAAATTTGAAAGAACCAAATGGGTTCAAAAAATAAAGAGCAGCAAAAAGATTTTTGGATCCCAGCCCGAACCCGAAGAGTAAATTGGATCGGCATTCGGCGCTCGCAGGTGTGGGCACGTACCCGCATCCGTTACGCTGGCCGAACCGAACCGAGCCGAGCCGGGCCGGGCGAGGCGGCGGTGGCGGTGCGCACATGTGGCCCAAGGGGTTCCCCACACAACATCTTTAAGAAAGCAATGAAGAGGAAATAATATATACACACAAGGAGTGGTTGGCCCATCCGATGTGGGACTAAAGAAAAGAAGAAAATTGAGCTTTTGTTCAAGCAAAGCTAACACCTAAACTAGTGCAACTGGTGCGACGAAACAGAACTCCTATAGAGAGCCTTATTTTTTTCCATTTAAACCTAAATATTTAAGTCTATATGGGATAATTGTATAAGAAAGTATGTAATATTTCTTAGGCAATGACCAATTCTACCTCAAATGGTAAGTTGGGGGGTTGGTTTTCTGTTAGTCCCTATTTCTATCCCTATAGGCTGCATTTTTTTACTATTGAATTTTTTTTTTGTTAATTTTTTATTTGGAAACTGATTATTATAAATGCACTATTCTAGTATAAATAAAATGTGAAACTAAATATAATACTTTTGTTTTAATAGTTGATTATTGATGATTACTTCTTGCTTGCACTTTAGTCTCTTCATTTTTGTAAATGATTAATAATAAACTTAAAGAAACCACATTTTAGTACGGGAATACAATATTATTAGAAATCAATACTTTTTTTTAATCATTGATTATTGATATCATTACTTCTCATTTTCGTTTTTACTTATGTTTAGACTTATCTATTCACTATATTCATTTGTTCTTTATATTTTTTGTGTAGATGATTTTGAACGAACTTTTTAAGTAACTTTTCTTATATATTAAGATTTTTTTTAATATTAGTTTTGAATAGATTAGCTTTTTTATATATTGAGAATAATTTTCTTGATAAAGTTGATATTCAAACCATAATCAATGATTTTGCGTATAAAAATGCAAGGAGGACAGTTTTTTGGTGATGGTTCTTTTATTTTTGGTGTTCGTTAAATTTTTGCTAATTAATGCTTAATTCATTTATCTTAATGGTACATACATTTTTAATTGTATATTGGTTTTGTTTGATATTTTGTTTCTTTTGACATGTACATTCTTTGTTCGCATATATTATATTTTGATTTTGCTTATTTATCTCTTTTTATTTAATTTTTTATGTTTGTACTCATATAATTAGTAGAAGGTGTTGGTGGTTTTGGAGACACGCCACAGCGATAGCTGAATATTTTACAAATTTGTGTAGTAATTTTTCTAATATTTAGACTTTATAGTCGTTCAACAATACAATTTTATCATACATGGAAGTTATAAAATGGAAGTCAGTATCCGTTCAAGCACGAATAATTGATATTCTCTTATTAAATTTTACTTATATACATACGACATTAGACTTTAGAAAAATTTAAATTAAACTTTGCGCCATTAATATATGACATCGGCAAAAAAAAAAAAAACTTTTTTTAACGTAAAATAGGGTCTTATTTTCAAAATAACTTTTGAACAGGTCTTCTAAATCTCAGGACCGGCCCTGGGTGGTGGTGATAGCACGAGTACATGGCCACTGCTCGAGAAGGAGAAGAACCGCTCTTGCACTTGCTCTTGTTCTCTGTTTGTATTGAGTAGTTTAGAATATGATGGGTTTAGGGAGTGGAGTGGGGTTATTATAGTAAGGAAAATGATAAGTTTACAACCAAATGCTTAGAGCATCTCCAATGATATTGTCTTGTAAATCTTACATGGCATGAGCCACAAGACCATGTCTTATTTAGGTGGCAAGACTTCATATCCAAAAGACAATGAGAGAGAATTACTCTCTCCAATGCAAAATCTTAAGATGCTAACTTTTGTTGATGTAGAATTTAAATAGATAAAAAAAATATTAAAATACAAGAGTATTACTTCCTTTTTTAGATATTATTATTTATTTATTGATGATGTGGAATAAAGTCATTGTGAAGTCCATTGTCTAGATCTAGACAATTAATTTCACATTGTCCTTTCATGTCATTGTCATGTCAACTTTATAACCAACTTTACATTTGCATTGGAGAAGGATATTTGAAATATGAAATTGTGATTCCTATGTGGCAAACATTTTTCACAAACCCACAACTGGGTTGGAGATGCTCTTACAACCTTCTTACAACCTCTCTCCACCTTTGTTATATGGGTTCCACCTGACCCCACCTCTCCTATATCCTCCAATGGAGACCGGCCACGTGGCAGTTGTGTCATGACCCGCATCCGCATGATCGGGCATGAGTACGTGGGTACGTCCAGCCTACGCCGCAATATCGACGGCAGAACGTTGTCTAGGCCATGAATATCTAGCTATCAATCTTACTAATACAACTAGTTCTATCATATACTCAATCATCATAAAGGCAGAATAAATAAGAAAGATAAACCAAATAACATTCTAAAGAAAGGAAACTAGACATAATATAGAATAAAAAGTACTAGCCTAGATCTCTACAATTGTCACCTAAATGTCCACAGTATAAGAGTAGTCGTGTCTATAAAATCACTCTGAAATCCCATAATGCAGAGCACAATAATCACTGAAAAATATTATCTAGTCAGGACTGGAGCGAAGCATACCTCTAACAGCAGTTCTAATAAATGATAAAGACTATGTAATAGTAAATAGAGAGAAATACAAGATAAGTTGCCAAGAGCAGAAAATATACAAGATATGGAATACCGTAAATAAATACAAGAGAGATGAGCATCATATACAAGAGTCAAAAAATATAACTAACTACGTAAGTGAGTACTAGCTTCAACATGTGCTCGGCTTGGAAACTTGCTCAGGAATCATGGCCTGATTAATCATACGTGTGGTGTATGATTAACACTATGCAAAAAAATAGGAACTGCAGGGGTATGATCACATATTTATAGTAACACTCCCTGCCCCGACTGATATAGTAGATCCAACCATAGCACACTATGACACAAAATTCTCTGAGAAGGTAGCTAGTCTCCCCAGGAATCAGTGTCCATACAAGTACAAGAACAACCAGGCTTGCACAGGATATGCCAGGAACCACCAGGAATAACATCTGATGATGGGATCCAAAAATACCAATCTGTGTACCATGTGTCAAGAAGTCAATGATATCTACACTAGATACAAGAAACATAGAAGATATCATAAATGGAAAACTATCAAAGAATATACTCGCCTGAGGTCAGTAGCAATGAATATCAAATAGTGTCTGAACTGGAGTCCAAGTGACCTATATATGATGTATCAAGGTCAAATAGTATTTTAAAGTCAACAATAAATTTAATTAACTCAAAACTAGATTTTTAGGTCAAAACTAGGTCAAAGCTAGGTCAACAATAGTCAAACTAGATCATTTCCTAGTTATTAGGTTGATTTTACCTATTTACAAGGTTTATAAAGTTATACTAGGTCTTAACAAGTCACTATTTAGTTTTTAGGTGCTAGCTAGGTCAAACTAGTCAATACTAGTTAATACTAGGCCAATACTAGGTTTCTAGGCTATAGTATTAAGTTAATAGCATATATTACCCTAATATATACTTCTACCTATAATTTCTAGCAATACCTTGGCCTATAGCTATTTACCTTACCCCGTATCACTTACCTAATACCTTAGCCTGTATCTTAAATATCTTAACTATTAGTCAATATCTTAGTTCTAGGGTCAATACCTTGGCTATACTAGGTTTTAAAGTCATACTAGTTAGCTATGATATAATAATATCATATATACTATATAGATATAATAATATATACAATAACTTAGTATAATACTTAATACCTAGCCAATACCTTAGTATTATCTCATTACCCAGCTATTACCCTAGTATTACCTCATTACCTTAACCAATACATTAACATATTATCTCGTATCCTAGTTTCTAGACTAATACCTTAGTTAATACCATTACCTTGACCAATACACAATACCTTAACTCATACCTTGGTATCTAACCCATTACCCAAGCTAGACACTACCCTTATCATGGTATCTTAATCCAATATCTAATATCGCAACCTTACCTTAGTATTCTAGTATTACCTCATACTAGTTCTAATATTTTGGTGTCTTGGTATTCTAAATACCTTGATACATTATAGGATACCACACTCTAATTTATCTCATACATATCCCACTTATTTTTACATGGTATCATGGTACCACATTAGGTATCATATGATACCAACCCTCAAGATACTAAACCATGACCATAACCTACACTTACCTTACATCTAAGATACTCACCCTACTCTTGGAACTTGACATCTTAATATTACCCATTATCTAGTTATAATATTAAATATCTTAGTATCTTGACCAATACCTTATCCTCCTAGATACTTACCCAACTAACTATAATACTAATATTTGATACCAAATATGATACCTTACTCAAGCCCTAATACTCACTTACCCTCACTGATGATACTTGAATGTCATGATACTAATATCCTCATGGTACCCAAGTATCACACTAGTACCTTATCCCAAACTCTAATACCTTGACACATAACTTACTTACACTTGGCTCACTTGATAACCACTTGTATCAACACTAACACGCACACTAACTAACACCTATTACCTAACACACACACACACACACACACACACACACACACACACACACACATATATATATATATATATATATATATATATATATATATATATATATATATATATATATATATCATACATATTCTTGGCAACCTATGATACCTACACTCACTTGATATCCATACTACCTAGACTCATAGGATACACTAAATGCCTATTTCGTATAGTCAGTTCTCTACTTGTAACCAATACTGCATCTATTAGACATATTCAATAAATTCTAGGGTTAAAGAATGTTGTAGCTCTTCGTAATAGCTTTCTGAAACTTCAAACTGATCGTATTTTCGTGTCCAGAAGCTCCCGAAATCACGGAAACATCGAAATACATTCGGCTTTCGTACACCTGACACTCAAATAGTTTTACATAAAGTTTCAGAACGAATTTGGCCTATTAATTCATATATTTCGAAAGCTAAATTTGATACGGTTCTTTTAAAAAAATAAAAGATTAATCGGAGTCCTGGTTAGGATTTATGATATTTCTAAGTTGCTATGGCTGCTAAAAATGAGACTGAATACTATGACGAATTTGGGCTATTTTGGACAAAAGAACACATTTGTACACCCAATTTATCAAATCTACCTATACATATCATGGTGTATCATGATACAGACTCTATGTGTCCAATTTTGGACACAAAAACATCTTCACACCATCAAATAAATATCAATAGCCTCATTATGACACAACACACATACTCAATGGACACAATTGAGATTTTTTTTCTTCCAAATTGAGCCCTAAAATTAGATACCAACTTAGATCTACCAAATTGAGGGATTATAGTGCCTAGATCTACCATTGGAAAGTCAAATCTAACCATAAAAAGGTTTCTACATGACCAAGGGGCGTTCCTAATTATGAATTTGATAAAATTGAGATAATTATCTAGAATTTTGGTATCCTCTTTGGAGAATTTCGAATTTGGACACGGAAGGTGTCACGCCCGAGTCCCAAAATATATGGGACCAGATACGTGGCAATGGCTAGCTGGTACGACTCCGTAGGGCTTTCCAATTTAATGGACCTGACGAAGTGCACTTACGCTGTCCAAGGTTAAGAGATCAAGCTAAATATCTATTTCTAATATCCAAGAACTAAACTAAATCTTAATCCATGGTAAATAAATCTTAAGAAGGAACGATACGCATCATTAGTCTGCAGCCTAATAATACATCTGTTTGAATAGGCCAAAACAATAATATAGGCCTATAAACACTAGGCTATAAAAGCATAATCAAAATAGAAAGTAGTACATGACTGTAATAGCTGGAAGATGTAAAGATACCTGCAACAATGTTCAGCACTCCACTAGATCAAGCATCATGCAACATGCTCAAATAACCCGGAAGGGTACCAGATTCTCAGAGGGATGTAACAAGATATAAATAGTACATGCCATAATATAAATACTGAGTAAAGTAAATCAGGATGAACTATCCTCCTAAGTGAATGCAATTTGAGGACAACTTAGAGCATATGGGAAGTGTAGGCTAGACATATGCTGACGTAATTCACCAATCGTCATGACTGGCTAGTATATGCCACATATGCCTCCCATCTTGGGACAATCTGCATATATAATAATGTCCAACGCTCTGAAGAGCGTGGAATCAACATAAATAATAACGTCCAATGCTCTGAAGAGTGTGGAATCTGCATAAATAATAACGTCTGTATCGCTCCGAAGAACGCAAAATCTGTATAAATAATAACGTCCATATTGCTCGGAAGAACACAGAATCAGCATAAATAATAAGAGGTGGTGTCCCACACGCCTACCAGTTGTCCTCCCCAGCCAATGCCAATGTACAAGTCTCAAGTATGATGTGGACATCTCGTAACTATAATGCAAGTCACCTAGAGCAATACAACTATGCTAAGTACCATCACGCGAGCTACTCGCACTGATGGCCAGTCGAGTGCATAAACCCGTGCCCTATCATGAACTTACTCCGTAATGTGAAATGATATATGACAAGGCCTCGGAGTTATAATGAAAACCCCGTAACTTTAGGTGCGTCCACTAGACACTAAGTCAAACACAAGTCCTAACGTCAACGTCTTCGTCGACTGCACCGGAGGCTTACTCAGAAGCACACAGTTATAAAATAACCAGAGCACAAAGTATATGAATAATAATAACTAAATTTAAACAGTACAACAAGGCAATGTATACTTGCCTGGAATCCAGGCGAAGATTCGAACACGAACTCGCCAAAGAATTAGCAGCGCAAGATGGAAACTGGAGCAGATATCCCTGGATGTTGTCGCAAATATCACTAACAGTCCCAGAATGAGTGAGATACTCAAAAAAGTATATTCATATGTACAATTTGGACACAGGACAAAAATACAGTTTTTGGTCAACACGGGATCCACCAGTGAGGCCGACTTGCACCAAAAACTGTGCCAGGAACAAAGGTCTCTAAATTCATATTATAGGTCAAACAAGTTTTAAATGATGATACAAACTCAACGGTATGTCCATATTTGAATTTTGATGAGCCGATCACAAAAATGCCCGTTGGTACGGATCGTGGGGCCCACTGCCTCGGAATCATACAAAACTTGGGTCACAGGACATGACAAACGCTGTGAGTCCAATGGTGCCAGTTTTGTTATGATACGACGAGCGTGCACAAAGTAATTGAGTAATTTGCAAAACACTAATACGGGAGACTTCCGACGGATACGGGTTGATTCTAGCGCCCACATACGTTCGAATCGAGTTTCGCAAAAGCCCACAAGTCAGGAAATACCATACGCGTCTTTTGGTACAATCGGTACGTGACATGGTTGTCCGGTTTGACGGGACCAACTCCGTATCAGAGAATTTTAATATTTTAAAAACTATTTTTCTTCAATTTTGGAACTTAAATTACTAACAATAGAAATTAAACTAATTTATTCTAATTGAAGTAATTGAAAGAGGGTTAGGTTGAGAGTATACCAGAGAAGATGGTTTGGGAATCGGTCGAGCGACGACGAAGATAACAACACGCGAAGTTGAGCCCAATGAACATCTGTTCTAGTTATACGTTCGTGCAGGAGTGAGTTCGGTGGTTGTTCGATCGTCCTCCGGTGGTGGACGGCTATGTAGGCGGTGGAGGATGTTCTCATGACATCGAGGAGTGGTTCGGAGGAGGGTGGCCGACGGAGGGGAGTCAGTGGCCGAAGCAGCAGCTTTAGCAATGGCAGCAGCAGCGACTTGAAGTAGTGGCCGGAGCAACAACTTTAGCAATGGCAGCAGTGGCCAGAGCATCTAGGTGGAGGAGGAAGGGGTTCTCGGCTAAGAGGTGGTCGTGAGGGTGGTGATGAGGTCGTGTGGGTCATGGTGAGGGGGTCGGGTAGAAGGAGAGGGAGGTGAGCTCGGCTGGTGGTGTTGGTCGTGGAGATAATGGTGGTGGTGGAGGCTGATGGTGGTGGTGATGTTGGCTGATGGTGGTGGTGATGGTGGTATTTTCTGTAAACCCCCTCGATTAATTCTATAGATAGTCAGGTATGGATTGGAAAATTTTGGCTTAGCAGCAGATGTTTGAGGTTTAGAATAGAGTTGCATTGTCTGTTATTTATTAATTAAACCCTTGGCGCGCCCTACCATTGTTGATTTATTCGGAGCCCAATATCAGCCCATAAATTCCATCGGACTATTGTACTTCTGACTTGACTCACCAATTTAGGCACTGGACTTTTCCGTCACACAAAAATCAAATCGGTTGTGCCTTAAATTAATCGCACAATTTCTCGTATCCTAAATCCCATATTTAATTTCGTGTCGGACACCTGTGTCGTTACCCTCAATTTTGAGATACCAACTTAACCCGTTGAGCCGGACCAACTAAAGGGTCTAAGACTGACTCCAAGACCCCACTATTTTTGACCTTTGCGTCATCGCTAAATTTTGACCCCAAGTGCCCCCATTTAATTTAAAAGCGCGGGACACTTTAATTCTATTTAAATTGGGGATACCAATTTTGTCTAATCCTATTTTAATCCCCAATTAATCCCAATGGCCATTTAATTTAACCCATGCCAAACACACAACACCCCCTCACCATGAAAATCACCAAACACCATTTTTCCTACAATTTTTGCATCATTTCATGTGTTCATGCAATTTCTCGAATTTAAGGGGCTTAGTTGCAATTTATTGAATTAGGTGTCCTCACCTCATTGGCCAAGACCTAATGGAGAGGTTACCATTCATTGACCGTAGTCAACACTCTTCCCCTTCCTTTGTATGAAGAAACCCAATCCTCCATGTTAAATCATAGCCCTCCATTTGAATTGGAGCATCCCCACCACACACTCACATCACCAACCCCTATAAAGTGTCTCTTCAATGCACACATACCAAGCAGGCCCTAATCCCTAGGCATTGGAAATCCCCCCTCTCTCTCTCCTCACTCCTCCACCTAGAGAACCAAGCCTCCTCCATATACAAAATTTCTTCTTCTTCTTCCTTTCTTCTTCTTCTTCTTCCTGGGAAAGAAAGCTCCGGCCGACTGATCCAGTCCGGCCGACTGACCCGCTCCGGTCCGCTGCTGACCCGCAGCAGTTCGAGTCTCCCTCGCGGCGGCTCCAGCCAATGCATCGGCCGACCCACTCCGTCCAATGCAGCACCCCGCCCCCCGACTCTAGCCTACTGCCGACGCCGCAGCACCCCGCATCCAGTTTGAGCCTCCCCCGCGGCGGCTCCGGCCTATCCCATCGGTCTGGCGTAGCCCCCCGTCTCCACGGCGTAGGTGCAGTCCTCGACTCCGGTCGTGCCCAACCGCGTTGAGCTCGCTCCACCACCCTGTCCGGTTATAGACCTTCCCCCGACTCCAGCTATGCAGTTTCCCCCCGACTCCAGCTGTGCGTCTCCCCCATCCGGCAGCCATTACTCCGGCGAGCCTATCCGATCTCCTCCACCACGAGCTACTACTCCACCACCACCTCCAGCTTCATAACCACCTCGCCGTCGAGGTATACGAATCTCTCTTTTTCTCTCTTGTTTATATATTTCAGATGTGTTATTGTTTAGCTAGGGTTCCACCTATGTATATTCATGTGAGTATAGTATTAGGGTTTCATTTTTAGGGCATGTTAATGATGATGGATATGAGAATATGACTTGTGGTATGTTGAAGAGGTTTAATGTGATAGGATGAATGTAGGTTAGGGTTTGTCTTCTAGATGAATTAAAATAATTTATTTAAGATATTTGTTCATGGAGATTTAGGTTTTGATCATTAAATAAATGATCGAGATATATTACATGGTGGGAAAATGCTAATTAATTTAATGAGAATTAAATTGAGGAGAAATAAGATTCTGATTTAATTGAACATTGATGAACACCGAGGAGCACGTGATTGATTAAGGACTAATGTGTAGTGTAAAACCCTAATTGGTATTTGGGGACTGGAAACTAAAGGTGATTAATTTAGGGTAGTACTTGGTGATTGGTAACAACGATATGAAACAAAGGATTTATAATCGTTAACTGTGTTTTGAGGATGGTTTGATGATGTGGTACTGATGACTAGATGGTTGGATATATCGTACCGATACTCAACTGTGGTCAACCCCACTAGCGTCTTGTCTTGGTGAGTCATAGCTGAGACTGAGTTTGGGTATAGATGTGTGTCGCATCCCTGTCTGACGTGGAATAGAGTATTAATTTTTGGTTTGTATCTCATCTCTAGGTACTACGGGACCTGAGGACTTAGACGTGGTACCGGATCTCCGTCATCAGCAGCTGCATGCATGCAAGTGTACCTTGCCACCCTGTATTTCAGATTACAGATATTTGTTGTTTCCTTATGTACATTGTGCACGTATTTATGTTGACGTTCGATACTTCGTGTCCGGATCACAACTGGGTGCAGACATTAGTCGTAACGTCTTAGAATGATTGTTAGATGTTCGTAACACCTTGATGTACGTACCTGAGTATATCGACACCCCATGATACACTCATACACTGTGATCGTGCCATATTCCTATATCCTGATACTGACATCATGACCAGAGATTGGGACGACCTTAGGGTCGCGTCTGTTGAGTTACTTCTGTGTGTCGAGACTGTTAGATAGAGGTTTAGGTTCAACGCACCATCGTTGACTGCTTGGGAAGGGGAAGATAGTTACTAGACGTTTGGGCTCCTCTGCACGCGCTTATATATGTATATGTAGTATTCCTGTATTCTAGAGTAGTGTATCACCCGTGTGACTCTGTGCTCGGAGCTACGGTATGTCCCATGTGTCTCTGTGTTTGGAGCTACGGTTTTATTTTAGATAGCCCACGCGTCGAACATTGTCTTCAAACTGTGTCATACTTGTTTGGTTATGATAGAGTACCCTGTTATTGCACTCGTACTTTCTGTTTACTTGGTATACTGTATTTTTGAACCTTGTTACGTCCCTCTGAAGACCTGGTTCCCTTCCAGGTGTAGGCGACGAGGATTACCCGGAGGAGTATGGACTGGACATCTATCCAGCAGCTGTACTCACTGCCGAGGACGAGGTCATCCCTGAGGACTTCGCCTGATCGCTGGTAGTGACTCTTTCCTTGGGACGGTATCATTACCTAGTTACCTGATGCCGTTCCAAGTTATCTTATTGCTTACTTTCATTCCAGTATTTTGTACTAGCGGGTTTGTTCCCGTGTGACTACTCTAGTATTTGTACTTGATACTTTATCTTGGACATTTCCTTTCTACACATTAGTTGTTGTGATTACCTCTATGTTCTCTTACATTATTGCCTGTGGATGAGATTTAGATTGACTACTTATGTATTATGTGATGGGTTATTCATTGTACTTTACAGCTTAGGTGCACTCCGACGGGCCCATTAGATTGGGATGCCCGCCGAAGTGCACTGCTGGCTATTACCACGTGACTCGGTTCCTTACCTATGGATCCGGGGCATGACAAGGTTTTTGTGGTGGCCCATGCAGGTCCGATTTAAATTGTCTTGGTCACCTGACTGTGCCAAGCGAGCCTGCAAATTAGAAATAGATGTTAGGAATCTCATCTGCAAAGTTTGAAACCTTCACATGATACCTCTATCTCGATATGTTTTACCAAAGTTCATTTTGTTTATTTTCCTCAACGCTGATCACAGTCATGACTTCTTTTCAGAGTTATGAATCTCCGCAGTGGACGCGTTGTGCAGCCTGGCGATGTTCCCCGTGACGCAGGATCATCCGGGGAGGAACTGGAGCAGGTCCTTCTGCTGACTCCAGCTCCCATGGGGAAGTCATCAGGACAGCCCGAGGTGCCTTCAGACGGGCATCAGACTCCGCATCAGGCAGGACCTGAGGATCAGAGGATCCCGAGTCAGGAGGAGCAGCAGCTACCACCTCCTCCACCATTTCCACCCCAGATGCCCTATATGCTATTCCCCACAGGGCAACCGATGGATGGAACACAGATGTTCCAAATGATATATGCAATGATGCAGGCCCAGCAGCAGGCCCAACAGCGCCAGGCTGAGACCCTGAGAGAGAGTATCGTGACGCCCTTGGGGCAGGCGTCACCACCGGCACACCAGTCGATGCGGGGGTCTGTCATAGACTTCCGTCGTTTGATGCCGCAACCTTCTGCTGGCACAGAGGAGCCGATAGTGGTCCACGCTTGGCTCACCAGCATTCAGCACCAGCTGGAGGCTACCGACCTCCCCCGACACCGACGGATGACGGCCGTCAGGATGCAGCTCACTGGCAACGCGCATCACTGGTGGCTTTCCGAGGAGCAGCGTTTGGGACCAGACTGTGCCACATGGAAAGAGTTCTCTAGGCTCTTCCAGGAGATGTACATACCCTCCACTGCCCGAGCAGAGCTTCGGGACAGATTTCAGAACCTCAGGCAGGGGAGTATGAATATAGAGGAATACAATGCTGAGTTCCTCCGCCTGAGCAGGTTTGCACAGTACCTGATCTCTACTGAGGAGGCAAAGGCCGAGAAGTTTTATGAAGGCCTGAGTTTCGAGACTCCGAGGTTTATCGGGTCCATAGCCCCCACCTCTTACTCTGAGGTATTACTAACAGCACGACGCCAGAACCGCATCAACAAGATGGAGGCTAGCCTGAAGCTCTCTGGTGCGTCGTCATCCGCAGTTCGAGCCCCACAGGGAGGACCGACGAAGCGTCCTCTATTACAGCAGCAGCAGCAGAGAGCAGCACCCCTCCAAGGAGCAGTAGTTCCCATATGCCATTTCTGCGATAAGAGGGGACATTTGTTGAGGGACTGTTGACGGAGACTGGGCGTATGTTTGAGATGTGGGTCGGACCAGCATGCAATCCAAGATTGCCCAGACCAGAGGGTTCCAGCACAGATGGTTCATCGGCCAGCCTTGCCAGCACCAAGGCCTTATCAGCAGCCTCCTAGATCGAGGCCGCCTTACGCAGGAGTTGGAGCACAGCGACCACCAGCACCGGGGGGAAATCAGAGGAGGCCACCCTTGGCCCCACAGGCAGATCACTTCCATCAGGCTCGACATCAGCCGAGGGCACCGGCACCGAGACATGGTCAGGCCTATACGATGATTATAGAGGAGGCAGAGACAGCCGGAGAAGTGATCGTAGGTACTATCTTAGTAGCTTTATTACCAGCATTAGTTCTATTTGATTCTGGTGCCACACACTCTTTTATAGCTGCTAGTTTCGTGGCTACCCAAAGAATAGCCACCGCACCCCTTCCGAAGATCAAGAGGATTCTTATGGGAGGTGGAATAGTACATGTTAGCGATACTTGTAGATCATATTCAGTAGTTGTCTGCGGGCGAGAGATGCGTGCCCGATTTCTGGTCTTCTCCATGCCGGACTATAACATTGTCCTAGGCATGGATTGGTTGAGCCAATACCACGCAACGCTAGATTGCCATCGTGGTTGTGTCACCTTTAGACCCCCAGATCACCCAGAGTTAGAGTTTTTTTGGGGAACTTGAGAGCATGGTGTCCAACCTACCCTAGCGATACACATTACAGAAGGTGAACCGATGTACCCTCACTTTATAGTAGAGTTTGAGGATATGTTTCCAGAGGATCTCCCAGGACTGCCACCTGACAGAGAGATTGAGTTCACGATAGAGTTGACTCCAGAGCCGAGCCAGTTACATCCCCCGTTTACAGACTAGCACCGAAGGAGTTGGTTGAGTTGAAAGTCCAAGTAGATGATCTCTTAGATAAGGGTTTCATACGGGCTAGTGTATCTCCATGGGGAGCACCCATTCTGTTTGTACCGAAGAAGGATGGGACGGTACGCTTGTGTATCGATTACAGGGCACTAAATGCTGTAACGATAAAGAACAAGTATCCACTACCGTGCATCGATGATTTGTTTGATCAGCTTAGTGGTGCATGTGTATTCTCGAAGATCGATCTCCGATCCGGTTATCATCAGATCAAGGTACGGAGAGAGGATATCCCGAAGACGGCCTTTCGGATGAAGTATGGCCACTATGAGTTTTTAGTCATGCCATTTGGTTTAACCAATGCGCCAGCAGTATTTATGTGTTTGATGAACAATGTCTTCCACCAGTACTTAGATAAGTTCGTGGTGGTAATTATCGACGACATCTTGGTATATTTCAAGAGCCAGGAGGAGCATGAGAGGTATCTCAGGATCGTGTTAGAGACGTTGAGACATGAGAGACTGTACGCCAAGCTCAGCAAATATGAGTTCTGCCTGGATAGAGTACCATTTCTGGGGCACATAATCACCGGAGATGGACTAGCAGTTGGCCCGGAGAAGATTGCT
This sequence comes from Iris macrosiphon, assembly GCA_036927795.1. NCBI lineage: Eukaryota > Viridiplantae > Streptophyta > Magnoliopsida > Asparagales > Iridaceae > Iris > Iris macrosiphon. Next base: position 164,376,517 of record JAYESA010000009.1, on the reverse strand, counting down.
GCAGTGGAGACATGGCCTACCCCTACATCAGTTACAGAGGTTAGGAGTTTCCTCGGACTTGCCAGATATTATCGGAGGTTCGTGGAAAACTTCTCGAGGATAGCTGCACCTATGACGCGACTGACACGTAAAGGCGAGGAGTTTATCTGGACCGACGAGTGTCAGGCGACTTTCGATGAGCTGAAGAAGCGTCTAACATTAGCACCGATTTTGACACTACCTTCAGGATCAGGAGGATTTATAGTATACAGTGATGCATCTGGGAGCGGATTAGGATATGTACTGCTGCAACACGGCAAGGTGATAGCCTACACATCGAGACAGCTGAGAGTTCATGAGAAGAACTATCCGACACATGATTTGGAGCTAGCTGCAGTGATATTTGTACTAAAGCTATGGAGACATTACCTTTATGGTGAGCGTGTTGAGATTTACACAGATCATAAAAGTCTGAAGTATGTCTACATGCAGAAGGAGCTCAACATGAGGCAGAGGCGCTGGCTAGAGTTGATGACAGATTATGACATTGAGTTACAATACCACCATGGCAAGGCGAATGTAGTAGTAGATGCCTTAAGCAGGAAGCCCATGACATACTCTTTGATGACTCAGCGACAATTGTTAGAGGATCTCCAGGAGCTTGGGATAGAGATTGTAATGCCAGGCATGGATGGACAGATGGCCAGTCTCGAGGTTCAGTCTACACTGATTGAGAGGATCAAGGCAGCCCTGCCTAATGATGCGAGATTTTGGCATCTACGAGAGAGGACAGAGGCCGGCATGCAGACGGGACTCAGGATTTATGAAGACGGAACGTTGAGGTATGGAGATCACCTATATGTTTTGAGTGGCGAGCTACGCCAAGAGTTGATGACCGAGGCCCATAGCTCAATTTATTCCATTCATCCCAGGGGTACGAAGATGTACCGAGACTTGAGGCAACATTTCTGGTGGCATGGAATGAAGAGAGAGATTGCAAGATTTGTAGCAAAATATTTAGTTTGTCAGCAAGTCAAGGCGGAACATCAGAGGACTGCAGGATTATTGCAGCCACTTCCCATTGCCGAGTAGAAGTGGGAACACATTACCATGGACTTCGTCACCGGATTCCCGTGGATCCCAAGCGGGAAGGATGTAGTTTGGGTTGTCGTAGACAGACTCACCAAGTTTGCACATTTCTTTCCCTTCAGAGTTGGGCAGTCCACTAAGATATTAGCTGACATTTATATGAGACAGATAGTACGACTACATGGAGTGCCTATTAGCATCGTATCGGATCGTGATTCCAGATTCACGTCGTATTTTTGGCAGAGTATGCAGGAGAGCCTAGGAATTCGTCTCAAGTTCAGTACTGCATATCATCCACAGACTGATGGTCAGTCAGAGCGCACGATACAGATATTAGAGGATATGTTGAGAGCGTGCATGATTGATTTTGGAGGATCTTGGGAGGACCACCTACACTTGGTACAATTCTCCTACAATAACAGTTACTAGGCTAGTATACAGATGGTACCTTATGAGGCACTGTACGGCAGGAAATGTAGGTCGCCAGTTTGTTGGAGTGACATGGGAGAGCGTCAGATACTTGGTCCAGAGTTGGTGACACAGACAGTGGAGAAGGTCAAGCAGATTCAGAGCCACCTGCGTGCAGCACAGGACAGACAGAAACATTGGGCAGATACGCACCGCAGACCATTAGAGTTCAAGGAGGGTGACCATGTGTTTTTGAGGATATCGCCTACTCGTGGTACCATCAGATTCGGAGGCAGAGGCAAGCTGAGTCCGAGGTACATCGGGCCTTTTGACATCTTGGAACGAGTTGGCGAAGTGGCTTACCGTCTTGCATTACCTCCATTATTAGAGGGAGTGCATGACATATTTCACGTATCGCAGCTGAGGAGATATGTCGCAGACCCTAGCCACGTGCTTAATCATTCGGAGATTACAGTCGGGCCCAGTCTGTCTTACGTAGAGCAGCCAGTTGAGATCCTCGATCACAACGAGAAGACCTTGAGAGGGCAGACTATTAGACTGGTCAGAGTTGCATGGAAGCACCATTCGCCAGGCGAGTCTACTTGAGAGCGCGAGGATTCCATTCGACAGCGGTTCCCGTATTTATTTGAGGAGCAAGGTACGAATTTACGTATGACATTTGATTACTAGTTATTTTTAAATTCTCTTAGCTATTATCGTGCTTTACTTTTAATTTCGGGGATGAAATTTTTCTAAGTTGGGAAGAATGTAAACCCCCTCGATTAATTCTATAGATAGTCAGGTATGGATTAGAAAATTTTGGTTTAGCAACAGATATTTGAGGTTTAGAGTAGAGTTGCATTGTCTGTTATTTATTAATTAAACCCTTGGAGCGTCCTACCATTGTTGATTTATTCGGAGCCCAATATTAGCCCATAAATTCCATCGGACTATTGTACTTCTGACTTGACTCGCCAATTTAGGCACAAGAATTTTTTGTCACACAAAAATCAAATCGGTTGTGCCTTAAATTAATCGCACAATTTCCCGTATCCTAAATCCCATATTTAATTCCATGTCGGACACCTGTGTCGTTACCCTCAATTTTGAGATACCAACTTAATCCGTTGAGCCGGACCAACTAAAGGGTCCAAGACTGACTCCAAGCCCCCACCATTTTTGACCTTTGCGTTATCTCCAAATTTTGACCCCAAGTGTTCCCATTTAATTTAAAAGTGCGAGACACTTTAATTCTATTTAAATCGGGGATACCAATTTTTTCTAATCCTATTTTAATCCCCAATTAATCCCAATGGCCATTTAATTTAACCCATGCCAAACACACAACACCCCCTCACCATAAAAATCACCAAACACTATTTTTTCTACAATTTTTGCATTATTTCATGTGTTCGTGCAATTTCTCGAATTTAAGGGGCTTAGTTGCAATTTATTGAATTAGGTGTCCTCACCTCATTGGCCAAGACCTAATGGAGAGGTTACCATTTATTGACCGTAGTCAACACTCACCCCCTTCCTTTGCATGAAAAAACCTAATCCTCCATGTTAAATCCTAGCCCTCCATTTGAATTGGAGCATCCCCACCACACACTCACATCACCAACCCCTATAAAGTGTCTTTTCAATGCACACATACCAAGCAGGCCTTAATCCCTAGGCATTGAAAACCCCCCTCTCTCTCCTCCCTCCTCCACCTAGAGAACCGAGCCTCCTCCATATACAAAATTTCTTCTTCTTCTTCTTCCTTTCTTCTTCTTCTTCCTTTCTTCTTCCTGGGAAGGAAAGCTCCGGCCGACTGATCCAGTCCGGCTTATTGACCCGCTCCGGTCCGCTGCTGACCCACAGTAGTTCGAGTCTCCCCCACGGCGGCTCCGGCCAGTGCAGCGGCCGACCCACTCCGGCCAGTGCAGCACCCCGCCCCCTGAATCCGGCCTACTACCGACGCCGCAGTACCCCGCATCTAGTTCGAGCCTCCCCCACGGTGGCTCAGGCCTGCCCTATCGGTCCGGCGTAGCCCCACGACTCCACTGCGTAGGTGCAGTCCCCGATTTCGGTCGTGCCCAACCGCGTCGAGCTCACTCCACCACCCTGTCCGGTTACAGACCTTCCCCCGACTCTAGCTGTGCAGTTTCCCCCCGACTCCAGCTGTGCGGCTCCCCCATCGGGCAGCCATTACTCCGGCGAGCCCATCTGATCTCCTCCACCACGAGCTACTACTCCACCACCACCTCCAGCTTCATAACCACCTCGCCGTCGAGGTATACGAATCTCTCTTCCCCTCTCTTGTTTATATATTTCAGATGTGTTATTGTTTAGATAGAGTTTCCACCTATGTATATTCATGTGAGTATAGTATTAGGGTTTCATTTTTAGGGCATATTGATGATGATGGACATGGGAATATGACTTATGGTATGTTGAAGAGGTTTAATGTGATAGGATGAATGTAGGTTAGGATTTGTCTTCTAGATGGTTGGACGTATCGTACCGATAGTCAACTGTGGTCAACCCCCCTAGCGTCTTGTCTCGGTGAGTCATAGCTGAGACTGAGTTTGGGTATAGATGTGTGTCGCATCCCTGTCTGACGTGGAATAGAGTATTGATTTTTGGTTTGTATCTCATCTCAAGGTACTACGGGACCTAAGAACTTGGATGTGGTACCGGATCCCCGTCATCAGCAGCCGCACGCAGGCAAGTGTACCTTGCCACCCTGTATTTTAGATTACAGATATTTATTGTTTCCTTATGTACATTGTGCACGTATTATGTTGACGTTCGATACTTCGCGTCCGGATCACAACCGGGTGCAGATATTAGTCGTAACGTCTTAGAATGATTGTTAGATGTCCGTAATACCTCGATGTACGTACCTGAGTATATCGACACCCCAGGGCACACTCATACACTGTGATCGTGCCAGATTCCTGTATCCTGATACTGACATCATGACCAGAGACTTGGACAACCTTAGGAACGCATCTGTTGAGTTACTTCTGTGTGTCGAGACTGTTAGATAGAGGTTCAGGTTCAGCGCACCATCGTTGACCGCTTGGGAAGGGGAAGATAGTTACTAGACGTTTGGGCTCCTCTGCACGCGCTTATATATGTATATGTAGTGTTCCTGTATTCTAGAGTAGTGTATCACCCGTGCGACTCTGTGCTCGGAGCTATGGTACGCCCCATGTGTCTCTGTGTTCGGAGCTACAGTTTTATTTTTGATAGCCCACGCGTCGAACATTGTCTTCAAACTGTGTCACACTTGTTTGGTTATGATAGAGTACCCTGTTATTGCATTGGTACTTTCTGTTTACTTGGCATGCTGTATTTTTGAACCTTGTTACGTCCCTCTGAGGACCTGGTTCCCTTCCAGGTGTAGGCTACGAGGATTACCCGGAGGAGTACGGACCGGGCATCTATCCAGCAGCTGTACTCACTGTCGAGGATGAGGTCATCCCTGAGGACTTCGCCTGATCGCTGGTAGTGACTCTTTCTTTGGGACGGTATTATTACCTAGTTACCTGATGCCGTTCCAAGTTATCTTATTGCTTACTTTCATTCCAGTATTTTTTACTAGCGGGTTTGTTCCCGTGTGACTACTCTAGTATTTGTACTTGATACTTTATCTTGGATATTTCCTTTCTGCACATTAGTTGTTGTGATTATCTCTATGTGCTCTTACATTGTTGCCTGTGGATGAGATTTAGATTGACTACTTATGTGTTATGTGATGGGTTATTCATTGTACTTTACAGCTTAGGTGCACTCCGACGGGCCCATTAGATTGGGATGTCCATCGAAGTGCGCTGCTGGCCATTGCCACGTGACTCGGTTCCTTACCTATGGAACCGGGGCATGACATTTTTGGGTTAGGAGAGAGGAGGAGAATGGTGATGGTGAGGGTGGCATTTTATGAAGGAGGAGAGTAAAGAGGTGTAATGAAATGTGAGAGAGAGATGTATTTAATAAAGAGAGGGAGTATTGGGATTAAGGCCGGTTGCCCCTCTCTCATTCCTAGGTATGTGTGGGGTTGTCATGAAGAAAATGAGTGGTGAGGATGGTTTAAAGTTTGAATGGAGGGCTATGATGGATTGTAGGTGTATTTTAGTATGTAGTATCATGCAAAAAGGGAGAGGGGGAGTACCAAGATCGGTCAAGCCTCACCATAATGGGTTTTCTTCATTTCCTCCAACCAATAGGAGGTGGACACATGGCTATCTATTTGCACAAAAGTTTCTAATAGTTTAGGACTTGCAGAAAGAAGAAAATTAGATTTTATGTGGGAAAATACCATGTTTGGTGTGTTGTAGTGGAGGAAAATTTGTGTGTGGTGTTTTGTATGAACCATGAGGGTGTGAGTGGGGGTTTGGGTTGGTGTTGGGTCTAGTTTTGGGTTAGGTTGAGTCATTGTACCAAATTAGTTAAAATTCGTATAAATGGTGTTCTTTAATTAGTTGGAAGTGCATATGATTTGAATTGGTTGGGAGATGAGTGTCATGGACGTAGTTGACTCAGAATAGATTATCGTCATATATTGGGTTGCAAGAAATGGGTCGAGGTTGTGTCTTCAATTTCGATTAGAACGGACATGGGTGCAAAGTCTAGGTTTAAAATTAGATATTTTGTGGAGGATATTGTGCGATTAAAATGAAGCATAGGGAAAGGTATTTATGAGTGACACAAAGATCGGAAGGGAAGACTGGCACGTCTAGGTCAAGGGTATAAAATTTGTTGGAAGGCAAAAGATAGTGTAGTGCTCTAGATATTTAAACAACGGTAATGAGCAACGATCAAATCAAAAATCAAAGAGGTAATTTAAATAATTCCAATAATTATTCCAGAATAATTCTAAATAAATCCCTAAACCTAGATTTTGGGTCAGAGGGTTTACAATCTATCCACTTTAGAAAATTTTATCCTCGAAATTCAAAATTTATCTCCCCAACAATGAACTCAATATTTCTTTATATATAAAAAATACATATTGGTACTTAGTCCTACTCTACTCTCTTGACCTTAAATTGCCACATATGTATAGTCTAATCATCTAAGGCATTTGGTTCTCAAAATATCTTCTCACCAGCATGAATTATCTCGCCATTGTTATCATGATAATCATCATCTAAAAACTCACCACCTATACGCCTAGGTTACTTAAGGGTGCCACAACAAAATCTCAATTTGAATCTTCCACTCTCTATAAGGAAGATAAGGTCATACATTCACTCCCAAAGGGGTGCATGAATTAGGCACTAAAATCCAACAAGCAAAAATTCTCAAGGCCGCCTACATAGTAGCTAAATCCCTTGTTCTGTAGCTAAGATAGTTACTATCTCATCATTCTTTCCAAGGTACAATGTCATCAACCTATAGTATCCACAATAAAATTTTATAACCTAACTTCTTATAGTTGCTTTTAGCAGCAACAAGTCTAATCTAACCAGTCAGTCATACCTAGTCTAGAAGCTCGACTAAATTTAATTCCTAGAAGAACTACATGTAATGAAGTACAACATAAGCCTTTTTCAATTACATAACAATAAATATATAATAATTATCATTCAATCATTCTAAATTTCCTAGATAAAAAAATATAAACAATAATAATAAGAATACTATTCCTAAAATCTGAAAATCCATCAGCTAGGATAAATTGAAAATATGTTCCCATATAATCACTTACTACTAAAGATTTGGTCTAACAAGCTCATACCCTATTAGTCAAAAATCTATCCCTGGCCCTAAGCACTTGATGTATAATCTACAATATTCAGCTTATCATTCCTATAAGGCTTCCATCTTTCTTTAATACTCTCCTACAGATGTGTCAATCTATAATATCAGGGTCTTGTGGTAATCCTCTACAGGATGACCAATGAGTCAGTATGTGCTCTAAACATGTGTTTAGTTCCTCAAAATTTATGTTACGTAAAGATTGATCAACACTTTCCACTCGCACTAAATCCTCCAAAATTTCAAAATTATTATAATTCATTAATACGAACATTATTATCCCTCAAGTCCATATCAAAATTTCTCGTCCTTGGGTTACGTGACCCTAATATCTTTCCCTTATCATTTGTTTCCTACACAACTTCATATTCTTCCAGTATGTTAATCTTGTTTTCAACTATAAATATTCTAATCATGGTCCAGTACCTTCAGCTTCAAGGTATAGATCTTTTAGACAACTACCGAGTGATAGAAAAATTCCAGTCCTTTCCTAGATCCTTCTCTTAATTAAAAAAATGCTCAAGGTCAAGTACTCATCATGAATCTCTTCTTATTGTCATTCTACCTTCTTTATCTTTACCTCGTATATGAGGTTCCTTCTAGTTTTGTTTATCCCATGAACACTCCTTATCCAAGACTCAGTTACACCTTGATAAAATTTATCGTCCATTAGAGATAATTTACTATATCTAACTCAAGTCTATTACATCTATCAGTACCTTCGTCCTTCAGTCATACTACTCTATCTCATATACTAGTCTAACTATCCAAGTTATCAATGGTGAAAACCCTGAGTCAATTTAACATTGGCAACCCCGTAAGCAAGTGCATCTAATCTGATTCCAAAATCTATACCCTTAATACCCAAGTTACCAGATTATTCAAACTACATATCTAGCATTCTATCTACCTTAACCCAGTCATAGAATCTTCATCTAGGTTTGATACTAAAAGTCACAAGGCAACTATAGGTCCAACTTATAGGGCCTGCTACATAAAGTTCTATTTCCCAAAGTCAAAATTTCTTTCACATATCCCTTATGCTTTACCCATAATTCATTCTCGACAAATTTACAGAACTTCAAGACTTTATAACAACTTAATCATCTTATTTATTCGCCAAGAGTTTTTTCACTCATAGTTTAGACTTAACCTCATAATAAATTCTCTCGTTCTATTTACAAATACTAATCCTCCTTAAAAAAATTCTTTTGTGTTTTCTCTCCCTTAATGTATAAATATTCTTCTCCTCATAATTTTTTCATGAATTTTGTTCTTATTCATGTTCTATTTTATACCTCCGTTTTAATGGTATCGTTTCTTTAATCAAGTTTTTGTTTAGTTCTCTAATCTGATATTACCAAATTCTTCTTTCGATATATTTGTTTTTCCTCTGGCCTAAACATAACTAGGTCATGTATTCATCCCTTCATATCCTCCCGGTCTAATCTTCTAATTAAACTGTCACAACCAGTGTTATCCTTGTAATAGTTTATACCTACTATTGGGCTCAAATTTTCTAAGGTACATAATGTAATCCACTATTTCGTTTAATTAAATCCTCCGCATACCGTATCAAATCACAACTTATTCTACCTAAAATTGTATTCCTCGATTTTCTTCTTTCTGTTATTTATTACTCTGAGTCACCATAGTGTAATTATAATAATAGGTATCACCCAAGAACATGCTAGAATTTCTGGTATCAGATAATCATCTTCCAGGTGAGAGCCTAAAATCCTATCTTCTCAAGTTCATAATATAGTTCCTGGTATCGCTACCATGGGCTACAACTAATTCCTAGCATCTAGCTAAGCATTTTCATAAATCATTCTAGAGGGTTAGGATCAACAATCTTTCTAGCTTCCAATACTTCCCAAATTACTGCTTTCTTAAGTAAGGGTAGGGCTTATCATTTCCAGGAACATACTAATATGTCCAATTCGCTTTCTAACAATCTACAATAGTTCTAGAATCTAAAAAGAACCTATCAACCTACCCTACTAAGGGTAACCATCTTCTCATAAAATATTACATTAATCATACATTCTTCCGTCTTGACTAGGATCTTCCCCTGGAGGAAATCACCGTGCGCGAGCATCTATCTCTCCGAAATAAGAAAGATGAAAAATAATGATAACGATGTCGACGATAAATAAACGAATACAATTATAAAGTCAAAGGACGAAAATCGAATACAATAGGAGTTTTAAAATCAGTTATGGATTGATATCTTATTCAACATTAATCTTAAGTCGCAGGCTCGTTTGGTACAGTAACGTAACCGAAACGATATGCTCTGACCTGCATGGGCCACCACTAAAACTATGTCACGCCCAAGTCAAAAACGTATAGGACCAGACACGTGGCAATGGCCAGCTGGTATGACTCCGTAGGGCTTTCCAATTTAATGGACCCGACGAAGTACCCTTACGCTGTCCAAGTTTAAGTGATCAAGCTAAATATCTATTTCTAATATCCAACAACTAAACTAAATCTCTATCCATGGTAAATAAATCTCAAGAAGGAATGATACGCATCATTAGTTCGCAGCCCAATAATACATCTGTTCGAATAGGCCAAAAGAACAATATAGGCCTATAAATACTAGGCTATAAAACCAAAATCAAAATAGAAAGTAGTACATGTCTGTAATAGCTGAAAGATGTAAAGATACCTACAATGATGTCTAGTACTCCACTAGATCAAGCATCATGCAACGTGCTCAAATAACCTGGAAGGGTACCAGGTCCTCAGAGGGACGTAAGAAGATACAAATAGTACATGCCATAATGTAAATATTGAGTAAAGTAAATCAGGGTGAACTATCCTCCTAAGTGAATGCAATTTGAGGATAACTTAGAGCATATGGGAAGTGTAGGCTAGACATATGCTGACGTAATTCATCAATCGTCATGACTGGCTAGTATATGCCACATATATCCCCATCTTGGGGTAATCTGCATATATAATAACATCCAATGCTCTGAAGAGCGTAAAATCTGCATAAATAATAACTTCCAAAGCTCTGAAGAGCGTGGAATCTGCATAAATTATAACGTTCATATCGCTCCGAAGAACGCAGAATCTGCATAAATAATAACGTTAGTATCGCTCCGAAGAACATGGAATCTACATAAATAATAAGAGGTGGTATCCCACACACCTACCAGTTGTCCTCTCCACGCAATGCCAATGTACAAGTCTCAAGTACGACGTGGACATCTCGTAACTATAATGCAAGTCGCCTAGAGCAATACAACTATGCTAAGTACCATCACGCGAGCTACTCGCATAGATGACCAGTCGAGTGCGTAAACCCGTGTCCTATCATGAACTTACTCCGCGAAGTGAAATAATACGTGATAAGGCCTCAGAGTTATAATGATAACCCCTTAACTTTAGGTGTGTCCACTAGACACTAGGTCAAACACAAGTCCTAACGTCAACGTCTTTGTCGACTGCAACCGAGGCATTCTCAGAAGCGCACAGTTATAAAATATTCAGAGCACAAAGTATATGAATAATAATAACTAAATTTAAATATTACAACAAGGCAAGGTATACTTTCCTGAAAGCCAGACGAAGATTCGAACACGAACTCGCCAAGGAAGTAGCAGCGCAAGATGAAAACTGGAGCAGATATTCCCGGATGCTATCAAAAATATCACCAACAGTCCCAAAATGAGTGAGATACTCAAAAAAGTATATTCATACGTCCAATTTGGACACAGGGGCAAAAATACAGTTTATGGTCAACACAGGGTCCACAAGTGGGCCCATCTTGCACCAAAAAATGTGCCAAAAACAAAGGTCTCTAAATTTAGCATATTATAGGTTAAACAAGTTTTAAACAATGATACAAACTCAATGGTATGTCCATATTTAAATTTCGATGAGCCGATCACAAAAATGCCCGTTGGAACAGATCGTGGGGCCCGTGAAACGACGATCCGGACACTGCCTCAGAATCAAACGAAACTTGGGTCATAGGACAAGTCGAACACCGTGAGTCCAATGGTGCTAGTTTTGTCACAATACGACGAGCGTTCACAAAGTAATTGGATAAATTATAAAATACCGATATGGAGGATTTCCGACGGATACGGGTTAATTCCGGCGCGCAAACACGTTCGAATCGAGTTCTGCAAAAGCTCACACATCAAAAAATATCATATGCGCCTTTTTGTGTAATTGGTACATGGCATGGTTGTCTGGTTTAACGGGACCAACTCCGTATCGGAGAATTTAATATTTTAAAAACTATTTTTCTTCTATTTTGGAACTTAAATTACTAACAATAAAAATTAAACTAAATTATTCTAATTAAAGGCATTGAAAGAGGGTTAGGTTGAGAGTATACCAGAGAAGACGGTTTGGGAATCGGTCGAGCGACAACGAAGATAACAACACGCGAAGTTGAGCCCAATGAACATCTGTTCTGTTTATACGTTCATGCATGGGTGAGTTCGGTGGTTGTCCGGTCGTCCTCCGGTTGTGTACGGCTATGCAGGCGATGGAGGATATTCTTCTGACGTCGGGGAGTGGTTCAGAGGAGGGTGGCCGATGGAGGGGCGACCAGTGGCCGAAGCAACAGCCGGAGCAGAAGCTTTAGTAATGGCAGCAGCAGCGGCTTGAAGCAGTGGCCGGAGCAGCAGCTTTAGCAATGGCAGCAATAATAGCTTAAAGCAGTGGCCGGAGCAGCACCTTTAGCAATGGCATCAGCAATGGCTTGAAGCAGTGGACGGAGCATCTTGGTGGAGGAGGAAGGTGGTTCTCGGCTAGGGGGTGATCGTGAGGGTGGTGATGAGGTCATGTGGGCCTTGGTGAGGGGGGTCGGGTAGAAGGAGAGGGAGGTGAGCTCGGATGGTAGTATTGGTCATGGAGATGATGGTGGTGGTGATGTTGGCTGATGATGGTGGTGGTGGTATTTTTGGGTTAGGAGAGAGGAGGAGAATGGTGATGGTGAGGGTGGGGTTTTATGAAGGAGGAGAGGAAAGAGGTATAATAAAATGAGAGAGAGAAAGGTGTATTTAATAAAGAGAGAGAGAGAGAGTATTGGGATTAGAGCCGGCTGCCCCTCTCTCATTCCTTGGTATGTGTGGGGTTGTCATGAAGAAAATGAGTAGTGATGATGGTTTGAAGTTTAAATGGAGGGCTATGATGGATTGTAGGTGTATTTTGGTATGTAGTGCCATACAAAAAGGGAGAGGGAGAGTACCAAGACTGGTCAAGCCTCACCATAATGGGTTTTCTTTATTTCCTCCAACCAATAGGAGGTGGACACATGGCTAGCTATTTGCACAAAAGTCTCCAATAGTTTAGGACTTGCACAAAGAAGGAAATTGGATTGGATGTAGGAAAATATCATGTTTGGTATGTTATAGTGGGGAAAAATTTGTGTGTGGTGTTTTGTATGAACCATGAGGGTGTGAGTGGGGGTTTGGGTTGGTGTTGGGTCTAGTTTTGGGTTAGGTTGAGTCATTTCACCAAATTTGTTAAAATTAGTGTGAATGGTGTTCTTTAATTAATTGAAAGTGCATAGGATTTGAATTGGGTGGGAGATGAGTGTCATGGACATAGTTGACTTGGAATAGATTATCATCATATATTGGGTTACAAGAAACGGGTCGAGGTTGTGTCTTCAATTTCGATTGGAACAGACATGGGTGCAAAGTGTAGGTTTAAAATTAGATATTTTGTGGAAAATATTGAGTGATTAAAATAAAGTACAAGAAAAGGTATTTATGAGTGACACAAAGATCGGAAGGGAAGACTGGCACGTCTAGGTCAATGGTGTAAAATTTGTTAGAAGGAAAAAGCTATTATAGTGCTCTAAATATTTAAACAACGGTAATGAGCAACGATCAAATCAAAAATCAAAGAGGTGATTTAAATAACTCCAATAATTATTCCAGAATAATTCTAAATAAATTCCTAAACCTAGATTTTGGGTCAGAAGGTTTACAGAAGGGATGAGTCGGATATGATCTCTTAGCAAGCTCTTCTCATATGGATCTTCTTGTGCTCTCCGATGAGCTAGGCCCTCATGATGGTGAGAATGAGTGGAATTGAAAGTGAGATTGAGTGAAATTGGTAGAAAATTGGATTTGCTTGGGGAAGAAGAAGCTTTGGAAAAAATAAGGCTAATGAGTAAAATAAAATGAATGGATGAGCCTTAATTGAACTTATTTCTTATAGTAAGGTAGTTTTATCATTCCAAAATATCAAATTTGCTCCTCTTCATTTGTCATGAATGGAATCTAATTAACTAAAAAATGAATATATACAACTAAGAGGAATATTCCCTTCATGACAACTAAACTTAATTAATTTTAATTACTAAAGTCATGACTAACAATAATTAACACTAACTAATACTTGGAAATTCTAATTAGCTAGCCACTAACTAACATTAATATAATTCTAGGCAATTACTAATATAAAATATTATATAAAAATTATAACAACATGCAAAATTACTAAAATATTCCTATGGTGGAAAGTGGTAGTTACAATCCTACCCCCTTAGAAAAATTTTGTCCTCAAAATTTAAGGATAGAAGTAGATACGAACTGAAAGGATAACTCATAGTCTAGAAGATAATCTCATCTCCTTTCTTCTACGGTCATAACATACTTATAAACCTCACTATAGTCAAGCCTCCATCTAGTCACGGTCTAAAAAAATCTCATCTAAAAATTATATCAGCATACAATTCTGATAGCCACACTATATATTTCTAAAAGCACGGTTATAATCTCTACATGTCATGATATTGTAGTCTCTATCAAGGGTTTACTAATGTAAGCTATAAGATACTAGGGAATCAAGCAGATCAATAGATGAAAAGGAAAGGAAGGTCAAGAAAAGAACATAACCTGCTAACTCAACACCTGTAGCATCGGTCTCTCAACCATCATCGCAAAAACCCTGCCTTGCTTGGGTGTCTCCCTTTGCGGGTGCAGGGCAATTTATTGTGCCACAGGTGGCCTAGATAGACCTTTACCTATATCTAATACTTACACTAATTATTCACTAAGCATCAATTTAGCCATAATACTTAATATCAAGGGATACCACTTCTAATATTAATGATATACTATGGTTCTAGGCCATGGATACACTGGCACACACTACCCAGGATACTATACTAATACTTCTATGATACTATATTATGGTACTAGAAGGGTACTCTACCAACACTCAAAATTTTTACGTCCTTCTGAGACACATGAACACATTCACTAGTATGCCGATTCTTATTCCAGCTCACCCTCTAACACACATATAGTCTTCTATCTGTCTTAGTTTCTTGTAGTCACCTGCACACTGCTTAACCATTCTTCTTGCAAATGAACACTTGTATATACTCACGCTCATGTACTATATTGGTACACCCTTACCAATCTAGAATACTCTCTATATGGTGCCTACCCCAGTCTTAATACCATCTACATAAGGCACTAACTCCTATATGTGGCACTTAGATGATACTCTCATACCAGGTTACTCATGTCTCTCATCTATACTTAGTACACTAGCCACTAGAATACATGTACCTTAAACCTTCTTAATATTTTGTCACGCCCCAATCCCAAAATACCGTAGAACCGGACGCGTGATAATGGCCAGCAGCACACACCGATGGACAACCCAATTTAATGGATCCATAGGGGCATGCTTAAGCTGTAGTACAACAATAAGTAGGTCCAATAATATAAGTCACAGTCTATGCTAATCTCATCCATAATAGATAATCACAGATCAAATGCCAGAATAAATGCAAATAGAAATAAACTAGCATATCTCAATAAAGGTGTCTCGGAGAACAATCCGAGAATAAGTCTGATACATCAATGAAATAGACTGGGAAGAAAATAACTAGAAACAGAAATAAATGAATATCTCACGCCAATACTCAGGAGAAATCCTCTGGTATGACCTCGTCCTCAGATGTCGGCACAGCTCCTGTATCTTCTCCTGTTCCTGCTTCTACTCCTGATAATGCTCATGTACTGTATAACTCTAGGTGGATCTCTTCTGCTGGTCCTGGGGACAAAGTCCGGATCCAGGTCCTCAGGGGACAGCAAGGTACAGAAAATACAAGCCAAAATAAATGCAGTGCAGCAGAGAATGCAATAAATAGGGTAAGCTATATAACCATCTATGTGAAAATGCAAGTGAGAGGCTGAGCCGCTACAAGCTCTGTGTCGGGGAGCCGGTAGCGGTAATAACACGTAATGGGCCAAGCTCTGCTCGAGAGTCTTGTGCCTCACAATAATAGGGGTTTATATATATATATGATCAGCCTGTAGCCTGTGTGTCTCTCCCCACCCAATGTAATCACACGTCTCATATCCACGATGCACCATGTCCATGTCACGCACAATCATATCTAATACAGCAAGTCATAGAGTATCTAGGAATATAATGTCAATGTCAGAAATCTGTATCATATACAGAATCACCATGAATATCTCAGAAGATCCTGTCATAAATAGTGTCAAGTATCCTGGGTATAATGTACTTGATAAGACAAGTACGAGAATGTAAAGGATCACGAATGTCCATCTCTAGATGACAATACACAACACCGCATACAGTGTTGGCACCCGATTAATAATCGGACGCTAAGTAAGTCACACGGTCCTAGGCCAAGCATGCACAGTAATATAAATAAAGCAAGGAAATATGCAACAAGAACTGTAAGTTGGCAAGGTATACTTGCCCATGATATATAACTAAGTCAAGGAAATAAGTAGCAAAGCTGCAGGATTTGGCGAGGTACACTTGCCAGGGGTCCTGGCTCCAACTGTAGCTCTGGTCTCAGTGTGATCTGCTGGTACTACTTCGGTTGCTGAAATAAACATCACCATTAGATTCAGAAAATATCAAATAGCTAGAAACGCCTGTCCTTGAGTTCAATTTGGACACAAGGGCAAAAATGACATTTTCGGGCCAAAGCGGGGTCCACATGTGGGCCGCTTTGCACCGAAAAATGTGTCGGGGTCAAAGGTCTCCAATTTTGTCAAACTTAGTGTCAACAAGTCAGGAACGATGATACGAACCCAACGGAACTTCCAGAATTGGATTCCGATGTGCCGATCACAAAATCGCCCGTCAAGTGGAGCTTATGGGGCCCACGATACGCGATTTTGTCAACGTTCTCAGAATCGAACCAAACTTGGGTCACAGGACCAGCGTATTGCTACGAGTCCGATGGCGCAAGTTTCGTCTCGATCCGACGTGTGTACACAAAGTTACAGCGCGTTTTAGAACTGACGGATACGGGACGGTGTCCGCGGATACGCGTTGATTCCAGTGTGCACGCACATCCGAATCAACTTCTGCGAAATCTTACACGTCCGTATCAACGACGTGCACGTTTCGGCATGCGCGACCAAGTCGTCCGTTTTGGAGGGGCGCACTCAGTTCCGGGGTGAAACATGGCGTTGGTTTTCCTGTTTTTGGATCGCGGTTTACGATCACCACAGGACGCGATGCACCGAGCGGGTTGCACGGGCACCGAGAGGGTCATACAGTCTATGCGACGCAACTGACGGAATCGAAAATGGAATCACGAGGAGAGAGATACGCGTACCTGAACAGGATCCAAAAACCCGAAATATACCGTGTCCGACACGACACAGAAACCTAGGGTTTTAGGGTTTTGGGGGGTTCTGTCGGAGCCGAGGCGGAGGAGCCGCCGGCCGAAGGAACTGGGGGCAGCGCTGCACGACGGACGACGGCGTGCGGCGGCACTGAGCGACGTAGGCGGCGTCGGGCGGCCGGAGGGGAGCTGCTGGGTCTGTTGCGGGGTGCTGTCGGAGCGCCGGAGGAGCGGAGGTGGCCGGGGGACGCGTGGCTGGGCACGGCGGCGTCGGGCGGAGCGGTGGCTGCGTCGGGTGAGGGATGGCGGTCGGAGGAACTAGGGTTAGGGCGGAGGCGGCGGATTGGGGGAGATGATCGGAGGGGAGACTCGGAGGGGGTTCTAAATAGGGCGGAGGAGGTCCTAGGAAGGCGGGGATCATGGCCGAGCGGGCGGGGGCGCGTGGCCGCGGGTGGGGCGGCAGAGGAAGCGGCTGAGCAGGGTCGACCGGCTAGGCGGCGCTGTGCTAGGGTTAGGTTTAGGATTAATTAGGATTTGGGGATTTTTTCTTTTTCTTTTCTTTTTGGTTTGTGGAGAAAAACTAGGAAAATATGTATTTATACATACAGAAATTAGACTAGGGTTAGACCTAGGTTTTGGGCTGGGTCAACGCTCCTTGGGCTTGGCTTCGGCTCTCATGTGGATGTTGGGCGTTGACACGGGTTTAATTCGGTTTATTTATTTAATAGTTTCTAGGGCTTTAAAAATGCTTCCGGAGTCCAATAAATTTTCGGAAAATTACCCTATGTCCGGTTTTCCATTTTGCACCATAAAATATTATTTCCATAATATTTTAATATTAATTAATAGCAATTAAAAATCATTTAATTATCAAAAGCCTAGGTTTTATTTACAGAAAAATCCTAGAAAATTCCAGAAAAATTATGAAAAGCCAAATTAGAAATTCATGAAAATCAAGGGGCTTACAATCTACCCAACTTATAAAAATTTTGTCCTCGAAATTAAAATATGGTAGGGTTCTTCTATCCAATCTCACTTGATTACAGTCTAAAGGACTCTTCTCAAGTGAACATTGCGGTCTCTACCCAACTTAGAATTTACCCATCTATCCTCTAAGGCTATACATCTAATAAAGCTATGCCCCAACTTATTTAATCATGGTATTGAATCCTCAAGTCTTTAACACCAACATATCACCTATGATATTCCCTTAATCATATATAAAAGGGTCATCAACAATGCGACCGGCCTGAGGGGTATATCTAGTACTGTCTATATATCAACTTATACCAAGCACGAGGTTTCGTCTTTCCGAAATAAGGGAAGATAAAGATCAATAATAAAGAGTTTAAGGGTGAGGTAATAGAATAGAAGTATCAGGATCAAGGCGTTTAACGAATTTAAATGGGATTTGTCAAGACAATTGTGGATTGAAATTCTATTCTGGTAATCCTTTGTTCGCATGCTCGTATTAGTACAGTTATGTAACTGATACGATATACTCAGACATATCTAGAGGGCAAGTATACTAGTCAACTATATATCTCAATCCACGTGAAGTAGTCGTGCGAAGAGCGAACCAAAATGCACTAAGGTTGATCAGACCGTAATACACTGATTCTGAATAGACAATTGTATTAGTGTGTCGACCCAATAATACATATGTCATGAACAAGCTTGATAAAAATGAGCTTGCAAAACTAGGCTATATTAGCAGCATAAGTCAAGGTAGTACAACAAATACAAGTATGCTAGATGATGATGAAAAGAAGGTACAACTTAATTCAAGTTCACAAAGACAAAACAAACTAAGCACAATAGCAAAAGACTCTATAATCTCTACAGTTATCAATTATAAAAACATACTAGGTTATTAGCAAGTTCAAAATTATATAGGTTAAGGCTGAGGTCACGAACCACTAGGCACGAGATAAAACAAATCTATAAACCGGTAACTATGAGAAATTACGCGCCTTAGCTACTCCATGGGTCTGCACGTCTTCCAAAGTCATCGCTGGAGCTTGTTCACGTTCTTGCAGTTGATTCCTCTGCTGCTGTTGAGCATGCTGGAAGAGTGTTGTTTGTGTCGCCAAGGGTGGCCTCGGCTGATTCCCTCCTGGGGCTGGTGGTCTGACTCCTTCAACTCTCGTTTGCGGTGCTTCCAATACTGGAGAGGCTGGCCCTGGTGCTGGTGACATTAGCGCTCTTTCTCGATGTTCGGGGCATTCCTTTTTAAAATGCTGACTGGATCCGCAAGCTAATCATAATTTTCTTTTGCGTCTGCACTCGTTCTCTATATGGCCTCACCTGCGACAATATGGACAGACAGGTATTTCTTGAGGAGGTACTTCTGGTGGCTGTTGCATGGGAGACTTCTTTGCAACTTCTTCCTGTGGTGCTCCGGCAGGTGCTGATGTGGCTGGTTGATGAATCATCACTGCTTTCTCTCGACGTTCAGGGCAATCCCTTACCGAATGCTTTTTGGATCCACAAGCTAAACATAGTCCCAATCTGCGTCGGCATTCTTTAGCGAAATGACCTGTCTTGCCACAGTAGTGACAAGTTAGGAGAACTAGGGCTATTGGTGCTGCTCTCGGTGGTGGATTTATCTGTGGTCGCTTTGCAGCTCTTTCCTGTTGTGCTTGGTCTGGTGCTGATGCATACGGCCGCTTCTGGCTGGACTCTATCCTTGTGTTGCTCTCCATGGGTCTTGCTGTAGCAAGAACATCCTCGTCTAAGGTAGTTGTAGCGGGGCTGATTAACTTTCGTAACTCTGAGCTGAATCTATCGATGAACTTCTCCGCTTGGATCTACAGAGCTTCTTCCTGAACCTTCTGATGGGCTTGCATCATCGCGTAGAACATTCAAAACATTTATTGTTCGTCCATAGCCTGCCCTTGTGGAATGGTAGGCGTCGTTGAGCCAACTGCGTCGATGGTGGAACGTCATCTTCCTGGATTCTCGAGGCATGCTGACTTGCTTGTTGTGATGATGGACCTTCACTAACTGGTGTCACTTTATCTCCGTTGGTTATCACAACATCTTGTGGGATTTCTGGATGAGTCTCGTCGCCGACTTGGGGATTCATTTCTCTGCAACCAAAATAAACTATAAGGGCGCTCAGGAATTAAGGCAGGATACGAGTCAAAAAATTAATTTGAATTTTATATAGATATCAAGAACGTTTCAAGCAAGTGGATGAGATCCTAAAACTTATCCTATTCCTATTGCAGGCTTGTTCGGTCCCTAAGTTGAAACCGAACAATTTAGTCGTTGACCTGCATAGGCCACCACAAAAACCATGTCACGCCCCAATCCCAAAATACCGTGGGACCGGACGCGTGATAATGGCCAGCAGCACACACCGATGGACAACCCAATTTAATGGATCCATAGGGGCATGCTTAAGCTGTAGTACAACAATAAGTAGGTCCGATGATATAAGTCACAGTCTATGCTAATCTCATCCACAACAGATAATCACAGATCAAATGCCAGAATAAATGCAAATAGAAATAAACTAGCATATCTCAATAAAGGTGTCTCGGAGAACAATCCGAGAATAAGTCTGATACATCAATGAAATAGACTGGGAAGAAAATAACTAGAAACAGAAATAAATGAATATCTCACGCCAATACTCAGGAGAAATCCTCTGGTATGACCTCATCCTCAGATGTCGGCACAGCTCCTGTATCTGCTCCTGTTCCTGCTTCTGCTCCTGATAATGCTCCTGTACTGTATAACTCTAGGTGGATCTCCTCTGCTGGTCCTGGGGACAAAGTTCGGATCCAGGTCCTCAGGGGACAGCAAGGTACAGAAAATACAAGCCAAAATAAATGCAGTGCAGCAGAGAATACAATAAATAGGGTAAGCTATATAACCATCTATGTGAAAATGCAAGTGAGAGGCTGAGCCGCTACAAGCTCTGTGTCGGGGAGCCGGTAGCGGTAATAACACGTAATGGGCCAAGCTCTGCTCGAGAGTCTTGTGCCTCACAATAATAGGGTTTTTTATATATATATATGATCATCCTGTAGCCTGTGTGTCTCTCCACATCCAATGTAATCATACGTCTCATGTCCATGATGCACCATGTCCATGTCACGCACAATCATATCTAATACAGCAAGTCATAGAGTATCTAGGAATATAATATCAATGTCAAAAATCTGTATCCCATACAGAATCACCATGAATATCTCAGAAGATCCTGTCATGAATAGTGTCAAGTGTCCTGGGTATAATGTACTTGATAATATAAGTACGAGAATGTAAAGGGTCACGAATGTCCATCTCTAGATGACAATACACAACACCGCATACAGTGTTGGCACCCGACTAATAATCGGACGCTAAGTAAGTCACACGGTCCTAGGCCAAGCATGCACAGCAATATAAATAAAGCAAGGAAATATGCAACAAGAACTGTAAGTTGGCAAGGTATACTTGCCTATGATATATAACTAAGTCAAGGAAATAAGTAGCAAAGGTGCAGGATTTGGCGAGGTACACTTGCCTCGTGTCACGACCCGCACCCGAAAATCGGGCATGAGCCGTGGGTACGTCCAGCCTACGCCGCAGAATCGGCGGTAGAACGCTGTAAAGGTCCGTTCTAGGTCAACCATATCTATCTATATCTCACTGAAAAATCCGGCATGACCTCTCCAAAAGGAGGGCAAAACCACGCAATATATATATAAAATCCTCTCCCAAAGGAGGCAACCACGCAATATATATGAATCTCAATCACAAAATCTAGGGGAAGAAATAAGCACGATGTGATATAAACAAAGAAAATCAGAACCAAGAGAGCAAGACAATCCAAAATAATACAGTCCAGGTCTAAAAGCTACAACATCTCACAGAAGCACAAAAGAATAAGTACAGTCATCCAAAATACAAACCACTGGAAATAACCCAAAAAACCCACCTAGCTAACTAGGGTGCTATCGGCGTCTCCTCGGCGCACTCCTCCTCGGGGTCACAACAGTCGTCAATACCAGGCCCGTAGAACGTAGGGCAATAGTCCTCAGGATCCTCTGGAAAAAATATGCCCAGTCAGGACTGGAGCGAAGTACATAACTCTGAAAGCAACTCCAAATGCATGGTAAGGTGTATATGACGAGCAATAGAAAAGTAATCAAGATGCACAGGAAATAAATATATGCTGGAGCACAATAAATAGCTGTAATATAAACTGGAGAACAATACAAGTAGTGGAAAAGTAACTGCAGGTGAGAAACATGAATACTAGCTAAGTGCCTTGAGCACAAGTTCGTTATATGATCGGCTTAGGTTGCACATGAAGAACACTACGATAACTCCGTTATGCGTGAGTTGCATAACCGACATACACATGAATACTGTTTGGCTTTGATCATATAACCAACTCACTACTCCCCTCCCTCACTAATACCATTGGATCCAACCACAACACGCTACGTACATGATAATAGCTCGCGCACACGAAGGCGAGAGCACAAGAAGCACATGATAGCACATGATAATCAATACCCGAAGCACATGATGAAATACACGTGATAGAGTACCCGCTGAACACGGTAAGGGGGATAGCACCTCATGACGGGATCCACTAGTACCAGCTCGTGTAATAAAGTGTCAGAATCAAGTATTACAGTTCTAGAACAGGTGATATAAACGCTATCATGAAATGGAAACTATCAGAGGTAGGTACTCGCCTGATGTCCTGAGCAACTGATGAGGATCGAGGTCCGGACCGGTATCGCAGGGACCTAATGCGAAAAACAGAATTAAACAGGGTTCTAAGCATTTAAACTGATATAAAATAATTAAAAACAGGCTTCTAGGGCTATTCTAGGTCGAACGGGTCAAACCGATAAAAATTGGGTCAAAAAGTCAACCCGGGGTCCAAAAAATCAACTCTAGGTCAAAACTAGGTCAAACGTTGACTTTTACGGTCAACGGGGATAATTATGGTCAAAGCTAGGTCAAACTAGGGTGCCCCTGAAATTCTAGGTCAAACCGAGCTCATAAAGCTACTAAACTCACAAACTCGCCTAATCGAGATACCGGGATACCCTCGGTATCCGATACCTCGCCCTAGGCCACGCACCCCGCCTAAACCCGCTAAAACCTATGCTAGCACGCGTAATTATATATATATAAACATATAAAAATCACTCCCAAGCATTTCCTAGGCTAATGCTCAAATACCCCGCTCGAAACTCAATACCTTGAATATCTCAAGGTATCGAGATACCTCGGTATCTCAAGGTATTGAGGTTTCGCCCTAAGGCCCTCTAACTAGCTATCTAGCTATTAATTATGCACCTAGTTATTAATCTAGGCTAGGTAATATAGATATCTACTATCTATTAATACATCTAAGTAGGTATCTACCTATATACATATACATATCCACACACACATACCCAATACCCATATATACCTTACCCAACTCAAAATGTATATATATATACCTATCTAGATATCTATAGATATAGATATAACTATATGTATATAGATATCTATGCACTTAGGTAGATATATACCTAATACCTAGCTATCTATCTATCCATCTAACTGTTATCTATCTATCTATTAATCTACGAATCTACCTATCTATCAATTACCTATCTATCTAGTATCTATCTAATCTATTTAACTACTTAGCTATCTATCTAATAAACTAACTATCTATCTATTAATTCTAACTATCTATCAATCCATAGATATATCTAACTATCTATGTATATAATCTATAATACTAACTAGCTATCTACTTATCTAACTATCTAACTAATTACCTAACCATCTATCTATTATATTATCTATCTAACTATCAACCTATTGATAGATACATCTATCTTGCACTCTACCTATTCCTAACCCTCACTAGTACTCTTGCTACTCGCACTAAACTAGGCCGCGCCGCGCTCGCTGCTAGCTGCTGCCCTCATAACTGCTGCTGCTGGCTGCTCCTACATGTGCTGCTGCTGCTGCTCCTTCTGGAGCTGCTGCTGCTGCTCTCTAGCAGCAAGCTGCTGTTGTTGCAGCTGAACTGCTGCTGCTGCAGTGCAGTTCCCAGGTTCTCCCCCTCCCTCCTACTCACAAACACACACACACACACACTCTTATACATATATATATATAACACTCTCTATATATATAATACACACACATATATATACATATATCACTAGATATATATATATATACACACACTCTCAACTATATATATATACATACACCTATATATATATATACGCATACACACACACAAGCACACTTACACATATACATATATATATATACACATAGACATATACATATACAAGTACATAAATATAAATGCACACATATATATATAAATATATATACATAAACACACATACATATATATAAATATATATATATATATAGACACATATCAATACAAACACAACCACGCACACAACACTCAAACCACACGCCCTACTCACGCCCAACGACCCCGACACTCACCAATACCCTAAAATATATAAAATATAGCCCGAAAACTCTAGCACACACTCCCCGATACTAATCCAACGCGCGCACGAAGCCGAAACGAGGAAACCAAGTCGAAATGGCCGTTCGGTTATTTCGACGAACACGTGGTGCGCGGCTCGGAAAACCTCCTGAAACGCACACCAAACGAACTCGGAATCGGCCCAAAATTTACCCACGTGCTCTACATGATGTCTAGATCCTAGAAAATGTGCTCCCGCATCGATTCTAGGTCCGTGGCGGAAACGCACACGCACTTAGAATCGGCAACGACGAAAAGCCCCAATTTCGCCCGAAACGCCCGTTTCTCCGCGACACGGCTTCCCGTGTCCGAACGGAGACACACACTCACCCTCTAGACACCCGACAACGTCTACCTAGGTCCATCTAACCTAGGGCATCACCCAAAATTGGACCAAATTTGGATTCCACCCGAATTCGACACAAAACCTAATGTCAAAGTCTCTAAACTCACCCAAACTAGTTCCAACTTCCTCCTACGGGTAGGGTTAGGGTCTAGGAGGGTTCTACAACACTAATTACACTACACAAAAATAATTAGGAAGGGAAAAGTTAGGTTTTACCTCTTGGGAGTTGGAATCCCAATGCCAAAGTCTCCGATCTACTCCAAATCACCTCCCTCAAGCTCCAAGCCACCAATTCTAGCTCTCACACTAGATCTAAGCTCCTCACACCAAGGTTAGAGAAAATGCAAGGTGAGGGTTAGCTTAAGGAAGAAGGAATGAAGGAAGAAAGAAGAAAAGTGGAAGAAAACTTACTTTGGAGGAAGAAGGAGAAGAAAGAAGAAGTGGAGAAGAAGAAGAAGTGAAGAAGAAGAAGAAGTGAAAGAAGTGGAATGCAAGGAGGGAGAGGGCTGCTGGTTTTCTCACGGGTGGGGGGGGGGGGGTAGGTAGGCCGGCCATGCTAATAAATGGGGTTTCCTAAGTTGCAAATTCCCAAAACGCCCCTACTCACTCGGTTTTGGGTTCCGGGTTCCAAATGCGCTCAAACTAGCTCCAAATCTCTCCAACTAACCTCCTAAAAATAAAATAATAATTCTAAGCCCCAAAATAATTCTCACCAGGGTGTGGGCTGGGTCGGACATGGGTCCACTAGGGTCTGACATGGGTCCAGGCTAGCCAAAACCCTAAAACAATCAAAATAAAAATAAGACAAGCACTAATTAATTATAAATATAAATAATTAAATACAATACACTATTTATTAAATAAAAAAAATAAAAAAAAATATAACCCTATTTTCTAGAATTGGGTAGTGACAAGCCTACCCTCCTTAAAATAATTTCGTCCTCGAAATTAAAAGACGAAACTAGGACAGGAATGCAAAGAAAGAACCATACCTCAGGGCTCGAAGAGATAAGGGTACCGCTCGCGCATTTCATCCTCCCTCTCCCAGGTCGACTCTCCTGGAGAGTGATGCCTCCACGCGACGCGAACCAAGGGAATAGTCTGGTTCCTCAACACCTTCTCCCGCCGATCCAGAATCTCCACCGGCTGCTCTGGATAGCTAAGAGTAGGGCCCACCGCGATCTCCGAGTGATCCAATACGTGACTGGGATCCGCCACGTACCGTCTCAGCTGCGACACGTGGAACACATCATGAACTCCCTCCAGCGTAGGCGGCAACTCAAGCCTATACGCCACGGCGCCGACCCTCTCAAGGATACGGAAGGGTCCAACGAAACGTGGGCTAAGCTTCCCGCCTCCACCGAAGCGAATAGTGCCCCGCGTCGGAGAAATCCTCAAGAACACCAGATCTCCAACCTAGCACAAACAAGGTCTCTGTACTTAGTCTAAAACAAGCAATCACAAGCAAACACAAGAACAAAATCTAGATTCTAAGCTATACCTCAAACTCCAAAGGTCTCCGGTGGCTATCGGCCCAATGCCGCTGCCTGTCCTGCGCCACCCGAAGTCTATCTCTAATGAGCTTGACCTTCTCCGCTGCATCAACCACCATCTTCGGGCCAAGCAAAGCTCTCTCACCTACATCATCCCATGATAACGGAGTGCGACACCTCCGTCCATACAACGCCTCAAAAGGTGACATCTCGATACTGGCTTGGTAGCTGTTGTTGTAAGCAAACTCTACCAAGTGCAAGTGATCCTCCCAAGAGCCTCTGAAATCCAAAACACAGGTCCGAAGCATGTCCTCAAGTGTCTGAATGGTCCTCTCTGACTGACCATCTGTCTGCGGGTGATATGCACTACTAAACTTGAGCTGGGTGCCCAAGCTAGCCTGCAGACTCCTCCAGAAATGCGAAGTAAAGCGACTGTCCCGATCTGATACTATGCTCACTGGAACTCCATGCAGTCTGACTATCTGGCGCACATACATCTCTGCTAGTCTCTCTGTAGATGTACCCACTTTGAATGGTAGAAAGTGGGCCGATTTGGTCAACCTGTCCACGATGACCCAAATCGCATCTTTCCCGCCTGGAGAACGGGAAAGTCCAGAAACAAAATCCAGGGTCACATGCTCCCATTTCCACTCCGGAATGGGTAACGGCTGGAGTAAACCTCCTGGCCTCTGCCTCTCCGCCTTCACCTGCTGGCACACTAAGCATCGGGATACGAAGCGTGCTACCTCCCGCTTCATCCCGTACCACCATACATGCTGTCTCAGATCTCTATACATCTTGTTGGCACCCGGATGCATAGAGTACTGGGATCGATGCGCCTCCTGGAGAACCTCCTCGCGCAACGACCCTCTAGGCACACACAACCTGGTACCGTGCCGCAAAGAACCATCATCAGCAATGGTAAAGTCGTCTGCTAAACCCATCTGAACCTGCTCCCTGATGCTCCTCAGGGACTCATCCTCAAACTGTGTAGCCCTGATCCGGTCTACCAACTCTGACTGAATCTGCAGTCCCCACATCTGCATCTCAACTCCAGGCACTATCACCTCAATGCCCAAGCTCTCTAGATCTGCCAGAAGATAACGATCTGTAGTCAGGCACATAGCTACCGGATACCTGCTCAATGCATCCGCAACTACGTTCGCCTTCCCTGGATGATACTGCAATGATATGTCGAAGTCTTTCATCAACTCCAACCATCTCCTCTGCCTCATGTTCAGCTCTTTTTGGGTAAACACATACTTCAAGCTCTTGTGGTCTGTGAAGATCTCCACACGCTCTCCGTATAAATAGTGTTTCCATAACTTCAGAGCAAAAATGACCGCTGCCAACTCCAAATCGTGGGTAGGGTAATTCTTCTCATGAGGACGTAATTGCCTGGAAGTATAGGCAATCACCCTCCCATTCTGCTGTAACACACAACCCAGTCCCTTCCCCGATGCATCACTATAGATAGTGAATCCTCCAGAACCTGATGGCAACGTCAACACTGGAGCTGTCGTCAACCTCCTCTTCAGCTCATCAAAGGCAATCTGGCACTCCTCTGACCAAACAAACTCCACGTCCTTCCGAGTCAGCCTGGACAACGGCTCTGCAATCCGGGAAAAATCCTGAACAAATCTCCTGTAGTAGCCTGCCAGTCCCAAGAAACTTCTGACCTCGGCTACTGAACTCGGAGCACTCCATGCCTCAACTGCCACGATCTTTCTCGGATCCACCGAGATACCCTCTCCAGTCACCACATGACCAAGGAATTCAACCTTGTCAAGGAAGAACTCACACTTCGAGAGCTTTCCATAAAGCTCCTCCTTCCTGAGAGTCTCCAGCACTATCCTCAGATGCTCCTCGTGCTCCTCTGGGGTCTTCGAATACACCAAGATATCATCTATAAACACCACCACAAACCTGTCCAGATGCTGATGGAACACCTTGTTCATCAGATTCATGAACACTGCCGGGGCATTAGTCAACCCAAACGGCATCACCAAGAACTCATACTGTCCATATCTGGTCCGAAAAGCTGTCTTCGGAATATCCTCCTTCCTGACTTTCACCTGGTGGTAGCCTGTCCTCAGATCAATCCTGGAAAACACCCTCGCTCCACTCAACTGGTCAAATAGATCATCAATACGCGGCAGCGGATACTTGTTCTTGATTGTGAGGTTATTCAGAGCCCTGTAGTCGATACACATCCGTATCGACCCATCCTTCTTCGGCACAAAAAGTACCGGAGCACCCCACGGAGAAGAACTAGATCTGATAAATCCCTTGTCCTGAAGCTCATCCACCTGCTTCTTCAACTCTACCAGCTCACTGTTGCTGACTCTATAGACGTGCTGGGATATCGGCTCCGCGCCTGGCACCAAGTCTATAAAGAACTCCACGTCTCTGTCCGGAGGTAACCCTGGCAACTCCTCCGGAAAGACATCCATATACTCCTCTATCAGTGGATGTAGCGACCTCGGCTCTACCACCAGGGCTCCGCAGAAGACTCCCTCGGTCTGCTCCGCTGCTCCTTTGGCAAACTGAAACTCTGGCTCACCCGGCAGACTAAACAAAACTCTGCCTCCACGACAATCTATACTAGCACAATGCATACTCAACCAATCCATCCCGAGTACAATATCGTAGCTCGGAAGTGGCATTACGAGTAGGCACACACTCAACTCCCGGCCTCCCAAGGTAACTCTACGGTCTCTGCAGACATCACGGACTAGGATGATACCACCCCCGGTCGTGATCTTGCAGAGTCTAGCTAAAGGTTCAGCAACAAGATGGTGTCTAACAGCAAAAGATACAGACAAAAAGCTATGGGAAGCACCGGAATCAAATAAAGCAAGTGCTGGAATGGAATCAAGAAGAACACAGATTAAAAGAAGTCAATACGTGCAAGATACGATATCATCAAAGAAGGACAGTAATATTGCAAAAGAAAACAATTTCAGGGAAATTAAGATAGCAAAAGAAATCAGAAAGGGTCCTAGTTGTGATTGAGCACACTCTCTCTCAGCCTATATCCTATATCCTATAGCAGGTAAACTAAAAAGCAGAGACCTGCATGGGCCACCACCAAAAACGTGTCACGACCCGCACCCGAAAATCGGGCATGAGCCGTGGGTACGTCCAGCCTACGCCGCAGAATCGGCGGTAGAACGCTGTAAAGGTCCGTTCTAGGTCAACCATATCTATCTATATCTCACTGAAAAATCCGGCATGACCTCTCCAAAAGGAGGGCAAAACTACGCAATATATATATAAAATCCTCTCCCAAAGGAGGCAACCACGCAATATATATGAATCTCAATCACAAAATCTAGGGGAAGAAATAAGCACGATGTGATATAAACAAAGAAAACCAGAACCAAGAGAGCAAGACAATCCAAAATAATACAGTCCAGGTCTAAAAGCTACAACATCTCACAGAAGCACAAAAGAATAAGTACAGTCATCCAAAATACAAACCACTGGAAATAACCCAGAAAACCCACCTAGCTAACTAGGGTGCTATCGGCGTCTCCTCGGCGCACTCCTCCTCGGGGTCACAACAGTCGTCAATACCAGGCCCGTAGAACGTAGGGCAATAGTCCTCAGGATCCTCTGGAAAAAATATGCCCAGTCAGGACTGGAGCGAAGTACATAACTCTGAAAGCAACTCCAAATGCATGGTAAGGTGTATATGACGAGCAATAGAAAAGTAATCAAGATGCACAGGAAATAAATATATGCTGGAGCACAATAAATAGCTGTAATATAAACTGGAGAACAATACAAGTAGTGGAAAAGTAACTGCAGGTGAGAAACATGAATACTAGCTAAGTGCCTTGAGCACAAGTTCGTTATATGATCGGCTTAGGTTGCACATGAAGAACACTACGATAACTCCGTTATGCGTGAGTTGCATAACCGACATACACATGAATACTGTTTGGCTTTGATCATATAACCAACTCACTACTCCCCTCCCTCACTAATACCATTGGATCCAACCACAACACGCTACGTACATGATAATAGCTCGCGCACACGAAGGCGAGAGCACAAGAAGCACATGATAGCACATGATAATCAATACCCGAAGCACATGATGAAATACACGTGATAGAGTACCCGCTGAACACGGTAAGGGGGATAGCACCTCATGACGGGATCCACTAGTACCAGCTCGTGTAATAAAGTGTCAGAATCAAGTATTACAGTTCTAGAACAGGTGATATAAACGCTATCATGAAATGGAAACTATCAGAGGTAGGTACTCGCCTGATGTCCTGAGCAACTGATGAGGATCGAGGTCCGGACCGGTATCGCAGGGACCTAATGCGAAAAGCAGAATTAAACAGGGTTCTAAGCATTTAAACTGATATAAAATAATTAAAAACAGGCTTCTAAGGCTATTCTAGGTCGAACGGGTCAAACCGGTGAAAATCGGGTCAAAAAGTCAACCCGGGGTCCAAAAAGTCAACTCTAGGTCAAAACTAGGTCAAACATTGACTTTTACGGTCAACGGGGATAATTATGGTCAAAGCTAGGTCAAACTAGGGTGCCCCTGAAATTCTAGGTCAAACCGAGCTCATAAAGCTACTAAACTCACAAACTCGCCTAATCGAGATACCGGGATACCCTCGGTATCCGATACCTCGCCCTAGGCCACGCACCCCGCCTAAACCCGCTAAAACCTATGCTAGCACGCGTAATTATATATATATAAACATATAAAAATCACTCTCAAGCATTTCCTAGGCTAATGCTCAAATACCCCGCTCGAAACTCAATACCTTGAATATCTCAAGGTATCGAGATACCTCGGTATCTCAAGGTATTGAGGTTTCGCCCTAAGGCCCTCTAACTAGCTATCTAGCTATTAATTATGCACCTAGTTATTAATCTAGGCTAGGTAATATAGATATCTACTATCTATTAATACATCTAAGTAGGTATCTACCTATATACATATACATATCCACACACACATACCCAATACCCATATATACCTTACCCAACTCAAAATGTATATATATATACCTATCTAGATATCTATAGATATAGATATAACTATATGTATATAGATATCTATGCACTTAGGTAGATATATACCTAATACCTAGCTATCTATCTATCCATCTAACTGTTATCTATCTATCTATTAATCTACGAATCTACCTATCTATCAATTACCTATCTATCTAGTATCTATCTAATCTATTTAACTACTTAGCTATCTATCTAATAAACTAACTATCTATCTATTAATTCTAACTATCTATCAATCCATAGATATATCTAACTATCTATGTATATAATCTATAATACTAACTAGCTATCTACTTATCTAACTATCTAACTAATTACCTAACCATCTATCTATTATATTATCTATCTAACTATCAACCTATTGATAGATACATCTATCTTGCACTCTACCTATTCCTAACCCTCACTAGTACTCTTGCTACTCGCACTAAACTAGGCCGCGCCGCGCTCGCTGCTAGCTGCTGCCCTCATAACTGCTGCTGCTGGCTGCTCCTACATGTGCTGCTGCTGCTGCTCCTTCTGGAGCTGCTGCTGCTGCTCTCTAGCAGCAAGCTGCTGCTGTTGCAGCTGAACTGCTGCTGCTGCAGTGCAGTTCCCAGGTTCTCCCCCTCCCTCCTACTCACAAACACACACACACACACACTCTTATACATATATATATATAACACTCTCTATATATATAATACACACACATATATATACATATATCACTAGATATATATATATATACACACACTCTCAACTATATATATATACATACACCTATATATATATATACGCATACACACACACAAGCACACTTACACATATACATATATATATATACACATAGACATATACATATACAAGTACATAAATATAAATGCACACATATATATATAAATATATATACATAAACACACATACATATATATAAATATATATATATATAGACACATATCAATACAAACACAACCACGCACACAACACTCAAACCACACGCCCTACTCACGCCCAACGACCCCGACACTCACCAATACCCTAAAATATATAAAATATAGCCCGAAAACTCTAGCACACACTCCCCGATACTAACCCAACGCGCGCACGAAGCCGAAACGAGGAAACCAAGTCGAAATGGCCGTTCGGTCATTTCGACGAACACGTGGTGCGCGGCTCGGAAAACCTCCTGAAACGCACACCAAACGAACTCGGAATCGGCCCAAAATTTATTCACGCGCTCTACATGATGTCTAGATCCTAGAAAATGCGCTCCCGCGTCGATTCTAGGTCCGTGGCGGAAACGCACACGCACTTAGAATCGGCGACGACGAAAAGCCCCAATTTTGCCCGAAACGCCCGTTTCTCCGCGACACGGCTTCCCGTGTCCGAACGGAGACACACACTCACCCTCTAGACACCCGACAACGTCTACCTAGGTCCATCTAACCTAGGGCATCACCCAAAATTGGGCCAAATTCGGATTCCACCCGAATTCGACACAAAACCTAATGTCAAAGTCTCTAAACTCACCCAAACTAGTTCCAACTTCCTCCTACGGGTAGGGTTAGGGTCTAGGAGGATTCTACAACACTAATTACACTACACAAAAATAATTAGGAAGGGAAAAGTTAGGTTTTACCTCTTGGGAGTTGGAATCCCAAGGCCAAAGTCTCCGATCTACTCATAATCACCTCCCTCAAGCTCCAAGCCACCAATTCTAGCTCTCACACTAGATCTAAGCTCCTCACACCTAGGTTAGAGAAAAAGCAAGGTGAGGGTTAGCTTAAGGAAGAAGGAATGAAAGAAGAAAGAAGAAAAGTGGAAGAAAACTTACTTTGGAGGAAGAAGGAGAAGAAAGAAGAAGTGGAGAAGAAGAAGAAGTGAAGAAGAAGAAGAAGTGAAAGAAGTGGAATGCAAGGAGGGAGAGGGCTGCTGGTTTTCTCACGGGTGGGGGGGGGGGGGGGTAGGTAGGCCGGCCATGCTAATAAATGGGGTTTCCTAAGTTACAAATTCCCAAAACGCCCCTACTCACTCGGTTTTGGGTTCCGGGTTCCAAATGCGCTCAAACTAGCTCCAAATCTCTCCAACTAATCTCCTAAAAATAAAATAATAATTCTAAGCCCCAAAATAATTCTCACCAGGGTGTGGGCTGGGTCGGACATGGGTCCACTAGGGTCTGACATGGGTCTAGGCTAGCTAAAACCCTAAAAGAATAAAAATAAAAATAAGACAAGCACTAATTAATTATAAATATAAATAATTAAATACAATACACTATTTATCAAATAAAATAAAATAAAAAAATATAACCCTATTTTCTAGAATTGGGTAGTGACACCTGGGGTCCTAGCTCCAACTATAGCTCTGGTCTCAGTGTGATCTACTGGTACTACTTCGGTTGCTGAAATAAACATCACCATTAGATTCAGAAAATATCAAATAGCTAGAAACGCCTGTCCTTGAGTCCAATTTGGACACAAGGGCAAAAATAATATTTTCGGGCCAAAACGGGGTCCACATGTGGCGCTTTGCACCGAAAAATGTGTCAGGGTCAAAGGTCTCCAAATTCATTAAACTTAGTGTCAACAAGTCAGGAACGATGATACGAACCTAACGGAACTTCCAGAATTGGATTCCGATGAGCCGATCACAAAATCGCCCGTCAAGTGGAGCCTATGGGGCCCACGATACGTGATTTTGTCAACGTTCTCAGAATCGAACCAAACTTGGGTCACAGGACCAGCGTATTTCTACGAGTCCGATGGCCCAAGTTTCGTCTCGATCCGACGTGTGTACACAAAGTTACAGTGCATTCCAGAACTGACGGATACGGGACGGTGTCCGCGGATACGCGTTGATTCCAGTGTGCACGCACATCCGAATCAACTTCTGCGAAATCCCACACGTCCGTATCAACGACGTGCACGTTTTGGCAAAGATTGCGCGCGACCAAGTCGACCCGTTTGGCGGAGCGCACTCAGTTCCGGGGTGAAATAGGGCGTTGGTTTTCCTGTTTTTGGATCGCGGTTTGCGATCACCACAGGACGCGATGCACCGAGCGGGTTGCACGGACACCGAGAGGGTCATACAGTCTATGCGACGCAACTGACAAAATCGAAAATGGAATCACGAGGAGAGAGATACGCGTACCTGAACAGGGTCCGAAAACTCGAAATATACCGTGTCCGACATGTGTCCGACACGACACGGAAACCTAGGGTTTTAGGGTTTTGGGGGGTTCTGTCGGAGCCGAGGCGGAGAGGCGGCAGGTCGGAGGGACTGGGGGAAGCGCTGCACGGCGAACGGCGGCGTACGGCGGCGCTGAGCGGCGGAGGCGGCGTCGGGCGGCCGGAGGGGAGCTGCTGGGTCTGTTGCGGGGTGCTGTCGGGGCGCCGGAGGAGCGGAGGTGGCCGGGGGACGCGTGGCTGGGCACGGCGGCGTCGGGCGAGCGGTGGCGGCGTCGGGTGAGGGATGGCGGTCGGAGGAACTAGGGTTAGGGCGGAGGCGGCGGATTGGGGGAGATGATCGGAGGGGAGACTCGGAGGGGGTTCTAAATAGGGCGGAGGAGGTCCGAGGAAGGCGGGGATCGTGGCCGAGCGGACGGGGGCACGTGGCCGCGGGCGGGGCGGCGGAGGAAGCGGCTGAGCGGGGTCGACCGGCTAGGCGGCGCTGTGCTAGGGTTAGGTTTAGGATTAATTAGGATTTGGGGATTTTTCCTTTTTCTTTTCTTTTTGGTTTGTGGAGAAAAACTAGGAAAATATGTATTTATACATACAGAAATTAGACTAGGGTTAGACCTAGGTTTTGGGCTGGGTCAACGCTCCTTGGGCTTGGCTTCGGCTCTCATGTGGATGTTGGGCGTTGACACGGGTTTAATTCGGTTTATTTATTTAATAGTTTCTAGGGCTTTAAAAATGCTTCCGGAGTCCAATAAATTTCTGGAAAATTATCCTATGTCCGGTTTTCCATTTTGCACCATAAAATATTATTTCTATAATATTTTAATATTAATTAACAACAATTAAAAATTATTTAATTATCAAAAGCCTAGGTTTTATTTACAGAAAAATCCTAGAAAATTCCAGAAAAATTGTGAAAAGCCAAATTAGAAATTCATGAAAATCAGGGGGCTTACATATTTGAAGTAAAGTGGATCTTAACACTAAGGTACTCCTCATATCTTGGCATTTGGTGTAAACTCATATCTTACACATAAAAATCACCCTAGGTTATTTACCTATATATATTATCAATGCATACATAAATACCTCCTACCCACTATGACACTATGATATCTCACTGGTACCATTATACTCATGATACGATTTACTGATGCATAACTTGTAAACACCCAGATTTTTAGAATTTAATCTTAAATTCTTTATTATGAATTTTTGAATTTTTGAATTTTTGAATTTTTGAATTTTTGAATTTTTGAATTTTTGAATTTTTGGAGATTTTCTGTATTTTTTTATTAATAAATGTTCTTCAGAGATTTATATTTTTGTGAATTAAATTAATTATTAAAATATTGTAAAAATTATATTTTTGGGTGCATAATTAATAATAGAGTATTGTGTAATTTTTCTGAAATTTATTGGGTTCAAAAACTATTTTTAAAATAACTAAATGTATTTTTTTATTAAACCAACTTAAACCAGACCGAACCAAACCAAACTGAACCAAACCGAACCATCCTAGACCAACCCAACCCATACTAAACCAAATGAACTGGATCCTACTTGACCCACAACCCACTAACCCGAACCCATTCCTATTCATATTTCAGTAACAGAAACTTTCCCTCTTCCCCTTCCTCAACCGCGGCCGACCCCCCTTTTCTCCTCCCAGTAACCGTCGCACCTAGCCCCTTTAAAAGCCCCAGTGAGATGAACCCCACCACCATCACACCCTCTCTCATTTTCGATGATCCATCGCCGAAGACGATTCCGTACCGTCGTACGCCACCGCCGCGAAGACGGGCCGTCCAACATCCCGAGCACAGCAACAGTAACGTATGCTACTTTCCACTCTCGTATCTTTGTGCACAGTTATCCAAATATTGATATATCAAATCCTATGTGAAGACCATATGACCCTCTCAAATCCTATATAATTATTTCGGGGTATCGTGTCCTGTGTCGGTTGTAAATCGCGACGCAAAACAGAAAAAATAACCCAAATTGGAGTTCAGAAAACTGTCCCAAACCCCCAAGTTCATAGCCATTTTTCTTCCAACCTAGTTAATATTTTTAAATTTCACTTAAACAGTAAATTAGACAACATAACCGAGTTTAAACTTATTTAATTAGTTTATTTTAATTTATTGTATGATGTATTTTATTCGTGGTTGAAGTTGACCAAAACTTGTTTTTCTAAATCCAAAATTTTCCGAAACGGAGTGCGTCCCACTAAACGTGGTGACTTCGTTGTATGAAAATTGTATCGAAAAGTACGTGTCATCAACACGGATGTGTAAAATTTTGCGAAAGTTAATTTGGATGTGCGTGCACACCGTAATCGACGCGTATCCGTCGAAAAATCTCGTATCGACCCGTTCTGACACTCGTCATAATTTCGTGTATGCTTATTATTCTGTAACAAAACTTGCGCCATCGAATTCGTAGCGTTATGCTAGTTTTGTGTCCCAAGTTTGGTTCGATTCTGAGAACGTTGACGAAATCCCGTTTCGTGGGTCCCACAGTTCCACTTGACGGGAAATTTTTTGATCGGCTCATCGGAATCCAGTTTTGGATATTCCTTTGGGTTTGTATCATCGTTCTGGACTGGTATACACTAAGTTTGATAAATTTGGAGAACTTTTTCTCTGACACATTTTTTGGTGCGAAGTAGGCCACATGTGGATCCCGTTTTGACCAAAAACTGTCAAATCTGAATGTTGCTGCATGCTGCTGCTGCTGCAGCTACTGAATGTTGTTGCTGCTGCTGCTCTGCTTCATGCTGCTGCTTGCTACAGCTACTGCTCTACTTGCTGCAGCTGCTGCTGCTGCCACTACATGCTGCTGCAGCTGCTGCTCTACTGCATGCTACTGCTTGCTGCAGCTGTTGCATGCTGTAGCTACTGCTCTGCTTGCTGCAGCTGCTTCTTCCCCTTTCTTGAACACACACACACACACATATATATATATATACACACACACACACATACTTATCCTAGTTAGAGTTAAAATTTTGAAGAGGATCAAGGGTTACCTTATAAGGAGAACTCATATTTCCTTGCTAATAGGGTTGAGGGAAGATGAGGGATAGTGAGTGAAGGAGGTGGGAAGGTATTTATATAGAGGGAAAGGATGTGTCGAATGTTATGGTAAATTGACCATTGTACCCTTAACCAATTAAATATGAATTTCTCTTCTTATGAAGAATAATCCAAATTGAATTTGACTTTTGATTAACCTAATTAAATTCTTGATTAAAAGGTTTAACTACTAAGTACAAATTTTAATTGTCTAATTAACATGAAGGTTACAAATCTACCCCCCTTAGAAAAAATTTATCCTCGAAATTTAAAGTAGATCATATAGAATGAAAGAAAAAATACCTCAAAATTCAAAGAGGTATGGGTATCGCTCACGCATCTCATCCTCTCTCTCCCAAGTAGATTCATCCGAGGAGTGATGATTCCAAGCGACACGAACAAATAAAATCGTCAGGTTACGCAGCACCTTTTCTCTGCAATCTAGTATCTCCACGGGTTGTTCTTGGTAGCTAAGGCTCGGTCCCACTTTAATTTCTGAGTGATTTAATACATGGTTAGGGTCAGCCACGTATCGTCTCAGCTGGGATACATGAAACACGTTATGTACTCCCTCTAATGTAAGTGGCAAAGCAAGCCGGTAGGCTACGACACCGACCCTTTCGGTAATATTGAAAGGTCTGATAAACCTTGGACTGAGCTTCCTGCTTCTTCAGAAATGAATCGTGCCACATGTTAGAAAAATTCGCAAGAACACCAATTTGCCAACCTCGAACTCTAACGGTCTCCGGCGACTATCGGACTAGTGCTTCTGTCCGTCCTGAGTCACACGAAGTCTTTCTCTAATCTGCTTTACCTTCTCCGTCGTATATACTACCATTTCTAGTCCCAATAATGCTCGCTCGCCTACATCGTCCCAAGATAATGTGGTACGACATCTTCGGTCGTACAAAGCCTTGAAATGAGATATCTCGATGCTTGCCTGGTAACTATTATTGTATGCAACTCCACCAGATGAAGATGATCCTCCCATGATCCACCAAGGTCTAAAACACAAGTCCGAAGCATATCCTCTAACGTTTGAATAGTCCTCTCTGAATGTCCATCCGTCTGAGGGTGGTAACCAGTGCTAAACTTTAGTTTGGAACCCAAGCTAGACTTCAAATCCCTCCAAAAATGGGATATAAATCGACTATCCCGATCGGAGATGCTACTCACGGAACCCCGTGCAACCTAACAATCTGCTTCACGTACAATCCACCAAGCTTTTCTGTAGATAATCCCACTTTAAATGGCAAGAAGTGGGCTAATTTGGTCAACCGATCAATGATGACCCAAATCGTATCTTTTCCTCCTGGAGATCGTGGAAGTACAGACACAAAATCCATAGTAATATGCTCCCATTTCCACTCTGGAATGGGTAATGGCTGAAGTAAACCTTCTGGCCTCTGCCTCTCGGCTTTTACTTGCTGGCACACTAAGCATCTGGATACAAACTGTGCCACTTTCCTCTTCATGCCATACCACCATACACTCTCTCGCATATCCCAATACATTTTGTTGGCACCTGGATGTATGGAATACTGAGAGCGATGTGCTTTCTGTAATACCTCACACAGCTCCCCACTAGGCACACATAATCTCGCACCATGACGCAAAGAACTATCCTCAACAATGGTGAAATCATCCTCCAATCCTGCTCTCACTTGAGCTCTGATGCTCCTCAGAGATACATCCTCATACTGGGCTGCCTTAATCATGTCCATCAACTCTGAGTGTATCTGTAACCCCCACATATGCATAACAAAACTAGGAACTATCACCTCAATGCCCAAGCTCTCCAAGTCCTCCAACAAATACCGATCATGTGTCAACAACATAGCTACCGGATACCTGCTCAAGACATCGGCAACTACATTGGCTTTTCCAGGATGATACTACAAAGATATGTCAAAATCCTTCATCAGTTTCAACCACCGACGTTGCCTCATATTCAACTCCTTCTAAGTGAAAACGTACTTCAAGCTCTTGTGGTCTGTGAAGATCTCCACACGCTCTCCATACAAATAGTATTTCTACAACTTCAGGACAAAGATAACTTCTGCCAACTCCAAATCACGGGTAGGATAGTTCTTCTCATGAGGACATAATTGCTTGAATGCATAGGTAATCACTTTACCATTCTGTTGAAGAACACAACTCAAACCTTTCCCCAATGCATCACTATAAATAGTGAAACCTCCAGACCCTGATGGCAACGTCAAAATAGGAGCAGACGTCAACCTCTTCTTTAATTTCTCAAAAGCAACTTGGCACTCCTCTGTCCAAATAAACTCTGCATCCTTCCGAGTTGGTTTAGTCAAAGGCTCTGCAATTCGAGATAAATCTTTCATGAACTTTCTGTAATATCCAGCCAATCCTAAGAAGCTTCTAATTTTTGTAGTAGAGCTCGGAGTAGCCCAAGATTCTACGGTAGCAATATTCTTTGGATCAACTGATATTTTATCTCCAGTCACTACATGTCCGAGAAACTCCATTTTATTTTTAAAAAAACTCACATTTAGAGAGTTTTCCATAGAGCTTCTCCTTCCTGAGAGTTTCAAGCATTATCCTTAAATGCTTCTCGTGTTCTTCTAGCGTCTTTGAGTATACAAGGATATCATCTATAAAAACTACCACGAACTTGTCTAGGTACTGATGGAATACCTTGTTCATCAAGTTAATGAAGACTGCCGGGGCATTAGTAAACCCAAATGACATCACCAAGAACTCGTATTGGCCATAGGGAGTCCTGAATGCATTCTTCGGAATATCTTCTTTTTTTACCTTCACCAGATGATATCCGGATCTTAAGTCAATCTTTGAAAATACCTTCGTGCCACTCAACTGATCGAAGAGATCATCTATTCTCGGCAGCGAATATTTGTTCTTAATTGTAAGGTTGTTCAGGGCCCTATAATCGATGCACATCCGCACCGATCCATCCTTCTTTGGCATAAAAAGTACCGGAGCTCCCCAGGGCGACGAACTTGATCTGATGAATCCTTTGTCTTCTAATTCATCGATCTGTTTCTTTAGCTCTGCTAGCTCATTGTTGTTGATCCGATAGACATGCTGTGATATTGGTTCTACTTCCGGCATTAGATCAAAAGAGAATTTAATATCTCTATCTAGCGGCAATCCTGGTAACTCCTCGGGAAAAACATGTAAGAACTCAGTAATACTAGGATGCGGTAGCTCTTTCTCCTCCATTATAGCTTTGTAAATAATTCTATGATCTGGCTTCTTTGTCTTTCTAGCAAACTCGAACTTCGGCTCTCCTGGAGGTCGAAACAGTACACGACCTCTGCGGCAGTCAATGCTAGCAAAATGCATACCCAACCAATCCATTCCAAGGACAATGTCAAAACTTGGAAGTAGCATTATGAGTAAGCTAGCAGACAAAACATGGTCTCCCAATGTAACGTGATACCCCTTGCAAACATTACTGACTAGGATAATGCCTCCCCAAGTCGTGATCTTACAGTTTCTACTCAGGGGTTTCACTACTAAATTTTGCTTAAGTACAAAAGACACATATATGAAACTATGGGATGCACCAGAATCAAATAATATTACGACTGGAATAGAATCGAGAAGAATGGAACCTGCTATAACATCACCGGCGGGCTCAGTTTCCTCGATAGTTGTAGTAAAAGCTCTACCCTCCTTGTAACGACCCGTTCCGTTCAAGCGGACAACCGATTCAAACGATAAAAGTGCTATGACCCGACCCGCTTTGCTAAGCGAGAATACTCGTTTGAGGCAAAAGATTTCCAGACTTGGCCTTTCAGGAGTTCCGGCTTAGGCTTTTAGAGGCTCGCTCGGAGTATCCCTCGACTGAGGCGAATCATACGTAGAATAAAAATCGATAGAAATATTATCATATTATCGCTAAGGTGAATATAGAGAATCGTGCTTAAATTTTGGGAAATAGCTCGAACGATATTTCGTGTCGGAAGATACAAATCGACTATGGGTTACTTGGATGACGATAAACGGGATAGATATATACGAGACTAAGATTTATCAGATAATGCTAAGTATCGTACAGGAATTCTAAGAAACAACTTGGTGAATACGCTAGCGATTGATGAGAACATCGATTAAGGATTTGATTGGGTGACTCAATTTTGAGTGGTGTATGGATCATTTAGAAATGTCCAAAAGAATTCATAGGTCTCGTGCGATAGTCGGATTGAACGAATTGAGAAATATCTTGAATAAGTGATAAGGCTTATATCGATTAGGGATTCATGGAAATAGAAATCGATATCTTGGTTAAGAAAACTTGTTAAAAACTTGGAGTATCGTGCGAGCGATTTCAGATTGAAACAAATAGACTAAACTTGAATACAATATCGCTCGAATAGAAGTGTAAGTGATAACGGATTTGACCTGGAGTTTGGAAGAACGATCTTGAAATCTAGTTCAAAACAATAACTTTCGAAATTAGTCCCAACGAGAACGATTATCCTGCCGGAGCGCCAACGTGGTAATTTTACGTACGG
Source organism: Iris macrosiphon (assembly GCA_036927795.1). NCBI lineage: Eukaryota > Viridiplantae > Streptophyta > Magnoliopsida > Asparagales > Iridaceae > Iris > Iris macrosiphon. The sequence goes on along the minus strand of JAYESA010000009.1, from coordinate 164,334,506 downwards.
CGGGGATGATCGAACTTACGGAACATGTTCGGTGATTATTCTAAACGAACTCGATGAATAGAACGTATCAAAAATGGATGAACTTGGGCTTGAATATTTGAAACTAGTTGCTTGAGGAATGCTAGAAGTAAGACAATGGATCTACCGAACGGTAACGTTGAAGTTAGATGATTTTTCTAGACGAATTATAATCACTGCATGAACGGACATGACTTGGTGGATAATTATATATAACTTGGATGGAGCAAAGTAAAATGCTAAGAAAGTCTCGATCGTGCCGAAGATAACCATATTGTTCGACATTCTTGTCTTGTACGAGCGTAACTCTATGCTCGTGCATACGTCATGTCCGGATTAGGACGATTATCCAGCAGGAGCATTGGCATGGTGATCTCACGTCCAATAAGGATGATCAAACTTGCGGGAGACAGGAGCATGACAACTGATGGATTATCTTGACTTGTGGTTCGATACGATAAGACGAATTTGAAAATATAAGTGAATTAAAAATATTACAGAAATAAGTTAGCCTAGAACTTGGAGTAAATCAGGCTTGATGGTTTCGTGAATGGATAGATAAATCTTGTTGGACGACTTGGAGTTATAAACAAAGGTTTAGAATTGAATGGTAGTCTAGACTTAGAATGGATATGGATTCTATCAAAACATGTTTGGAGAGATAGACTATGCAGATCACTAAGCTTGTCCTGCAACTTGGATATCGTGGATTTTACTGAACGGACTCGACCCTCATACAAACGAACGTGCGAATGAGAGTAGGATGATATGTGCTCGATGTTTAAAAATTTGAGTGAAACGAGCTTGGGTAGAATACCCCGTACAAAATGAACAATTGTTTGACCTTAGGAATTGGAACGAGCATCGTGCTACGAATTTGCACGATAAATCGTGTGCTTGAACTTGTACCAATGACCTTGTGAGCTGACCTAGTAATTAGGCACACGATCCTGTGCCGAGTGAAAGAACCAGTGTGACCGACTTTAGCATATTGCTTAAACAAGACTTAGAGTTAGACTGGAAATGATAACGTGTGCTATGTTTGACCCGAATGGATGGACGCTAGTCCGTTGATCGGATAGATCGTGCTTAACGGTAGAGCAAATACTTGGTGGGAATGAAAATGACTTGGATTTTATCGACCTTGTCGAAAGTATCCTTATGAATTATAAAAGGAGAACCCTTAAGATTTTTGCAAGTAGCTTGTCCGATTTTACTATCACTAAGTTTGGTTGAATGCATATGTTTGAGGGATACCTTGAACGTGTGCATGATCCAAGAATCAATGATATGTGAAACTCGAGTGCTAAGACTTCGCTATCGCTAAGTTGGTGACATGCATATGTTTGAAGGACGCTTTGAATATGTGCACGATCCAGACTTGTGATGTGCTGATCTCGAATGCTAGTGCAAGTGAATATCCACATGGACAAGTATAACGACTTGTATAAGTTTGCCTCAGCCTTAGATCATCATTCAAGATGGATCATATCGTATCCCGTGTTAAGCAGCATATTCTGCACTAAGGCGCAATAGAGACCGAGCCAAAACTTAGATTGGATGATAGAGTCATTCAATGAGACCGACCCAGCATACACGCGTCACGACATAAGGATTGAGTAGGAGATTGTGTTCGAACGAATCTAGTGGTACCGATTGCTACACTTGGAATAGATTCGATAATACGATAGAACGTCCTGCGCTCAGGAAGTCTCGAGGATGAGACTTTTTCTGAGTGGTGTATAATGTAACGACCCGTTCCGTTCAAGCGGACAACCGATTCAAACGACAAAAGTGCTACAACCCAACCCGCTTTGCTCAGCGAGAATACTCGTTTAAGGCAAAAAGATTTCTAGACTTGGCCCTTCAGAAGTTCCGGCTTAGGCTTTCAGAGGCTCGCTCGGAGTATCCCTCGACCGAGACGAATCATTGCTAAGGTGGGTGGCTACGATGAACTTGTCTTTGCTTAGCCATCACACTTAAAATATGGACGATACATGCTAGTCGTTAGGTGAATCACCCCCAGCATGCTAATAAGAATATAACGCACCTAGCTAAAGGAATAATTTCAACTTGTATTGCTTGTGTTAGAACATGAAAATGAAACTTTGCTTATAAATGGACCCTTGCATGCTACCTTTGCCTTATGAAATTAGACCCCGCTATACCTCGAGTAGAACATTATACTCTTCGTAGTGCACAATTCACTTGTTTAGACTGCACATCCCTAGATTATGTTGCTCGGTATATCCCTTTACGGTTTCACTCATCGGCTTACTCTTAGACCCGTGCCTAAATAAATGCTTATATTCTAATTGAATGCAATGTTTGCATGCTTATATGTTAACTTGTACTCGTTGCCTTATTTCAATTCTTGTCACATAATTCATGCCACAATCAAGTAAATACTGCCTTGTATTGCATTCATCTAAGTTCCCCGAAAGACTATCAAATAGTCGTTCTGTGCAAGTATGAACCTGAAAGTATTCGGGACCGTTAGGTCGCCAAGGCATTATTCCTGAACCAGAGGATTTGCACCAAGTCAATAATCCAAGGATCACATCTCGCGGAGCAATACTTGTCATATACTGAATTAACTGGCTTGGGAATCGATATACAATTGTTAACAATCATGCCTCGAACTTGTACCTGTTATATCCTGCCTTGAACTTGATCCTGTACCTGACCAGAGGCCCGAAGATTAGAGACTTGCATGTCGCGAACAACTTGTGCACAAGGTCATAGTTCTGCGGACAGTCGCTAGGGCACTGGCACCGATCCGATCCGGGCAAAACTCCACTGTATAGTCTACTATATTGGTCGAGATGGCTTGCAGTTCAACCTGTACTTTCATTGCATACCATCCTCGCCAGTGACTAGTCATCCTTTATGGCTATTCCAGCGACCTCCTGTTCATATAGATAAGTCATCCTCACTTAGCGACAATCCGCGTGCGAGTCATTGCATCACATCGAGAATGTCTGAAATACCTGAATGATCATACACAATTGTATATATGGAATACTAGAACATCCTCTGCAACACTTCTGGATAACATGTATACTCGTGCACCAAAAACAAAATCTCGTTTACTACACTTGTGTTTGCATATGTTATTTTCCCCTGGATTTTATTATATAAATGCTCGTGCTTGAATTAACTTGGTTTTCCTTGGACATGGAAGGACAATGGTAAGTTGGTAAGTATCACTGTGTTCCTTCATATCGTACGGCGCACTGTCAAACGAGTTAGGCTTTTCATATATGCCATAAAACTGATCCTAAGGCAATACTAGAAAGATAACTTAATAGATGGTGCACGAAACCTATATAACGTGTTTGGATTGGTCGAGCGGGCGAGAAGCCTCCCCACCAGTGCATTCATGTACTGATAACCCACCAAATTGCTTGCAGGGTGCGGGAGAACATCGTTCGGTGTGGATGCCTCCTTCGTGTATGATAAGGCGTGGACTTCACTCTAGAGCCTTGGAGCATTACCTCCGGAACTGAAGAACATATACAAGATATAATGTTGGAACATCGCCTATGCATTATTCCACAAATGTAGCTACTTTGTACGCTTTTACTGTTTCAGAGAGAGAGACTTGAGCGATTTATAATCTCGGTCTAGCGCCGCTTGCAAAACTTGTTCAATATCAATAAATAGTTTGCTTTACTTCAATACTTGTGTTAATCAATGCTTCCGCTATTGACGACTCTGTAAACTTGTTACCAATCTCCTATGCGTTTAATATTCTGTTGCACTCGGACAATCTGTACAACTCTGTGGCTTAGACCTCTTGCCGCCTGTATGGACCACGGCCTTGCACGGGTGCAGCTTATGCTCGTGCGACATCACGCCCAGATGGGTCAAGCGATCGTTTCGCGGGAGCACTGATGCGGTGATTCGTGCCTAGCGGGGACGGCCAATTGCCTGCGGGAGATCGGGGCGAGACATATTGGTATCAGAGCATGGCTATACGCCTTTGGACTTAGTTTCGATTTTCTCAGTTTCGAAAGCTCGTTCGTGGGTTATGTGCATAACCTCTCTCTCAATGGCCTATCGAAATGTTTCAAACAATAAGTCTAAATACTTTCAAAAAGTGTATTTGAATGATATGATTGCTTTTATGAAATTATAATGCAATCGCCTTTGTTCTGACCTGTGTTAGGATTTGTGGGAATAGACCCGTGCTAGAATTACAAGTTATGTGCAAACCCGAATACTTATGTGGCTACCCAACTGGTTAGTGTGCGGAATAGAATATCGCCCAAACGGTTAGCTATGTACACAGCCTTTCGGCTAAGTTGTGTTGAGTATCGTGCGCCAAGACCCTTTTAGTGCAAGCTAGTTTGCAAACGAGATTGGGATATCATTTAGATAAGAGACAAGTAAGACTTAGATTGACAATCGACAGAAATATTATCAGATTATCACTAAGGCAAATATAGAAAATCGTGCTTGGATTTTAGGAAATAGCTCGAACGATATTTTGTGTCGGAAGATACAAATCGAATATGGATTACTTGGATGACTATAACGGGATAAATATATACGAGACTAAGATTTATCAGATGATGCTAAGTATCGTTCAGGAATTCTAAGGAACGACTTGGTGAATATGCTAGCGATTGATGCGAACATCGATTGAGGATTTGATTGGGTGACTCGATTCTGAGTGGTGTATGGATCATTTAGAAATATCCAAATGGATTCATAGGTCTCGTGGATAGTCGAATTGAACGAATTAATAAATGTCTTAAATAAGTGATAAGGCTTATAACGATTAGGGATTCGTGGAAATAAAAATCGATATCTTGGTTAAGAAAACTTGTTGAAAACTTGGAGTATCGTACGAGCGATTTCAGATTGAAACAAATGGACTGAACTTGAATACAATATCGCTTGAATAGAAGTGTAAGCGATAACGGATTTGACTTGGAGTTTGGAAGAACGATCTTGAAATCTAGTTCAAAACAATAACCTTCAAAATCAGTCCCAACGAGAACGATTATCCTGCGGGAGCGCCGGTGTGGTAATTTTACGTACGGCGGGGATGATCAAACTAACGGGAACATGTTCGGTGATTAATCCAAACGAACTCGATGAATAGAATGTATCAAAAGTGGATGAACTTGGGCTTGAATATTTGAAACTAGTTGCTTGAGGAATGCTAGAAGTAAGTCAGTGGATCTACCGAACGGTAACGTTGAAGTTAGATAATTTTGCTAGACGAATTATAATCACTGCATGAACGGACATGACTTGGTGGATAATTATATATAGCTTGGATGGAGCAAAGTAAAATGATAAAGAAGTCTCGATCGTGCCGAAGATAACCATATTGTTCGACATTCTTGTCTTGTGCGAGCGTAACTCTATGCTCGTGCATGCGTCACGTCCGGATTAGGACGATTATCCAGCGGAAGCGTTAGCGTGGTGATCTCACGTCCAACGAGGGTGATCGAACTTGCGGGAGACCGGAGCGTGACAACTGATGGATCGTCTTGACTTGTGGTTCGACACGATAAGATAAATTTGGAAATGCAAGTCAATCGAAAATGTTACAGGGATAAGTTAGCCTAGAACTTGGAGTAAATCACGCTTGATGGTTTCATGAACGGGTTGATATATCTTGTTGGATGACTTGGAGTTATAAACAAAGGTTTAGAATTGAATCTTGGCTTGGTGGTCTAGACTTGGATTGGATAGGGATTCTATCAATATATGTTTGGAGAGATAGACTATGCAAATTACTAGGCTTGTCATGCAACTTGGATATCGTGGATTTTACTGAACGAACTCGACCCTCGTACAAATGAACGTGCTAATAAGAGTAGGATGATCTGTGCTCGATGTTTAGAAATCTAAGTAAAACAATCTTGGGTAGAATACCCCGTGCAAAACGAACAATGGTTTGACCTTAGGAATTGGGGCGAGCATCGTGCAACGAATTTGTACGATAAATCGTGTGTTTGAACTTGTACCTATGACCTTGTGAGCTGACCTAGTAATTAGGCAGACGATCATGTGCTGAGTGAAAGAACCAGTGTGACCGACTTTAGCATATTGCTTAAACAAGCCATAGAACTGGGGCAGCAAGACTTAGAGTTAGACTGGAAACAATAATGTGTGCTATGTTTGACCCGAACGGATGGACGCTAGTCAGTTGATTATATAGATTGTGCTTAATGGTAGAGCAAATAATTGGTGGGAATGGAAATAACTTGGATTTTATCGACCTTGTCAGAAGTAACCTTGGGAATTATAAAACGAGAACCATTAAGATTTTCGCAAGTAGCTTGTCCGATTTCACTATCACTAAGTTTGGTTGAATGCATATGTTTGAGGGATGCCTTGAACATGTGCACAATCCAAGACTCAATGATATGTGAAACTTGAGTGCTAAGACTTCGCTATCGCTAAGCTGGTGACATTCATATGTTTGAAGGATGCTTTGAATACGTGCACCATCCAGACTCACGATCTGCTGATCTCGAATGCTAGTGCAAGTGAATATCCGCATGAAAAAGTATAACGACTTGCATAAGTTTGCCTCAGCCTTAGATCATCATTCAATATGGATCATATCATACCTCGTGTTAAGAAACATGTTTTGCGCTAAGGTGCAATAGAGACCGAGCCAATATTTGGATTGGATGATAGAGTCATTCAATGAGACCGACCCAGCATACACGCGATACAGCGTAAGGATCGAGTAGGAGATTGTGTTCGAACGGATCTAATGGTACCGATTGCTATGCTTGGAATATATTCGATAATGCGATAGAACGGCCTGCGCTCAGGAAGTTTCGAGGACGAGACTTCTTCTGAGTGGTGTATAATGTAACGACCCGTTCCGTTCAAGCGGACAACCGATTCAAACGACAAAAGTGCTACAACCCAACCCGCTTTGCTCAGCGAGAATACTCGTTTGAGGCAAAAATATTTCCAGACTTGGCCCTTAAGGAGTTCCGGCTTAGGCTTTCAGAGGCTCGCTCGGAGTATCCCTCGACCGAGGCGAATCATCACTAAGGTGGGTGGCTACGATGAACTTGTCTTTGCTTAGCCAGCACACTTAAATTATGGACGATACATGCTAGTCGCTAGGTGAATCACTCCCTGCATGCTAATAAGAATACAACACACCTAGCTAAGGGAATAATCCCAACTTGTATTGCTTGTGTTAGAACATGAAAATAAAACTTTGCTTATAATTGGACTCTTGCATGCTACATTTGCCTTGTGAAATTAGACCCCGCTATGCCTCGAGTAAAACATTATACGTAGTGCACAGTTCACTTGTTTACACTGCACGTCCCTAGATTATGTCGCTCTGTATGTTCCTTTACGGTTTCACTCCTCGGCTTACCCTTAGACCCATGCCTAAATAAATGCTTATATTCTAAATGAATGCAATGCTTGCCTACTTATATGTTAACTTGTACTCGTTGCCTTCCAAACGAATCATGCCGCCCCACCAAAAGAATTAACACGCCAAAAGGACCACCAGCTTTTCCCTACTGCTCACGAAAACATCCGACCTTATGGTCAAGACGTCCGCATATCTTTCTGATCTCCTTCTATTCTTCATATTTTGGCTTTGGCAGGAGGAGAGAAATTATACTCACTATGAAAAGAGAGAGTGGGGATGAAATATCGGTTTGTGTTCTATAGTTAGCAAGAACTCATCAGTGAAAATTTGTGTTCTATAGTTAGCAAGAACTATTCAGTGAAATTTTCACTTTGTATTTATACAATAGCCAAAAGGCTTCCAATTGGATCACCCATGTGACCTTAACCTCTCCCTAAGAGAGGAAAATATTTCTTTTCAATTGGCACAATCATATCTAATTCGCTATAACCAATTCCCACGACGTCTAATATTTAAGTTCAACTGTACGGAAATATCCAGTGACGAGAGTTGGGTGATGCATACAACCAAATAACGTAATAAAGTAGAATGAGCGAGTTATAATGGCATAGACCCAAAATAGCAGAACACCAAAAGACGGAATTTAACATGTCCACATTTATATTTCAAAATGATACGGTCCACAAATCATGGATAAAACTTGAACCACTATAACACAAAAAAAATTGTTATCAAAATCAGATGACCACTTACCACACATTTTGGATTTATAGTAATCCGACCAGAAACCTAAATGGTTCAAATGCACCACCAAGACTCCATCAAGGAGTATGGAAAAAGTTGTTGATCTAAAAAACAACCAATTCTCTTAAGAGAAATGAAATGGCAATCACTGTGTACACTACTATTGTCTCATCTATGAAGCAATGGCCATCAGACACTCATATCCTGACATTCTGCCTTGTCTTGATCATTCGCTTCAAAGCTGCAAGCCAGAAGTTGCATTCATCCCAGTCACTTGTCGTTAGGAGCACCTGTCACAGTTAATAAGAGGGTCCGATCAGAAGCCACTTTGGAAGAGCAACATGCAAGCGGTAAAGAACGAAAGCATGGAATGGTTTAAAGATAATACTCAAAGCACAAGCAGCTTTCCCTAAAGCAAGATGGATTGGATTATAAGCACAATTCAAGCCAGAGCAGCTTACTAACAGAAAAAGAATGGTACGTTGCAGTTATTCGGATACAACATGACACCTTTTTTGGCATGTCCATATATATATATATATATATATATATATATATATATATATATATATATATATATATGGAAAATTCTTAAATACAAACTGTGTATCGATACAAGCAAAATATGAACCATTGATTGTTGATCCAATGGTCCAGATTAGAAGGGCTTTCTTGTACTTTCACAATTTTACAATGCAATTGTATGGGATGTATCGATACACAGTTTGTATTGTAGTAGGACCCTATATATATATATATATATATATATATATATATAGAGAGAGAGAGAGAGAGAGAGAGAGAGAAAGAGAGAGAGTCATGTCATATATATATATATATATAGAGAGAGAGAGAGAGAGAGAGAGAGAATCATGTACATATCAGACACGACACTAGCATGACACAATATTTGGGTGTCTGTGCTTAGTGAGGTAGAGAGAAACTTGAGCTTCCCTCTATCCATCATGGATACGACTAATGGACACGTCCTGATGCCAAGTACTACATCTATCCTCTATGTATGAAAGATGTGATGCAGCCTAAACTCCATATAATATCTAATGTTTTACAAAAAACTGTGTATGAAAGAGAGATGAGTATTACCTGTGTACTTCATTTGTGTGTGTGGTGTTACGGGATTGGTTGGTTTGAAAATCAAAATCTTGGAAAATCAAAATCTTGGGCATTGCGGTGCCACAAAAGTCCATATGATGCAGCCTTAACCCCCCACTTTATTGGAGAGGAAGTTTTGAAACTCAAACCAGCATCATAGCAAGTGGCAAATGACACCCTAATAAATGTCACAAAATTGATAGGGACTATGTGCCTTCTATCCCTAATTTTGGGTAAGTTCTTAAATGTCAACCTTCATAAAATTGCCTTTTCTAATGCACACAAGCTACCTTACAATGTTTAAAATTTAAAAATAAAATAAGGTGTTTCAGTGCTAGGAGACTCATGCTATCGCATGGTAACGATCCAGAAATAGCAATAACCCCACACATCCATCCCATTTTATGACGTTATAACCTTATAAACAAGTTCAGAAATCAATCAGCAAGTGTTAATCCCCCAAATGCTCTAGGGACAGATAAAATAAGAGACTAGAGAAGCCATTGACCCAAACTTTCTACTGTGTTTTTTGTAGGCTGATATGGATTCAGACCGATGGTCGGTCTGGTTCAGGGAGTTGACCTGAAATGGACCGTAATAACAATATATGTTACTTTGGTTCACTCAAAATGTTGAACAGAAAATTGAGAAGTAGATTCAGCCCAGTGGCATGGAGGATTTTCCGTCATTATGCCAAACTAGAAGCACAGACACTGAAAACAGGTGCCATGCTAGTATTGTGTCATGTCAGTTATGTATTGGACAAGCATGCACCTCCAAATACACTAAGACACGCCAAAATCATTGATGTATCTCTATCATGTCACATTCATGTCCATGCAACATAGATACCAATCAACTGACAACATCAATACTCTTTGAATTGAAAGGGTTAAACATAACAGTTCCGGGTTTAACTTAAACAGGTTGAACCACAAACTGGTCTGGTTTATGTTGAACATAAACGGGTTGACCTGAGAGTGGCCTGAAGCAAATCTGACCTGACCTGACACCTACCCTCATACAGCAACATTCTAATCACTAATATATGATCAAGTATAAAGGAATGAGTAATAATAATAATAAAACAAAACAATACAAGGAGAATCACAAAAACAAGAATAAGAAGTTAGAAACAGATTTACTTAATAATTTTGCCATGCTGTGACTAATGTTTTCTCAGTAATTGTATCGAATCCTATCATACCTGCTGATGCAAAGCATCGACAAAGTTTCCGGAGTCCAAAGATTGACAGAGCTGACCAAGCCTACTTGCAGCAGTTGGAGATATATCCCCGCTATTAAGTTTGGCAAATAAGGCCCCTATTTTCTTTGAGTTATCCTCAATTTCTCTCTTTTTAGATGGATTCGCACGGGGACCACCAAGAGCTTCTGATGTCTCGTGATATAGTCTGGTCAATGTAGCTATAACGGGTTTCAGCTCACCTGTAATAAACACACCAAAAAAGGAGATCAGTTGCAAGCTAACTTATATAGGTTCTCATAAGGTTTTTATGAACGATGTTGACAAACCAGTATATAAGTATACTGAAAAATATAAATTAAAACATGAAATGAAGAATGGCAGAATGGGGTCATCTTCAAATGAAGCAAGAAAAAACAACCATAGAAATATTGATTACGTCATTGATACCGTTTTGGACATTGAAAATTACTAGTCCGCTGGCTGCTCAAAGAGTTGTTTCTCTATCCTCATCGTTCTTCCAATACCCATACTTTTAGAGAGCAAAAAATAAAATAAAAAAATGAATGCACAGGAAACATGAATGCAACAACAAGATTATATATCATACAAGGCTAAGAAACAACTTCACAGGAATTGAGAGATTTCATTCCCAAAAGGATAATGATTAATAGCTTGCTCAAATGTTAGAAATCATACCAAAACCAATAACAAGAAGAAAATTTTCTTTGCGGGCAATCAAATTGTAACACCATGAAATCCAACTTCAACATATCTTGAGTTCCCCTGCTATTAATTAACATTCTGCTGCCTCAAGCACCATGCTATAGGACGGTGTCAATGCTACGTAGTCAAGCTTCCGTAAATCTCAAAGTAGCACATGCAAGTCACAAGCTTAAGACACGGAAAAGAGTGGAGACAAAAAAATAAAGAGTTAAAGAAACTACTGCAGGGACAGGAAAGAGGACCAGAGGAGAATAAGCATTAAGAAAAACAGAGAAAAGAGCTAGGGCGGAGTGAAGTGTACGCAAGGGTGGGCAATTCCCAACCTGACTTTTTGAGATTAATTGTATATGTCTACCTAGCTATTCTGCCCCACTAACTTACACACTGGCCATCCAATTATTGCCACATGGGTAACATGGTAAAAGTTCATTTGGGTCAAAAAGAAATGTGGCAGTCCCCACACGTTATATGTAGTTACGGGATATTTCTCTTTGTATAATTAAGTATTATATTATGTATCTCTGATTAGTCACAATCCACCGAATCCCAACTTTCCAACTTATCTAATTTGATTTTTTTTTAAACCAATCCGGAAATGGACCGTCACGTGTGATTTTTCCCCCCAATTTTATTTTTTCTTTTGGAAACCTATCAGGAAGTCTGGGTTGTTTGGAGTCAATTTTTTTCCCCATCTATTAGAGTTTAATTTGTAGAGTACTCCTAATTGAAAAAAGAAACAGATGGGAAAGGAAGTTTTTTTTTATAAATGGGAATCAATTGGTGAGAGAGAAAGGGAGAAGAAGAACAAGGAAGTTGATCAATCTAGAAAAGTCTACCTAGGTAAGAACATAATTTCTTTAGCATTTACTTATTCTAATTCTTTTAAATATTTATTTCATCTATCTTGTGATAAATCTATTTTTATATTCATATAGAAACAAAAATCAAAAGGATAAAAAAAAGAGAAGGTAAGTTTTGGATTCATATTCTTATCTCCTAAACGAAAGTGAAGATTAGTATTTGTCTATTATTTCTCTATAACTTCTTTTCTTCCTTCAATTGGAGACATAGATTTTGTACATAACTTTTCAATGTCAGAAGATGAGAATCGTCATGCACAATTATTATAGTATCTAGACAGAAATCTCTAGTGTTTTGAATAATTAGATTTTAGTTAGCTGAAATGTTAAACTTATGGACACGACAGGTGCAATATCTCTTATGCATGCTTTCAAAATTTTGAAATTTTATATATAAGCAAATTTTCACCCACTGGAGTGAAATCCTGGCCTCCATCCCCGGAAAAGAGGATTGACTGGACAGCTAGGAAGCACGAACACTCCAAAAATCTGGGCTGTGCCATGTCGGACGCATATCGGACACCACCGACACTCCAAATGTTAAATTTATGGACACATGACAGGGTGCAATATCTCTTATGCATGCTTTCAAATTTTTGAAATTTTATATATAAGCAATTTTTCACCCACTGGAGTGAAATCCTAGCTCCATTCCTGGAAAAGAGGATAGCTAGGAAGCACGGACACTCCAAAAATCTGGGCTGTGTCATGTCGGACGCGTATCGGACACCACCGACACTCCAAATGTTAAATTATAGGACACCTAAACAGATATTGTGTCTGTGTCGTCATTGAATCAAGCTCAAATTGCATTTACGCTTCACAAAGCTATTTACAGTTTTTCAACTTTAGATCTTGTAATTTCGACAATAGAAGATCACTAGATAGCCTTACATCCTATTGGAGGGGGGCTACTGAATCACCAAGGCAACCACCTACACATTTAGGCTGACTCTTGATATGTTAATGGGGTTGAGCAAAACATATCATTAAAGTCAGGTCTGGCCAAACAGGTAATACTCCAATAATTGATTGCTCCAAATAATATTTCAACCTTTGAATATGGCATGCAGCAGACCTAGCCCGCTATAAAGAACCAAGGCTGGAGAAACTAGAACATTACTGAGCCATATGTACACATTAAAACTAGTATTTCAAACAGATATAAATGCGCCATATATGCATGTTAAAGTCGCTACTGCTTCAAAAAGATGGATGGTATATGCGTGCAGGTGATAATAAATACCAGGAACATTTGAAGTGTCAACTGTTTGAACTGTGGGTGGAGGAGCAGCAGGTGCAACTGTCTGCATTTGTGCTGGCTGTGTTGGACTAGACGGTTGTGCAGGACTAATACCAGGCCTTGGAACAAAACCAGGATTGGATGGCATGAAGCTCTTAGATGGTTGAGCTGGTGCCATGGGTTGGGGAAAGTTAGGAGCAGTAACAGGAGGACCTACAGGTGATGTCCCAAGACCATGAGGAGCATGTGAAGGTGGTCCAGACTGATACATGTGGTTGCCAGCACCCTAAATCAAGCATAGAAAATAAAATTAGTCAATTATCTCAAAAAAATCAGAATCAATAACTTTTTCATACAAAGAACATCAGAAAATACCGAGTACAATTGAGAACCCAAGCTGGGTTGCTGATATTGCTTGACATTTCTCAGGGTAGGTGGGGTTGCTGGAGTAAACGTCTTGACAGTAGGCTGTGCTGGGACAGGAGGCGGGGCAAAATTTTGCTGCATAGAAACAACAATTTTCAATTAAGAAAAAAAATCAGAAAACAACAAAGGATCTTTTAAATGTAAACACAGTTTTAAAACATACAAGTAATAGTGGTTTCAATCAAAGACAGCTCAAAGTGTCCAAAGTCTTAAGTTTTATACTAGATATTGCTTTGTCATCGAGGAAAGTTGCTCTATTTTATAATCCAATTAGAAAAAAATCAAACAAGTGATCTAAATTCTAAACCAATTATAAAATGTATGACACTTAAAAAAATTATTTCATCTGTGTCCAACACTTGTTTTTCCTATGAATCTTAAAGAAGCATATGATGACAAGTACTCTCTCTCTTCTAAACAAATACTAAAGATTTCATAAGCATTTTTGTACTTATTAAACTCCTTTGTTCAAATTGCAAAAAAAAAAAAAACAGATAAGATATTCATGCTAAATATGTTTATTTACATGGATACACACATGTAACGGTGTTCTCATGTTATATCTTGATTCTTGAAATGACATTTCAAACAGTCCATGCCATGACATAGTGACAGCCATATCCATGTCAACTAATCATAATATTACATCTAGAAGAATAGGCTACATCGGAAATAAATTATAGATCATGAATGAATTAAAATTATGGATCCCAAAAATTTGGGATAAAGGCTTTGTTGTTGTTATAGAATAAAACTTAGGAGGTTTTTATAAGCAGTTTTTTACAATTCATTTTTCCTTTGGTACAAGCAGGTGCAGCCACATAAAAGTTGGTGGTGAACAACCACATCAATTACAACATATTTTTCGAAATATTTCAGGTGAAGCTTAAATACTTGTAAACTAATCAAACTGAAATGTGAAATATACATTTTATAGATCATCTATGTTGCACGGATACGGAAAAATGAAGTCTTGTGTTTGTATCATGTTCGTACCCATGTCCTGTTTGTACTCGTGCAACATAGGTAACTACTTTCTGCCTATTTGAGAATGTCTGTATCCCGTTTCCATATCGTCTCCATATTCACACAACATAGTAGATCACCAAATTCACATAAACCTCAAAAAAAAAAAAAAAAAAACTAATTCCAGTTTTAAGAATTCTAGAAAGACCGTGATGAATGGTAGATATATGCCTACAGCAAATAGTAGCTTAAACAATCATCCTTGTCGGGCTGGAGAAAATACCTGTGGAGCCTGATGCGCCTGAGATGGGACAAACATCTGAGGTTGCACAGGTTGATATGCAGGCTGTTGTACAGGTTGATATGCAGGCTGTTGTACTGATTGATATGTCGGCTGTTGTACCGATTGATATGCCAGCTGTTGTACTGATTGATATCCTCCATACGAGCCCATAGGTTGTTGATAACCTTGACCATATGAACCATCGAACTGCGGTTGTTGTGGCTGTATTTTCTCCTATCATAATATCACAGCAGCATATAAATGGTGAAATTGCATTAGCTTGAAGAATAATTCAATAAGGTATACAAGTCATACCTTATAATATGGTTGTGAATTGTCCACAGAGCCAAAATTAGAAACCTCTGCGCCATATGTAGGTTCAGCTTGTGGTAGACTGTTATCATATGGCAAAGTTTGGGATTCTTCTATCTCTGACAAAGGAAAGTTGTCCATATTAATTTACGATAGCAGATTTTCAAACTACTCGAGAAATCAAGGGCTCCAGGAAGTTTTTGTAAAGATATCACCCAAGACCCAAATGTAAACAGGATGTATCGAGTATAAGAGAAAGTAGTAGACTAAGACCAGAGTAAATGTGGATTAGTAGTAAAATAATTTGAAACATGAATGTGAAATGGGATTGTGCAAATAGAACGGGTTATCATGAAATAACATATAGGATAAACTGATATAAATAAAAGAAAAATACTAAATGATAGAAATTTCAGATAATTTCTTGTAACAAACAGGACTACAACATGAAATAGCTTTACACAAAAAGGAATTTCGATCAGGGGCGGATCCACTTGTAAGACAGTGGGCTCAAGCCCCCACTGGATTTTCAGAATTTTCTTTTACACAGTTTTTTCCATAGTTTTGTGCAAATGTATATTAATATATGTACTTTTCTTTATCATTGAAGCCATTAACACATTGTAATGCAGTTGATTAAGTATTTTGTCTATTCCTTAGGTCTTTGGGTTGAATCATCTCTTTGAATTTTTTTTACAATGTATTTTTTTACTATCCGAGCCCCCACTGATCTTCTTTACTGTCCAAGCCGCCAACTGAGTCCCTTGTCTGGATCGGCCCCTGATCTCGATACCTTGAATTGGATTATTTGGCAGCTTCTCATACACGGATTTGTTACATAAAACAGTTAGGCAGTAGGTTGCTAAAAGTGAAGAACATAATGACACACGTCAAAATGATGCAAAATCAAAATGCTGAGCATTGTTCTTTATATCACCATTTATGTCTTTCTGATCATTGGCATGAGGAAGCATTAAGCATACAATCTCCGTAAGGGAAGCATAAGGTAGAACTGACTGTACATGCTAAGTAATTAAACAAGTTATCAGTTAGCATCTTCAAGTTTCAACATGTTATTACTCCTACATTTCATCTCAACTTTCCAATTTGGCAAGGTATTTTTCATATTGCATGGCTGAAACAAAGGCAGCAGAACGTGTAGAACCAAGCTTTTATTATATTCTCAAACATAAATGAACTTCCCCATACAGGACACGTCTATGCATAACATGGATTGTATCCTGATCAAGTATCTGTGAAGGGGTAATTTGAAACATTAGAAAGCAGATCTTCTCTACCTAAATGAAGACGCTAGACCAAAAAACATATCTTATCCTCAGTCCCGAAGTACCTCTACATTGAAAGCCAAAGTCAAATACTACCATTAGTTGGTGGGGCTCATGTCTAAGTCCCCAAAAAAAGATAGGTGTCATATAGGTTGCATAGGCACAGTCACAAATTAGGACACTGAATTCTCTTTTAGAAAATTTAGGATATATATGCTTATGGCATGGATAAGGTTACATATAGACATGAATGCATCTGTATGAATACATTTATAGATCTTAATAATATCCGTATTTTTTGATATAGTAAGTAGGATCCTAGAAATTTTACAAAGGAACTGCTTCAAAAGAAATGTTATTTCTAATAAATCAAATATAGTTTGCATGGCCACCACCATGCGAAATCACTTCCAACCATGGTTTAGGCTCCTCTGGAACCTAAGAGATGTGTAGGCTATAAATGCCATGATTGCCGATGATGTACCGTGTCGGGTATATGTCAGAGACACTGATATGGATACTGTCTTGTAGAGGAGCGTTATTGCAACTTATGATGCCATCAATGTCATCTGTCAGTTCAGAGATTATTTTTGGGGTAGGTATGTTGAAGTGCTATCGATTTAGCAGTAACAAGTTGATATTCCAACACAAGTTTCGGTTGTCCACGCACATGGCATAAGAATGCTTCATGAACAGTAACTTATAAAAGTTAACCATGACAAGTACTAAAGCATTCCAAAGCAGTAAATAACTAAAATACCATAGAAAGTCTTGAAGTCTTAAATATTTGAAAGCAAGATTACCCCTTTTTCCATGTTTTTATCAAACACTTTTTGCAAGATTGATTGACTTTGACTTTTACTAATGCAAATCTACCCGCAACAGCAGACATGGCCCTTAATAGAGCTGGATGGAAGCAAAAGATTCAAATAGCCAAGCCCAAAATTTTGGGATGAAGGCTTTGATGTTGTTATTGTATAATCTAGCTACCTAACAATACTTGTGGACAAAATGAAAAAATTAACAAATTATAATGATGTAATTTATCATTAAATTAAATAGCATTAAAAAGAGAGAATGTCAAAAGAAGATGGATAAAATTTAAATAGGCAAGGGTGTCTATGCCTAGTTTGACAAATTACTAGTATGAAGATAAAGAAGATGGATTATCGAAATAATTCCTCATAAGGAAAAAAAAAAGAGATCAAAAAGTTCAAAGAGATAACCTTTGTTCAGCTATCTGTTGATATTTCCACTTTTCTTTCTAGAAAGAGAATACATCTCCAGTTGATACGGTAATATACTTATGCATGTTTCTAGAGTTGCTGCATATTCTGCTTCCTGGCAACTTGGATACTACACTCTAAAATGAAAAGTTTAGGATGGTCCGATCTATTAATTACCAAACGCCTACATCTCCAAATATTTATCTAAGCTTACATATGGCACAGATTCAGAGGAAATTTTATATTCATGACAGCCTTCGGGTTCGAGTCTTTTATTGATACAATAAGCAAAAACCGCAAGAAATAGATTTGATGCAAGTAAAAATAGAATTGCTATAATTGAAAATTATTCTCAACAATTTTAAGGTGCATTTAAGTGCAATAAAGTAATAATAACATTGAATATTGCTGATCAATATTTCTACACTCATGATGTTCTCTTTAAAAAATGAAGATAATTTTCCATCTAATAAAACTTCCTAACGAACAGATATTGATCAAAGAATTGCTCGACTTAATTTGATCACCTGCTGCAGAAAGTGAAATGCGATCTCGCAGGATAGCAAGCTCATGCGAAGATTCTTCGGATTCCAAGAGTTTTAGATACTCCATTGCAGTTGTAAGAAGCCCTTGACTAGCAAGCAGTTCAGCATATTTCTCAACAAGCTTCGACAGGGATGCACTAAAACGCTGTTGTCCAGTTGCCAGGGCAAGTACTATGGTCTTTTCCATCATATCCTAAAACGATGCAACATACTTGTCAATTTGATAGATTATAGCAGCTTCTAGCATAAAGGTTTATTGTATAGGGCACCACCTGAAGTAGATCAACATAACTCCCTCCCCCATATTCAGAGTTAAGGCTGCGTGACCAAACTTCTACGGTTTTGTCGATATTTCCGGCACAGATATAGCAGAGAGTTGCAGCAAGTGTGTTTCCCACAGTCATTAATCTTGAAGCAAGGGTGTCACAGAGGACAGACCATTCCTCCTTCTGTGCAAACTGTTTATTAAGCACAGGTTCAACAGTCAGCTACACATCAACTTACAACATACAAATAAATGAGGTCAAGAGGAAAAGAAGTAACCGAACATTGTCAATTCAAAAGAGGCAAAATTTTCAACAACAGCTTCTGCAGAAAGCTTCACTGTTTCTGTTACCATGTTTTTCAGCATTACTTGAAAACATAATTATAAACAATTGTAGTTTTGTTTATCGCACTATTCTGTAGAATCAAGATGCCTCCTGGCGCTTAAGCGATGTTTTCCCAAAATTATCCTTCTTGAGAACCTATATGATTAAACTTACCCCTACGATGGAGTGGCACCAGTGAGTTCTTGGGTCAATCCCATGTTAGCCACTAAGCATTGGTTTCTAAGTAGAAAAGTAAATGCTTGAGCTTGAGCCGCTTCTAGCCCAGATGATGTTTCAGGTGGGACGGTGTTGTTTAGGCACTACTGAAGGATAAATGGATAAGCGTAGGTCACCTAGGCTCACCAACTGTATGTACTCTTTGTTCCACAAAAGAACAAGTGATCATTAAGTTACTTCTCATGGTCTAAACATGTGTCAATAGTTTGCCTAGATAAAATTGCTTAATATTCTATACAGTACTAACAAAAGAAAACTTGATTAACTAATAACTAGTTATTTGGCTATATGTGAAGCCCTAAACATTCGCTTACCATAAAAAGTATAATTGTCATAAATATGTTGTATAAATAGAGTTCATGTAAATATTGAACTAGCCGATTTATGGAGTTGTACGGTAGATTTGATCTTACATGCAATGCATCTCATCATTTTAAATAGTTTATTTCTCCTTCAAATAGTACAGAACCAACTTGCATGGACATGCCTCTAAGGTATCTGGATTCAGTCTAACAAGAATTGGAGACTGTTTAGGTCTGGTTTTAGTCAGCAGGTTCGAGTGCTGGTTCAATCGAAACAGGTTTTAGGTCTGGTTTTAGTCAGCAGGTTCAAGTGTTGGTTCAGTCTAAACAGGTTGGGAATTTTTGTGGGTGTGTGGGTGGGAGATCATGCTTCGTTGGGAAATGGGTGTCAGGCACAGATGGGACCCAAATGTGGGCTGTTTGACAGAATTTATCTTCTCCTGAACCTCCATTGTAGTGGACACAAATGGTGAAAGAGAAGTGGCTAGGTTGTGCTTGGTAGGGTAAACTAAACTCAGAATGTGTCATCCTTATGTTAACTTGCTCTTATTTGATATTGGGTTGTTTCAGGTCTACAAAAGAGACTTAACTCCAAATAGTTTGTATGGTATCCAGCTGGTTCTGCTCCCAGATAGTTCTTTATTCATTCCTTTTTCTTTTTTTTTTACTAATTCGTTTACATTCAATTGAATCTGATAATCTAGCTCAAGTGAACTTTTGTTCATAGTGTTTTCTATTGCAAATCTATTAAGAATAGTTGTTTTGTTTCTTCGGATTCATGTATTAATACATGCACACAAACATACTTTGTTGTGTCTATGTTGTATCTGTACCCAAGAACTGATATAGAAATTGGCATATTCCATATTGTATCATATCCGTGGATGTGTCTGCCTGTATATGTATCTATTTTCTACATATAGGGGACTGTCTAGACCAGTAGTGAGCTCTCCACCACCTATGACCAATTGCAACCTTGGGATCTGACAACTCGAGAACAGATTTTCTATAGAGGTGCCTGCAAGGGAGTCATTATAGATTACTATTTTTAATCACCAAAATCAAAACTTACAAAACTCAGATATAGTTAATGACTATGCTATGCAGAAAATTATATGCTCTAAGCATTAGTTATATACTCATTAAAATATAATTAATGTAGCAGTGGAAGGACTGCGCACTCCAATTATAGTAATGTTGGGTCTGTTCTTACCAAGGTAGTCAAAGGTGCAAGGCACACTCGAGGCGCAAAGGGTCCAAATAGCCCGAGGCGCACTTAAGGCGCACGCCCGAACGACTCGAGGCGCAAAAATAATATAATATATATATATAATATATATATATATATATATATATATATCGGATTTCTACATTGATAAAAATGTGTGCTTCAAATTCCCCCATGTCTAGGTTGCAATCACTTTGAATTGAGTGAGAGTGAGAACACAGTAAAAAAATAGTACATCAGTTCAAAAAACAGTCTAAACATGTTATTTTTTTCACAAAATTTTCAAGGTGCGTCTTAGCTATTCCAAGGCGCTCGGAGAAGGCGCGTCTTAAGAATTGCGCCCTGTCTAGAGTGCCCTGAGGTGCTGCCCTTGCGCCTAGGAGCAACGCGCACCTTTGACTACACTAGTTCTTACCATGGTTGGGATGGATTTGATTCTCTCATAGATTGTCTGAAGAACTTATATCACATGAGACTGGTTAAGGCAGCAAGCAGTAGTAAGAGCAAGCATATCTACTCAGGATATGATGCTGTAGAAAACCAACGAGGTCTCTAGGCAACTAGGAAAGAAACAAGTGGTCAATGTTGTGGAAAGCAGAAGTGACCCTTATAAGAAATAAGTATTACGTTGTCATGATTTGGATGGATATAAGCATTAGAGAAATTGATACCTAACATCAAGTGCAGTTGAGATAAGCATAAACATAGGAAAGTTATTTGTATTCATACATGGGTGGATTACAAATTACAGTTTCTTAATTCAAATGAAGAATTTTACTGTTGCATGTGTTCATGCACGGCTGGATTATAAGTTACAGTGTTTCTTAGTTCAAATGCAGAATTTTGTTACTTTAAATGCTGATTTTACAAAGCCAACCAATGGCTTACCTGATTCCCAACTTTCTAATAGGCATTAATGAAGATGTAGTAATAATCTACGAGAAGACTGCATGATTAAAATAGTTATCCATTAAAAGTATGAATATAGTCAGTACTGTCATGAACGATGCTACGATCATGTTTTGGTCCAAAACCAAATTCCAGAATATGGGATAGTAGCTTTACAGTATATAGGAGCTAAAGAAACCAAGATCACAACATGTATGGAGGCAATGTATCTTATTTATCTCTAAAACTCAACTTTTTATTTCAAAACTCTTAACATATATGGAAATGTACATGATAACTTAAATATTTCTTTGAGAAGTTCAAAGTTCCCTGTTAAGAAGTCAACAGTGAGGAACACCACTATGAAGTTTACATGACTATCGATAAAGTATACATTATTTTTTGGCATGATAATTACAAATCTTACCGTGCAAAGGAGAGCAAGAGTTTCTTTCCAAGAGCTGAGTGGCCTAGTATTGACAAGACCCATCAAATCATTACCCACCATTGCTGACACAACCTGGATGTTCAAAACCAGTGGAAATTTTTTCAGGGAAAATGTCCTACTACAGGAGTGGTATTGCAAACTAGTAAAACAACTAACTCTCTCCCCTACTCTTGCAAAATTCTTGTTATTATGTCAAACAAACAGAATGTATTGACAATTACAAATGTTGATACAGAACAGTTAACTGATGAAATTTCAAACCTTTAGGTAGGGTGAGAGACTATTCTTAAGATATTGATCCCGAGTAGTTTCCCACAATGACGGACCTCCCAAATGAGCAATAACCAATGCATCAGCCATTCTATTTGCTGAAATGCACTGTAATACTGCTCCATTATAGTCTCCCACAACTAAAGCACGCTGAATTCTATCATCAATTGACGAATCAGAACTCACCCGGCGCTCCTCTGCTTCTTTCTTTATTTCCTCATCGTTAGGAACTCTGCTATCCTCAATGATGATGTTATCATCAGTAGATTGCAGATTATTAAAGAAATTCTCCCCATTGTCAACCCCAAATGGACTAGCTTCACCTCCTTCATACAGGGCCTTCTCATCGAGACGCATGGTGTTGGATAACTTTTTGCTAAGTTCATTGGGTGTATTCTCTGTTCCTTCAACAGGCACAGTGAAACCAAGATGAGTAAGTAATTGGGTCCTAGCTGTACCTTCTTCCTCAAACATAACTTTCAAAAATCCCCATGTCTCTTTGTCGTCTTCAGACCTGGAAGAGAGAATTGGAGTTGACATCAAACTGGTATCTGGACAATATGCATAAATCACTTCCCAGGAAAAACATGACATACACAGAATCTTGGGACTTCTTATCACATAACACACGTAGAGAGGACTTTTCTCCATTTTGTATCGAAGCTTCAAATTCAGTGGAACGGCTCACCAAACCGTGTTCAGTAATCAAACTATGCACAAAAACCTGAATTCGAACGGAAAATCAATGCGAGGAAGAAGGTATAAACATAGAAGAAAAAACAATCAGTCTAACCTCAGAACCAGCAGATGAAGCACCAGATGCTGATTGACTAGGTTGAAATGAAACAAGCTTGCCTCCAAAACCAAATGATGCACCAACAGGACGTTTCAGCCACTTTGGAGCTCTCAATCGTGCTGATTGCAAAAAAAGAAATGATAAAGGCCAAGTAGAAGAGTCCAATCAAATGTAAATTGACCAATTGCAGGCAAAATTATATCAAGAAGTCTAGTATTAAACCCCGCATCACAATTTTAAGATGAACATGTTTTAACTTGAACAAGAAATCACATATTAACTGGTAACTTAATTGGCATTAACAAGGTCAAAAAGACTTAAAATCAGTGGCAGACATTAGAAGCAGAAGAAGAAGAAGAAGAAGAGGCTTTAGCTTTGGTGTGTTCACACAAATAACGTGACAGTCATACCATGGGTACTATGTGATGTAAGAAGAGGAGGTTCTGCAGTATACATGATCCGGTTGTGATGTATAACTAATTCATGAGTCTAAAGAAAGGTTGCATGCTTAGAACTAGCAGGTAACTTCTTAACTAGTTCATTCTAATCTTTTGTATAATATTTCCTTTTATAAAATTTTATGAATAATAATCATTTTTATTGTACATTATTATTATTTTGATATACAGATGTAGCTTCATTTAGGCACTAACCCCCATCCCCTCCAGCTGGAGCTTCCATTGTTTAGAACATTGATTATAAACCATGTTTTCTACTATGCTAGCTACCGCTGAAATAGGGATTGCACTAGACCATACCCAACCTAATAGTTGCACCAGGTTACGTTGGGCTTCAGTGCTTCCAGGATGGGTAAGTTCCCAACCCAAGAGGAGTTGGCCATATTCTAGTTTGACCCTCAACCCCGGAACATTTGCACCCACCCATTTCCAAGGCGATCTAACCTGAGAATGCAGATTTACGTATTTCACAATATCAATAAAGGTTTTTCACTAAATCTTGACAACACCCCATAATTGTATCCAAGTGTTTTCTAATTTAGGGGCTGTTTGGTTGGCTGTAAATGCAGCTGCTGTAACAAATGTTGCAGCGTTTACGTCAAATACAGCGTAGGTATTGCTGTAAATGAGGAAAGTTGGTACAATAAATGCTGCAGTATTTACCCCCATTTACTGCAGCTTTTGTTTGTAGGGATTTCCAATGCAGGCAACCAAACAACCACTTAGTGTCACTAGATATTCGCCTGCACAACCAAAAGTTTCTAATCTTGCTCCAATATTTTGTTAAAATGTATATGTGGTAATATTAGAGTTACAAATCACTATCAGCATAAAGGTGCAACGCCAATATGATGATAATAGGCACAACAAACAAGTAGATGATAATAACAATTTTATGTACCTTTAACACCCTTGGCCAGTAATCCACTATTAAATTAATACTTATTAACACTTTTGTTGATATAGGTTTCAGTTTTACTATCTAACTAATCAACATTCTATCATTTTATTATCTAATATACAGAATCCTCTCTTATGTCACAAACAATATTTACCTTGTTATATTTGATTTTAAATACAGAACCTGCAGTCCTCACTTTCTGATTTCCTCGAGCCAGACTTAAAAATCAACAACTTTCCAGTAAATCTAGATAAACTTGAGCAATTTTCCCTATAGCTATTATCGGTTTAGCTCCCATTTTCCAACATCAAACGTTTTGGAGGAAAATGGGAAAGAATAAGTGGCAAAGATACACAAGTTTGCAATTTTTTGGAATGGTTTAATTAAACTGATTAGTTCATAAAGTTATCACATTAACTAACAAAGCTCCATGTGAATGATAAAATAAAAAATAAGCATGACGTTGAAACTATGATTCTAATACTACAAGAAAACAAAATAATTCATTTCAAGAAACACAATGCTGGCAAAATGCATAATCTTCGATTCTACAATCTACAAATAAAGGTACAATAAAATGATGTGATCTTCAGCACCAAAAGTCGTTCAAATACCGCAAA
Source organism: Iris macrosiphon (assembly GCA_036927795.1). Lineage (NCBI taxonomy): Eukaryota > Viridiplantae > Streptophyta > Magnoliopsida > Asparagales > Iridaceae > Iris > Iris macrosiphon. The sequence continues at coordinate 164,309,441 of JAYESA010000009.1, read as the reverse complement.
AGACAGGGCATGCAAAGTTATGTACCTGGAGCACCAAACTCACCGTCCCCTATAGCTACCCTACTGCAAGCCTGCAAAATGTATACAGGATAATTTGATGAGAGGTAATAAAGAGAACGTGATAACCGCAAACACACAAAAAACTAGAAAACCCAGTCTACTGGGGATAACAAAAGATTCAAGAGATTGGTTTGTTCTCAATGAAAATTGATGGTGCATTGCTAATTTTTGAAATTATGGACAAAAAGCATATTGACGTGTGCTAGCTAGATTTTCCAAAATTTAAATCCTTGATCAGAAAGGACACATCACAACATTTTCTATCTTTTACTATGTTACAGGAGATAGGTTGAAAATATCGTAGTTATTTCTTTATCATCAGATTCATCACGTGCGCTCAACATGAATATTGATACAAGATTATAGTTTCACAGCTAATTACCGGGATTGATAGTCTCAACCAAGGCAAGAATCAAGATTATAATTTCTAGATATTTCTTGGAAAAAAAGTCTGCCAGACACAAGAAGAATGTTGACATTTGCACTACGGTAGCATAGTGCAAGGGGGAGTTGACATTTGCAATAAGTATGTCAGTTTAAACAAAACAAAGTCATAGAGTATCCAGAAATGGGAACCCAGGTGTGCTTTAATGAGTTTATGATCGTATTAACTTCTTGCAAGTATTAAAAGAAATTTTCTTACTGAAGTAACATGGTATCTGTTGGTGTTGGGTGGGGTTCCCAATCTATATGGAGAACACCCTGGAGTACGACGAGCATCATCCGTGTGTCGGAGAAGCTCGGGAAGTCAAAAGCGACGAAGGAGACTCGATTTGAGCTCGTGTCAAAATTTGGAAAAAGTTGTATCAGTACCAGCAGTATATTGTCGGTATACCGTCGCTGGTGTCCCGTCGGTACACTGGTGATACAACGTTTTGTTCTCTGGCAAAAAGTTCCTATTTTTCGATAAACCGCTGATATACCACCGTCTGTATACTGGTGTCAATGCTGAAAGTTATATTTGGGTATTTTATTAACATCGTTGGATCGTGATTAAGAGTCGAGATCTTTTCGGGAGTTGGGTTTTAAATAGGTGTATCCTAACCCTAGACAAAACACATGACAATCTAAGAAGAGAGTTTATCAAAGGGTTGCAATTTACTAAGGAAAGGAAGAGGTGATTCAGAGTTTCGAGGATTGATTTGAAGAGATGTCGCTTTGAGGAGTTCTTCATTGTTCTTCCTCGTCTTCGGTAATCCTCTTGTACTCGTAATCTATTTCCATCTATTTGAAGTATTACGATGATCCGTGTGGATCAATGGAGGAGTTTGTAAAGGAGTCGGTGTATTTCTTTTATTCCTTTAGCAGAGACCTTTCGTCCCGTGATTTTTTCCGTCAGAATTTTCAAGTAAAAAGACGTGTTTGTGTTGTGCTTTTGTGTGGTTTAGGCGTAATTGATTTGTGTGACTTTCTTCAATCCTCAAAGTTCTATAAATTTGGAGAACGGTTTTCCATGTTTGTTCCCAACAATATCATTTATCAAGGTTCACATTATTTGTATCGCTATCGGTTTTGAGCATTTCTTATGAGCATCTGTGTCAATGGTTTCGACAGTTTGAGGGGTTTTCATAATGGAATTCTAGAGTTATTGATTTCGGGAAAATAAAATATATTAAGGAATTATTTAAAAACTTTAAAAATATTTGGTACATTTAGGAAAAACCTTATGTATTTTTTTTCTTCCTTCTAATTTTGAATGGAATAATATTCAACGTGAATGAATTATTTATTAGCAATAGATATTTATTGTTTATTATTTGCTTTTACACAAAGTACCCACAAAATAGATGTGCAATAATATTAAGACTTATGAGCATTTTAATCTCCTACATGATAGAAACATTGTGTCGATATTGATTTGTGCCATATTTCTCTCCTTTTTTTTTTTTTTTTTCTTAATTGACCTGGCAGGGGATCCACAATTTGGTTATCAGCCAGTATCAATGGTGGATCGGGCGTGCCAAAAATGATATAATACGGCCGATATGTATTAGTATTTGTACCGGTATCGGCTGATACATATGCACAGGAAAAAATCGTATAATTTTTTTTTTTCTATTATGAAATACTAGAAACTATAAATGTTATCCAAGTTTTACTTCTTTTTATTTTTCTGATTTTTAGTAGTGTGTGTGTATATATATAAACTAGGTTCTTCAGTTGGTGCTATAGTGCAGTAAATAGTGACATATAGCATTCCCCACTCAGCCACCATACTAGCATATAATGCTCTTTAGGAAGTTGGCCATGTACAAATTTGCAGTTAGAACACTCATCTTCAACGTGAAAGAAGTTACCATTATTCCAAAATAAATTTTCAAGTATATGAAATTGATGTTTATATCATCCAACTAACGGATCGAAATGTACAATGTTAGATTACCTCGATATTGTATATGCCAACTTTTACATCGAATGAAGAGGCAGATATAACCCCTGGAATTCTTGGGTACCAGTGAATATCAAAATTCCAATTGGTACTGGCTGGCAGTTCACATACTATCTGCATAGCAGAAAAAAACAAAAAACTGAGAAATTATCAAATATAAGGAGAATGGTGTGTAAACATTAAAATGTTAAATAAATATATATTTGCATAAGTACAATTAAAGAAGACAGAGTGAAGTCTACTAAGTTTCTTCCTTACCTCCCCCGTGGTTGTATCCCAGCATATAGTTCGATTATCTTTGGCACAAGTTAGCAAAAATGAGCTGTCATAAGGACACCATGACATAGCAATCACACCTGGTTTGATCAACATAACAATCCAATAAAAACCAAGCTCACCCGTTATAGTTGGCATTATTTTTGTTGTGTACCAGGAAAACAGAGAAAACTAAATGAGTAAAGCAATGTGTAAAGAAAAAATGTCTCTCTACAATTATAATAAACCAAAGACTTCAATGATCAAAATCAAGTTCCAAAGAAACTTCAAGATTTGATGGAAACATACACAAACAATAATGAAATGTAGTGCAGAACAAAATATATATATAAGGAACATTCTAGTAGAACACCAGAACACACGAACTTTTAGAAGCAAAAAAGAACATATCAATTTAAAAAGGAAGCAACTGAAAATACGATAAACATGATCTTGATGCAGGATGATGCGGCAAGAATTGTCTTCTGGGGTAGTTAGCTGTTCAAAAGTTTGTTTGTCTTATAATTATTGAGCCTTAAATATATGTTAAAGGAAAAGAAGATTAACCTTGCAAAAGTATGCAATCCTTTTGTGCATAGTACCACCATTCTTGCAGACTACTAACTAGATACCAGGTCTTTTGGATATTCATACATGACAAGTAACTTAAAAAATATCAATAGCTTGCAAAAAAAAAAGTTTACAGTGGACTCATTGCTGATAGAAATATCTGAAATTTAAACAAGTCAAGAGTTTTTAAATTATCCTCAATGTCAGAAAAAAAAACAGATTTTTAAATACCGTATATCCTTCCCATGCGCAAAAGGAACCTACAAGGCACACTAGAAGAGTAAGAGATATAAACCAAACCTTTTGTATGTCCAACAAGCTCCCTTACAGGTGATAGTGTTTTCCTGACATCCCAAACCTGTGGAATATTTTGGATGTAAACAGACTCCAATCCATTATGAAATTTGAATTATAAGTTAATAGTTTAAAGAAAATTACTCTGAGTGCAGGCGAATTGTCATCATCAGATGCTATGATAAGTTGCGTTGACACATCTGGATTCCATTGCAAAACAGAGCACCTTCGTTTAGTGGAATCTGAAATGCTGATTAAAAAGCATAAAACATATCAGCTGGCTGGTTTCAGTCACGAACTTAAGAACTACAATACAATTTGAAGATCAAGATTAAACAACACACCTTGTCAGCGGTTTCTGTTGCTTCAAATCCCAAACAACTGTCAATAAAAACATGTTTAACTCTATACATAGAATGTTCTAAAAGGCAAAAGAGAAGGAAGAAAGGATAGAACAGTTTCCTACCAGTAATCCCATTGTAAGAAGTGGATGCTAATATATGTTGGAACTTTGGATTCCATGATACATAAGAAACTTCAGTTTGAGCACTTGAACCAGCACTCTATATAGCAAAAGAAAGTTCAGTATAAAAGAACAGGTCAAAGTTGACAAATGAAGAATAGATGTACAACAAAATATGTATTTAACCCATGAATTTAATGTATAAGCAAATCAGCAAGAACAATCGATAATAATCCAGAAAGTGTGTTCAGAATCAGTTAGGACGTGTAGAAAGATGTATAGCAAAAGATGCATATTTTAAACCCATGCAATTACTGTATAAGCAAACAGACTGCTAAAACCAATAAAAGACAAAAGTTTGTGTTCAGAATATACTAGGAGGATCACTCAGTTGTTGAATCTATAAGTAAAACCCAACAAAATTGACTGTTGCAAGTGGTTAGTTATATATCCAACTAATCACACAACACTTAGCACAGCAACTTTTGCCATTTAACATCATGGCGACCAGAAATATAACATAACTACTATTATTTAAATTGTTTGATAGCAAGCAACTGGATAATATACAACAATATGTGGAACTTTTGGCTTTGACATCACTTTCTTGTAAGTTACATTCTTTCTTCATGATCGGAAGATGGTCTAGCTACAATGCCTAAATAGATTATGGGATACAAAAGAGACATCAGAATCGTATGTGAATAATAGATGCCAATCAATATATAGTTTTATTGTTGACGCAACATCTTATGAGTGGTAATTTCTAGGAGAATACCTGTTTAGGCATTGTAGTCCTAAAGTATACGCATAGAATGTCCTTTGATAATCCCAAGCAAAACAAAGTTGATGACCATATTTCACAAATACCAACTTCCTTTTACGAATAGAATACAGCATAAATGTTATTCCTGAACTGCTGAAATGTCGAGGAAAATTCAGATTTTTGGTATCTCCAAATACTAGGGTATGCATGTTCACTATTTAAGACCTTCCATAAGTTTGTAGAGAAAAATACATGCACATTACTGTAGAAACATTGACTAATGAGTACTTCGATCCAGATAATGAACTCTCCTATCAAATATCAATATGACTGCAAAAATGTCCTTTGATAATCAATCAATCTACATATCTCACAATCTAAATTTTAAATCTTTTTTCAAGCAAGGGGCATTAGCAAATATACTTTCAGGTGTGAGCAGGATGCTCTGCCACTGGTCTCAGACTCCAACCCAAAGGGCCTTTGGAGGAACACACCAGCAGCAAACGTGACCCCCCCCCCCCCCCCCCCCTCCCCCTCTTTCTCTTCCACGAGAATATCTTATGTCCTTGATCATTGTGATATTGCAGGTACTCAAACAGGAAGAAAGGAGTGTGAGAGGAAGCACCCAAATGCACCAAAGGTTAAAAAGAAGGCTTTTGGAAGTTGGAACCAAGATGCATCATAGCCAACAAAAGTTTCGATTCATCTTCCTTTTGTTTGGTTCAGTATCCGGTGTTAGTCCTGACAAAAGTTCAAAAGAAGGCTTTTGGAAGTTGGAAACTTGGAAGGAGCAATCTTATGACAAAGACAGTGGTCTCAGAGACAGATCTTAGATTTCAATAAGATACAGGCATCTGAGGGAGAGAGTGATTTTTTAGAGCACACAACTTGGTACACAAAAAAGTGTAACCCGCTTAGAGGCTCAAGTTAAAATCAAGTCCTTGTTAGAGATGGTGAAGACTTGGGAGCAAGAAAGGATTATCCAAGAGTTGGCAGACAAATGTTGTATGTGATAAATAGTGCGGTCATTTAGGTGCTTAAGACCCACACCGCAAATTGTGAGATTGTATTCACTTTCCTAAAGAAACCCAGGGAAAGCATAATTAGAACATCCATGAGTAAGAGTCCCCAAGACACGGTTATAATGACGTCAGGGAGGCCAAGTAATTCTAATATATTGTTTGGGTCAATGGTATTAAACTATATATTACCAACAAATAAGATAGGACTGTCTCTATATCTTAAACCTAAGAAGAACCGGTGATTGAGGAAGACAAACTATACACCAAAGCCTTCACTCTATCCACCAATGTTCTGAATAGAATTGATTCAAACCTCAGTCTTTGTGAATGGGAACCAAGACTGAAAGCCTGAAACATGCGTCTTACATTCCATATCTTCAAAGTTACGCACCAACCATCAACAAGCAGATGTCTGTCAGTAAGCTGCCGTTCATCAAGAAGAAAAGAATGCACTTAAGAAAACATAATCACACTATCCAGAACTGTGTATACTCCCCTATCCTTAATGGTTCTCATGAAATCTTCTTTGTTCAATACATCTAGCTCGAGTTGTACGTTTAAAACTGTCTCCGAATGAAGAAAGTTGTTTTGACACTATAACCCTCCTCTGAATATGTACAAGTCGAATACGACCTTAGACTTCATCCAAAGGTATCCATGGAGAAAAGCTACATCAGCAAAATTATCATAAGATAACCACCCCCCCCCCCCACCCCCAACCCAAAACAACCCCAAACCACCCCCACCCGCGCGCGCGAAATAGACACTTTGCCTAGACTAGGCCTCTTCTCCTTCGGCAAGAAGGTGCTACTTCCTCCTTAAGGTATGCTCTTTTTCTTTCCATCTTTCATTCTTCTCTTTTATTGCCTTGTCTTTCTTTGCTTTCATTTTTCTTTTGTCTTATCCACTCTTTCTTTCTCTCTCTTTGTTATACCGAATATGATTGTTAAGTATTAGTCTTTGGGCTTTAGTCCCCCATCGGATAGAACCAATAATGAGAGACTGACTGTCTCATATAAATATGTACTCACTCATATCAATCATCAATAAAATCATCATATTACTCTTTCTACATGGTATCATGACCAAAACCCTAGTCGTCTTTCCCTCATCTCTTCCAAACCCTAACCCTAACTCTCTCTATCCCACAGCCCCGATTCCACCGCCCGCCTCCGCTAACCCCGCCCGCAACCCCTCCAACCCGGCCTTCCCCGTAGCCTCTCTACCGCCCGCCTCCTCCCAGATCCGTCCACAGTCTTCCAAACCCCAGCTTCCAACCTCCCACAACCCAACCACCAACGCCGCCAGCAACCCCATCTAGCCTAATCCTAGTTGTGGGAGGCTGGAAGCTGGATTTGGAAGACTGTGGACGGATCTGGAAGGAGACGGACAATAGAGAGGCTGCGGGGAAGGCCGGATTGGAGGGGTTGCGGGCGGGGTTGAAATCTTCCCCTAACTGCCATGAAAACCCTAGTCGTCTTCCCCTAACTGCCATGAAAACCCTAGTCGTCTTCCCCTAACTCCCATGAAAACCCCAGCCACCAGCCCCATTCCCCAAAACCCTAATCCTAGAAGTTGCTAAAAAAAACGATGGAGTTAAAATCTTCAAAAAGCTAATTGTTGTCGTTTGTGTGAACCTTTGAACCTCGACAACAACATCAGGAGTTAACAGAGAGCAAACTTGATTGTTTGTGTGAATCTTTGTTCCTAGCCTGGTATCCACACCAGGATTTAAAAGAGAGCAAACTAGTTTTGTGTGAATCTCTGTCCTGGCTTGTGTGATCCACCTTCAATCCCTGCTAAAAATGTGCAAGGCAGTAATGGCAAAGTTGATGTGAACATCGCACATTGGCAATGTGCCGTACGGACAACGAAAGCACTTGGGAATGATAAGAGTGATGCATCTGTTGATCGATCTACCTTGGGTGTTGCTTGTGGTAGATTTCGTGGAGGCCGTTGTGGTAGACGTGGTGGCCGAAATGTTGGCCGTGATAGTGGACGAGGCAACGGCGGGCGTGATGGAGGACGGTCGCGAACATGCTTCAATTGTGGTCAACCTGAATATTTTCAGTAGCAATGTCCCAAAGCTCCTACTGTCAATGTTGCATCGGATGTTCATGATAATGAAGAGCGATCCATGCAGATGACTGCAGAGACCTATACAAAATTCGCTAAATTCCAAGCTCAATAATGTAGAAGAACCTCTACATCTGGATCTATTGTAGGATACTTAGCGGTGTGTGTGGTAAGATCAAAGCAATAGATAATTAACTCGGTTGCGTGATCACATGACAAACGATGCATATATGTTGCGTGATTATATATATGCGGGTCGTGTAACAGATATTACTGTTGTGAATAGCAGTTCCCTGAAAGTTCGTGGAAAATAAAGTATGTCTTTCTTCCAGTCTGCCACTTACTTCAATTTTACATACACATGAAAACTCATTCAGTTTATTATCCATTAGTTGGATTACTCGTAACTTGCACTGTAATGCCCCGTTCCCCCTATTCGGGGAGCGCGGCCAAAAAATACTTACGACCGTCCGAACGGGACAGATTGAATTAAGATCCTTTCCTCGTTATGGATTGGTTTCTTCGTAATCAGGTCCCATATACAATGGATTGTGCCTCGAGGATGGACTCGGCGGCAGAGTCGAGAGGGGCCTTTCCGTTGCGTTGGTTTCTTGTCCGTTTTCGTGCCGCTTGGATGCTTTCTTGTTGGTTTTATGACTTGCGTTTTCTTGAACGGTTTCAATGGATTTCATTGCTTTCGTTCTTAGGATTTCGCATTTCGTATCGAACCTTGGAGACCGAAGCAGGAGGTATTGATCATCCGTTGGTGCGTGCAGGTGATCGTGTAGACGACGCGCGAGCGGAGTCTTAGGGGTCTCTCCTTCTTCTTCCTATTCAACAAACTTGTGAGTGGCTCTATTTCGATAAGCACCTTCTTTCCAAGGGCTCCGTTCATAATAAAACTGACTCAGTTGGACATTCAATCAAACGATACCAATTAAGTAACAAGTTGGATAACAAGATAAAGATAAGAAGTAGGCTTGGAACACCCATTGCTTGTCATACAAACCTTGCATAAATTTATTGATGCATGCATGTTCGTTGGGTGTTTAATGGGTTGGTATCTATTGATAGTTCAAAGTGTTCTTCTATAAACTGCTGCATGTTATTTCATATATCTGTTGGTTGATTATGATAGTACAGTAGAGCAGTTTCATACATGATGTTCTTTAAATGGCTAGTAAGTAAATCTATGAGGTAGAGTCATAGAAATGGTCATGGGAATTCTTGTGCACAAGGGATCCAGGTTCCTGCGAGCGGTTCCGGGGCACCGGGCCGCCTCGACCCGGGCGGAATCTACTTTCTTAGTCCTGGGAGCGGGGAATTGTAGCGGGGCTAGCTACCCGCGCTGCAAGCGTCGCCGCCAGCCCAGACTAAACCCATGATGGCTCCTAAACAACAAAGAAAGATGTTGTGTATATTTAAACTGTGCAGACTAACTATGTCTTCGTGACAGGGAAGGCTATGGTAAGTTGTACAGGTGGTTCAGACGGGACAGGTAAAGTCACCGAACGGTGGCATGTGAAATTATGTTATTTTATTCTTGCATACCTGCTAAATGAAATCGGAACTAGGCAAGAATAGAAACCCACCTAAGAACATAATTGTAGCATACTCATTAGATCTCATCTCTTGAGCTTGGTAAAGTTGAGCAGCTAGCCTTCACCAGTACTTTCCGAAGTACTGACCCTCGTTGTAGCAGGTTCCCCGGCGCAAGGCGACGCGGCGAGGAGCTGAAGCCCACTCCGAACTTTTGGGATCCTTGGCGGTTCGTAGCCAAGACTTTTGGAGGCTCAAGCTAGAAGCCTTTCACTCTCTCTGTTGCTGAATATCGCTAAGGCGATGGTGCTTACTCGCACCCAAGGTGGTTTTGCGTTTTTGAATCTATGTAAAGGGACATAATGTATGGATCGGCTATCTCATTTTGCGTCCAAGTTTGTAAGCCCGTGGGGCATTTTATACTTTTGAGTCAAGCAATGTAAAAAGATGTTCATTATAAATAAAAGAGAAACTTTTCTATGCCTCAACCTTGTGTTATCTAATTGTCTACTCTGTTGCATGGTTCTAAAGAATATCCTTATGCCTAAGGCCTTGTGCACGCGCGCCCTACGCGTGCACGGCATCACGCCCGGGGGACGATTATCGATTAGCCAAAATCGGGGCGTGACATATTGGTATCAGAGCATGCTTCAGATCCTTTGATCTCACAAAGAAAGTTTCTAAAGAGGACCTTGTTCCTTTCGAGTAGACCCTTGAATTCGCTTGGCCAAAATGAGATACGTTCCATACAGTGAGTCCATAATATACCTTGAGACTAATACAAGTTACTTTCCTTTCAAGGAACGACTTCCGAGCCGGGTGCACAAGCGCAGATGGTGGCGCAAGTGCAAGCGAGTAGTTCAGGCACCTCGGGCAGCTCTGGGAGTCCAGCTGCCGCACCCTCTGCCGATCCGTTCGAGCGAATGATGCGTTTGATGGAGACGCAGCAGAAACAAGCTGAACTACGGCAGAGTCAGTTTGAGTCACGGATTGAAGCTCAATTCGTGGCGCAGCGAGTTCAGGCGGATACACAGCAGAAGCAGATGAATAGTCTGCAAACAATGGTGACGAATATGGTCGCCAACAATCATTCTGCATCCGTCCCCGCAACCGTGCCAATAGTTGCTGAAGCCACCGGACCGCAGAATTCCCAGGGTACTTTACCCTCAGGCGAGAATGGGTCGATCGTGTCGATATCTGAATTTAAGAAGATGTGTCGTGCTACGTTTAAAGGCACCGAGGACCCATCCTTAGCAATGGACTGGCTGGTCGAGTTGGAGGACCACTTCGAAGCGCTGTGCCTAGACGAGACCAAGAAAGTAGCGTGTGCCCAGCTTCAGCTCCGACAAAATGCACATGATTGGTGGGATGTGCACAAGCAAGCTATTTTGAGTGAAGGTGGCACAACGGCTATCTCTTGGTCCGTGTTTCGCAAGGCCTTCGTGGAGGAATACCTTCCACCCGCCGTCCGTCGCGAAAAAGAAGACGAGTTTGCACTACTGAAGCAGGGAGACATGACGGTGCGTCAGTACGCTTCAGAATTCAACCGACTTGCAAAATTTGCCAAGTCTCAGCTCGCCGATGCCGAAAGTCGTGCCAGAAAGTTCGAGCTCGGACTACGACCCTCTATCCGTGCTCACGTCGTAGTGACTCAATATCGTACCATGCGGGAGTCCTTGAATCATGCACTGTCCCTAGAGTCGCAGTATCCTCCGGTTAGCACCGGCGTTGTGCAAAATCACAATCACAAGCGTCCTGCCAACACAGGAGGAAACAACGCGCATAAGCGCCACAACAATAGCGGCGGCTCCCAAGACTCGAATCAGGGAAGGAAGCAAGGACAAAAGTGTGCCTACTGCCGCAAGCCAGGACACCACGTCAGCGAATGTCGCGCGAGCAAGGGAGGGTGTTTCAGTTGTGGCAAGATGGGCCACATTGCTCGTAATTGTCCAACCCGTTCCAACGATCCATCTTCACACCGTCCGCAGCAGAACAATGACTCAGCTCAGGGTCAGGGGCAAACTGTGCAGACTAACTATGTCTTCGTGACAGGGAAGGCTATGGTAAGTTGTACAGGTGGTTCAGACGGGACAGGTAAAGTCACCGAACGGTGGCATGTGAAATTATGTTATTTTATTCTTGCATACCTGCTAAATGAAATCGGAACTAGGCAAGAATAGAAACCCACCTAAGAACATAATTGTAGCATACTCATTAGATCTCATCTCTTGAGCTTGGTAAAGTTGAGCAGCTAGCCTTCACCAGTACTTTCCGAAGTACTGACCCTCGTTGTAGCAGGTTCCCCGGCGCAAGGCGACGCGGCGAGGAGCTGAAGCCCACTCCGAACTTTTGGGATCCTTGGCGGTTCGTAGCCAAGACTTTTGGAGGCTCAAGCTAGAAGCCTTTCACTCTCTCTGTTGCTGAATATCGCTAAGGCGATGGTGCTTACTCGCACCCAAGGTGGTTTTGCGTTTTTGAATCTATGTAAAGGGACATAATGTATGGATCGGCTATCTCATTTTGCGTCCAAGTTTGTAAGCCCGTGGGGCATTTTATACTTTTGAGTCAAGCAATGTAAAAAGATGTTCATTATAAATAAAAGAGAAACTTTTCTATGCCTCAACCTTGTGTTATCTAATTGTCTACTCTGTTGCATGGTTCTAAAGAATATCCTTATGCCTAAGGCCTTGTGCACGCGCGCCCTACGCGTGCACGGCATCACGCCCGGGGGACGATTATCGATTAGCCGAAATCGGGACGTGACATGCACTGCTCGCTAACATTTTTTCTTGATGGTTGTATTTTTCAGAACCTGGAAACTGGGAAGACTATCGGTAGAGGGCATGTGGCTGGAGGCTTGTATCTGTTTGAATTGGTTTTGTTTGTTACATGTGTCGGTATGTCACTCAACCAGTTTAAGTTACACTGTCGGTTAGGTCATCCATCTATCCAAACTCTCCAGAAAATGTGTCCATATTTAGATTTTTGAGTTCATTTTCATTATGAGTCATGTAGTCTGGCTAAACATCATCGGGTGCTATCCGGTGAGTTTGAATAAAGTTGCCTCAGCTCCTTTTGATTTAGTACATTTTGATTTATGGGGTTCATATTCCTATTGAATCTGTGGTGGGTTTTAAGTATTTTGTTTCCTTTGTTGATCACTACTCATTATTCACTTTATCTACTTAATGAAAAATCGTTCCGAATTATTTGATATTTAGTTCAATTTTTATACTAAAATAAAAATCTAATTTGGGGTTTCTATTAAATGTCTTCAGAGCGACAATGGTCGTGAGTATGTGTCTCGTGAGATAACTTTCTATCTGACTAGACATGAGATTATCCACCAAACTTTTTGTTCTTACACACCACAACAAAATAGTGTGGCCGAACGTAAGAATCGTCACCTCTTGGAAACAACTCATGCTCTTATGTTTCATGCCAAGACTCCCAGACAATTTTGGTCGGATGTTCTTATGTCGGATGTTGTTCTTATAGCTTGCTATCTGATCAATCGTATGTTATATGTTGTTTTCAATGGCACTACTTTTTCTAGGTTATATCCCAATCGTATATCATTTCCTCTACCTCTCAAAAAATTTTGGTGCTTGGGTTATGTTTGAGATAATCGACCTACTCTTTCTAAAGTGGACCCGAAGACACTCAAATAAATTTTCCTTGGGTATCCTAAGGATCAGAAAGGTATCGTTGTTTTTTTCAATTTTGAAGAGGTATATTATGTCTCGGAATGTTACCTTTGTCGAGACTGAGTTCCCCCATCCTCTCCAACTAAAGAATATGTTCCCAAAATTTACCCAGATGAGAACTTGCTCTTGTATCCGATTCAAACACAGCAGCCGCCCGTAAGGGTACCCTCCCCTACCGAGATAGTCTTATTGTCCGACGTTCCGCAAATACCATCTCCGTCATAACTGGCATTAGCAAACATGCCTAACACTGTAGACCACGTGTCGTCAAGCTCCACAGATTTACCATCGTCTGATTTACCGACTCGTCCATGTCGTGCATGCCATAACCATCATTTGTATGTTGACAACTACAAAGGACTCGCAAGTCAAACTCAGTCCTTGGTGGCTACTATAGATGGAATTCAGATCCCACAATCTGCCGAGAAGGGCCTCCAACATCCTGGTTGGCGTGTCGCTATGGAGGGGGAGATGCGGACGCTATGGGAGAATCATACATAGGACTTGGTAGATTTGTCTTCCGGTAAGAAGGCGGTAGGATGCAAGTAGGTGTTCACCATCAAGGTGAAATCGGATGGCACCCTTGATTGCCTGAAGGCTCGCCTTGTGGCCAAAGGGTATTCTCATATTTATGGCATGGAATTCTTTGAGACATTCTTCCCAATTGCCAGGATGACCTCTGCGTGAGTGCTCGTCCTTAGCTATCCGATATGACTAGCCCTTACTTCAGTTAGATGTGAAGAATGCGTTTTTCCATGAAGACCTTGAAAAGGAAGTGTATGTGGTGCAACCTCCTGGATTTGTTGCAATAGAGAGTAAGGTGTATCATCTGCGAAATGCCTTCTACGGTCTCAAACAATCACCTCGTGTTTGATTTGGTCAATTTACACATGTCGTTATACAGTTTGGCAGTGCTAATCAAAGAAAAATCATTCGGTATTTTACCGACAGACATCAGTCAGACGGATACTAATTTGTGTCTATGTTGACAACATTGTGATTACGGAGGACGATAGTCAGGGTATTGCAGGGCTGAAAAAGTTTTTGGGCGAGCAGTTTCAAACCAAAGATATGGGAGCATTGAAGTACTTCTTTGACATTTAAGTCACACGGGTAAGCAAGATATTGTAATGTCTTAGAGAAAGTATGTGCTTGATATCCTAACTGAAGCAGAAATGATGCAAACTAAGGGAGCAATCTCACTCATAGATGCAAGTAAATTTACTCTCTGATGAGGGGATACTGATGACCAATCATGATCAGTATCGTCGGCTGGTTAGAAAACTGAACTACTTGGCAGTCATGACTCGGCCAAATATTTCCTTTGTTGTAAGTGTTGTGAGTAGATTTATGGCTTCTCAACGTGTTCCGCATTGACAAACAGTTCGCAAGATCTTAAGCTATCTAGCTCAGAATCCGAAAAAGAAATTTGGATGGAGAATCAGGGACATACTCGTCTTGAGTGATTTACAGATGCTGACTGATGTGTAAGTCTTACAGATAGACAGTCTGCATCTTCTAAAGGAGCTGGAAGAAGAAACATGATTGAAAGCAACATATATGTGGTGTGATAACCAGTCAGCTATCCATATTGCTACCAATCTCGTATTTCATGAAAGGATGAAACACATTGAGATCGACATCCACTTCGTCCGTGATGAATACCAAAAAAAGGTGATAACATTTCACCACGTGAGAACCAACGATCAGATAGCAAATATCTTTACGAAGTCTCTTTTAGGCTCTCGTGTTCAGTTTCTTTGTAACAAGCTAGGCATGATTGACATTGTGCTCCAGCTTAGGGAGGGTGTTAAGTATTAGTTTTGGGCTTTAGTCCTACATCGGACAGAACCAATAATGAGAGACTAACTCTCCTATAAATATGTACTCACTCATATCAATGAAATCATCCTATTACTCTTTCTACAATGATCATCTTAAACGAATAATTTTTTTCTTTACCTTACTTTCCTATTTATGTAAATATTGCATTTAAGGATTATCGTTGGTTTATGTGATGGGTAAATTAAGATAACACCTTCAATTAGAAGGGTTTGCCAAAAACCTATAAAGTAATAACGTAAATATCACTTTTATCAACTATAAATTTCTCAAGAAATAGAATACCCTTCAATTATAGGGGTTTGCCAACCCTATCAACTAATAATGTGCTATTATCAACTATGTTGTCTTTGAATTAAATACAAGCTTCACATAAATATTAAAAAAAATGTGTTTAAAGCACTCCTCGTAATTACGTCCTCCTCCAAACCCCAAGCATGACCCTAATCCTTGTCGGGCTTTCTTTTATTTCTTCCCTCCTTACTTTCCCTTCTTTTTTCCCTCTGTATTTTCTCTTCCTCTTGTATTCAAGTAGCGGCTGCAAAACAAGCAACATTTCATCTTCCCTCACTAGATATAAGTGCAGACATCTTTGCTTGGATGATAAAGGCACGTAGGGACCATCTCACATTGTTGACAAGAAAAGAGGATCACACCCTCGCGTCACCGAAAGCGTCACTGAAGAAGAGGGGGTATCATCGAAGAAAAGGGGGCACGGGCTTCTGCTTCTATCTACAGAGTAAAAGGAGTAAGGAAGAGGAGGAAGAAACAAAGTGGTTCACAATGGGTGACTTCACTTGCCGAAGAGACCAAAACCTCGCACATAGTTAGCAATTAACTATGCGTCATAGAAAGTACAGGATGGCCATAGAAAAGTTAACTAAACCATCTATTAATAAGGTCAGGTATGTTTCATCTTAGGTCATAGACACGGGAAAAAGTGTCCATGTTTGTATTGTGTATGTACCTTGTGTACAAATTCGTGCAACACGGGGGGACTAGTTATTCAATATATCTAAAAATGTATGTACACCATATTCATGTCCTCACCCTCATATAAGTCTGTATTCATGCAAAATAGAGATTAACCTCGTTTCTAATTAATTATATGCCACACTAATATCAAAGTATCAGTTTATTAGGATTTAATCATGTTAGAAATAAGATAATGGGCTGCATTTAACACAGATATTTGAAAAATAGATGTCTAAAGGGAACAATTTTTTTGAAACTATTGAATATTCTCTGTTATTATCTTCTTATAATCTTCCTCTTGATCACTTAAATTTTCTATAATTACAATCAAACCTATATCGAGGCACCTGTATCGATGCAGGAATTGCAGATAAGTAAGATCCTTATTAAGCTATTGGATTTCTTGAACTCCAAGATCAAGTTTTGTTCTCTCATCTTCAGACTTCACACATATTACTCCAATGTGGATCATCTTGGTTGTCTATCCTTGGTTCAGCTTTCAGTGTTTATTAGTAGTAACCTACAACTATCATTGTTTGGATAATCAATTAAATTCATGATTATGCATCGATTGCTTTAATAGAGTTACATGAGTTAAATTTGGGTTTCACTCATATTTTTAATAATTTAGTCCGAATGTGGGATTTCAGAATTGAACTTGCACAGTTCCTTATCTCTGGAAGATAGAGAAGACCTCATTATGATAGACTAGCAACATAAGTTTGTGTGGAACTGTACTCCAATAATCCAGCTCAAACAAATATTCTCTGTCATTTGATTTAAGGCTAGTACGTTGCATAAGCAACATAACAGTAATGTAAATCACCTACAAGACCAAAGATTGGACAGTCCAGTGATCGAGGCATTTGGTATGGAGGGGGGAGTCCTGGGTTTGGGATCAGGAGGGACAGTAACTGGCTCTCAAGTCACAAAAAGAAAAGAAAAGGAAAAAAAAATCACCTTTGAGGTGCAAAGTAACTAAACGAAGCAAAATGAAAATAAGAACCTCAGCAGCAATTCCTACTAACTAAACCAAAAGTCTGATCCTATAGTTTGATCCAATAAAAGAAAGAAGAAGAAAACAAGATGCAAAATCAACATATCTTGGAACTTTTAGGGAGTGTTACCTGGTCAAGAGTATTGAATAACCAGATGACAACTAAATGCCCTAAATGAATTAAGAAGTGCTCTAAGTTTACTATGAATAATGGCAACCTCAAATGATTTCCAACATACCCTGAGCGATGGGAAGAAATGGGGCTCTCGAGGATTAGCAAGATCCCAGATGCATAGTTCCCCCTCATCAGCTCCAGAAGCAAGCAAATTTGAGTGTGAGTTGAACTCCAAGCCGCGAACCTGTAACTCCAAAAAAGGATGTAAATTGAAATCGGCAACCAGATGAACTTCCAATTAACCATTCCTAAACAATATTTAAATGAAGTACCGGTCCCGTATGCTTCTCAAGCTTTGCAACAAAAGCACCATCCTGGTCTTCTGCACTGCAAATCAAATGAGGATTTCTACATTCAGTACAAAAGACCTGACAAAAACTCTATAAAAAGAACATCTCAGCACATAAGGTCACGAACTATGCAGTCAAGAACAGTACAAGGGCATTGGTAGCAATTACGCTGCATTCGGAGAGAGCTTAGAAAAGAAAAACATTTTTTATTCCTTTTTTGTTATGGTAAATTCGTAGAAATCCAAAAGTTGAAACTTTATCTATAGCAAAAGACGACTTCGACGCAAGACACTCTTATACGGACTGAAGAACCAGGCACAAAATAAGGCATGCGACTATTAAAGTTAGACATAGAAGAAAAAAGAAATAATTAAGAATATATCGTAAATTGGCTGCCGAATTAGGTGCAAGTACAACAATACTTGCAAACTAATGCATCGTTATCACTCAAGCCTTCTCCCGACAGAACGGGGTCAACTACGGAGCATAAGAAGGCCTATGAAAATTGACAGATTTTTATAACTAGCTTCCACCCTTACCGCAACCCTCCACATCGGTGCCAAATTCATACACAAGATTGCTATGAGCATGAGAGGCCACATCATAAAACCTGGACAGAGTTGACAAGTAGGTAGACCTACATTTGGGTATACAGTTTAGCTCAACAAAGGAGCAAGGTAAAAATAACTAAAGAACAAAAAAGAATGAATGGTTCATGAAATATATCATTCATTCGGGGATACAGGTTTACAGTTAATAACCTCATGGAAGGTAACAGTGTCCTAAAAATTGAATTAATCAATGATTAACTGGTTAAGTAATTGGCTGTACAATCCATCTAATCAGGTGGCCAATTAAGAATAATTTCCAAATTCTATATAACTGCTAGTAGTTGGCAACATAATCCTATTAATCAAAAACCAGCACTGGACTGAGTACCGGGTATGAAGAGAGACACTAATATAATATGGGGTGCAGCAATAGTTCAACAAACTAAATAATGTAAATGTAGATGTCTAGACATATTGATTATTAGACGAACAAACATGAAATATCAAGAAGTAAAATTATGAAATGAGTAGTAATTAACATTTAATGCAAACTCAAATGTTACTTACTTTCCCCAAAATACAAGTAAAAACAAGAGAAAGAAAATAAATAAGATGACATCGTGAAGTAAATAAAAACTAATCACTGTTACTTGAAAAATGTTAAGACTTCAGGAAGTAAAATTAAAATTAATCATCGTTACTTAAGAATCTGGATTTCAAGTGTTAGGGGTAGGCTTCTTGCAAATGATTAGTAGAACGAAAGATAGGATTTCAAGTGTAGCGCACTTCACAATCATGTGCAAGTACACAGGAATTTAAAAGAGAGGGGTCAACCTCAAATATAAAGAAAACACAAAAATAAAATCATATATTAAAAACCAACATATATATATATATATATATATATATATATATATATATATATATATATAAGTGTCCGATACTAGGTCGATAATAACTACAACTAATAGATGAAACTGTACAATATCATCAATACGTACAAGACTTACTGAATTCATGATTACTTACGAATTAGACACACTTGTATTTCTCTAGCTAGTAGCTTCCCAACAATTGTCTAATCAACAACAGATAATAAAAACTAAAAAAAAGTTCAAATCATTGATCTAATCAACAACAGATCTAACCATAATTGAATAAATTAATTAATCCATCTCCAGATCTAACCACCGACGAACGTACAATCAATAACTTACGGTAAACAAGTTCAAATCTCTTAGAACTATATATTTCTCAAATCTAACCAGCAAAAGCAGCAATTATAAATGGAAAAAAAAATCAAACAACAAAATATTTCTCAGATCTAACAAATAAATGATCATAAATGACGAAAAAATAATCTAACAGATCTACAAATTTATCATACCTAACAATCAAACAAACATATAATGATACAACCGTAACATATTTCTGAGATTTAACAAGGAAATGATCATTTAACTATGTAAAACAACAACAAAAATGGCAGTAATAGCTTAAATATCACCCCAAAAAAATAAGAAAAAACTCATGGATCCACCGATCCAAACAGAATCGACAGATCCGAGAGATCTAGTCTAGATCTACCCCCAAAATGAGCAAAAATTGAAGAAGAAAAAAACTCAAATCGATCGAAAACGAAGCAACTACAAGGTGTGTAATATATAAACAAAGAAAAGTTTTGAGATCAAACCTGATGACGAATGAGAGAGGCGCGGTAGGAGAGAAAGAGGAGGTGGCGCGACGGGAAGAAAGAGAGGCACGAAACACCGGGAGAGAGAGAAGTGGGACAAAAAAGAGAGGCGGCTGGAGAGACTTATTCCTCTTTTTTGGGGCCTAAAACATGTATGGTTTATATATATATATATATATATATATATATATATAGGGCAAGTGGGGTCAGCTAACCCCACTCAATATATATATATATATATATATATATATATATATATATATATATATTGAGTGGGGTTAGAGCTGACCCCACTTGCCCTAGTCTGCATCCGCCAGTACAAGTACACACATGAGAAAACTAAAAAATTGACAATTGCAGTTTCATATTTTATGTGGTCCAAGAATCATTAAATGCAAGTTACAACTATAAAGATTTGGATTCAGATTTAGGGTTTCCCATCTTTCTCGGAATGTTTGGACCATCAACTTTCTATGCATTGGAATGAAAATGTTTTAACATTATTTAGGGGGTGTTTTCGGAACGGCAAATGTTACTCCTTTGGAGTTCTTGAGAAACTCTCGAAGAACCAATTCAACATCAATCTTTTCTATTAGAGTTAAGTTTTGTAAACCACCTAAGTTTTTCCAAGTAAAATTAACATTTGTCCTTAATTTTGTTAGTAGAACTTAAAAAACTAAAAGATCCACCCGGACGATCACTCACTGACCGCATCTTCGCCACCACTTATCATGCATCCTCTGGCACAATTGTGCATTGTCCCCCACAATACAGCCCGCTCCATTGCGCCTACTAGTCCATTCTCCTCCCTCTTCCCTCCTCTGTTATCCTTTAATTCTCATTTTCCTTCATCCTTCTCCATTTTTTCTCTTCTCTCATAAACTCATTAGCTTTCCTACATCAGTAACAAGCTCCGCAGCTTCCACTCATGTCTTCGTTGGATGTGTACTGACCAGTCTGATTCCCTATCAGACTACCTCTCGATCCCTCTTCCTCCTAATGTCCTTTGTCACCCCCTTGTCATCAACTCTCTCCTCCCACCGTCTCTATGAAGTTGTCATTCAGCCCAAACCTCCATCTCCTCCTTCGTCTATCATTACAACTTTCTTTACTTTCTCTCTTCAACCGCACGCACAACAACCACCTTTGGAAGTTTTGTGTTCACTGAAGCAGCCTCATGCTCGCTAGAGATTGTCTCATGGACATACCACTAATTTGGATAAGATCCAGAGAGATGATTTGAGGAACAAGCATAGAATAATGTCCTTTGCCATCCCCCTTGTCATCAACTCTCTCCTCCCACTGTCTCTATGAAGTTGTCATTCAGCCCAAACCTCCGTCTCCTCCTTCGTCTATCATTACAACTTTCTTTACTTTCTCTCTTCAACCGCATGCGCACAACAACAACCTTTGGAAGTTTTGTGTTCACTGAAGCAGCCTCATGCTCGCTAGAGATTGTCTCATGGACATACCACCAATTTGGATAAGATCCAGAGAGATGATCTGAGGAACAAGCATAGAATAAGGTTAGAGGAGGACGAGGGTAGCACAGTTGTTTCAAATGGGTGACAAGGCGATCTGGGGCAAGTGGTGGAGGCAATCCAAAGAGGATCGTGGCTGGAACCTTGATGTTTGACCTCAAGGATAAATTGTTCTCCTCAAAACAGAAATAATTTTGACATTTTTTAAAGTTTGAACTTTGAATGGATGATTGACATAATGGGGAATGAATAACTATTTCATAAATATTTGGCAGGAATCCTATCCACGGAAGAGTTAGAAGGTTTCCTGAAATTAAACCCTTATTCTTACTATTTGCTTACTTAGGCAAATGACCAAAGTGTGCCGTTTGATCCACGGATCCAATTAGGACCTTGCCTAATTGAACCGTGGCGAATGATAAAGCACAATCAATTGAACCGTGGTGCAAGCATAGGCAACTAACCAATTGCCAGGAATCACATTTAAAGTTTGATATTTTTATATTAAACTCTTAGTAAAAAAAATTAGTTTTATGCACTTAAAAGCATCTGAATTCCCTGTTTTGTATACCTAAACATCTAGCAATCAAGCAATCTATCCAATCATCCCACTTGTAAGATTTGTGTTACTAATTCAAATGCGATATAAATTTGGTCGACAAATATTGCTCGGAAGTATCAATTCCAGATCAAGATTTAGGATCCATATCAGTTGACAGTAAGCACTAAAAACCTCGTAATCAAGAACAATTCAGGAATCAAATTTAAATTTTGATATTTTAGTTCAATTACAATCAAGATATTCGCCACCCAAAGATTTATATCACAGATCTGCACACCTACTCTTCAAAATTCAAATTACATCAAAATACAACATAATCTACAAGAAACAGCACCAGATCGCATCAAAAAATCTAGGTCGGAAGCGAATTACCTGATGAGCTCCTGGGGTTCCATAACCAATTGCCAGGCATCACATTTAAATTTTGATATTTTTATATTAAACTCATATTAACATTTTTTTTTTAGTTCTATGCACTTAAAAGCATCTGAATTCCCCGTTTTGTATACCTAAACATCTAGCAATCTATCCAATCATCCCACTTGTAAGATTTGTGTTACTAATTCAAATGCAATCGATAAATATGGCTCGGAAGTATCAATTACAAATCAAGATTTAGGATCCATATCAGTTGACAGTACGTCACCCAAAGATTTATATCACAGATCTGTACACCTACTCTTCAAAATTCAAATTACATCAAAATACAGCATAATCTACAAGAAACAGTACCAGATCGCATCAAAAAATCGTGATCGGGAGCGAATTACCTGATGAGCTTCCAGGGGTTCCAGACGCCGATGCTCCCATCGCCGAGGCCCCCGGCGATGAGCCCGAGCGAGAACTCCTCGGAGGAGGAGGAGTTCTCGGCGGGGGGGCGGCCCCAGGAGAGGCGGTTGAAGCGCTCGGCGCTGGGGGCGGAGGCGACAATCGGGAGGTCCGGGGAGTCGGACCGGAAGTCAAGCTCGAAGATCTCGAGGTTGGCGGAGGAGCTGAAGGAGAGGTCGACGGCACCGGCCATGGTGCCGGCGGCGAGGTAGGGGGCGTCGGGGGCGAACGCCACCAGCGCCGACCGGGACGCGCTCTTTATGCACGCCATGGCGATGTAAAAGGACCGGATCTAGGGTTTCTGGAGGGAGAGGAGTGAGTTTTTAACGAGTAGATGATGGAGAGGGGGTTACGAACAGGGAGCAAACAAAGAGTGAGAGAGAGAGAGAGAGAGAGAGAGGAGTATTTATCTACGTATATAGGAGGTATTTTCTGAATGGCGATTGGCTGGCTGACGTTTTTTTCTCGGTTCGGGTCTGGGTAAACATAATCTGAACCCAATAAGAAGGAAGATCATGATCCGTACCCAATAATGTCCCCCCAATCAGAAGCAGCGAGTAGGGGTAAATGACACCATTGGTACCAAACCTTTGCCCTTGCTACAATTTGATACATTTTCTTTAAAAAAAATTCAATTTAATACCAAACATTTTAATTTTCTTTCAGACAAGACAATAGTACCTATTGAAAATTTTGTCAATTTTACTGACGTGGACAGACGGCGCTCCAGCTCAGAGACCCTCCCTCGACCTCCTCGAGACCCTCTCCTTCCGTTGTCGTCCCGACGTCGCCATCGCCCTCCTCGATTGGGCCCACTCCCGCCTCGGCAACCCCCTCCTCTTCCTCCGCGACGGCGGCCCCCTCCTCCCCTCCGCCATCTCCCTCCTCGTCCGCGGCATCTCCCTCCTCGCCCACCGCCGCCATCTCCCTCCTCGTCCGTCGCGACCTCCTGACAAAGATTTTGAGTTTTTTTTTTCTTTAAGTTTTCTGACAGGTGGGCCAGGGCTGGAGTGACATGGATTTGCCTAGGAGGAGTGAGAAGCTGACTTGGCGAGGGGAGTGGCGTGCTGAGCTGTAGCGTCGCCTGCCCACGTCAGCAAAATTGACGAAATTTTCAATAGATAAAGTCGTCTGAAAGAAAATTAGAAGGTTTGATATTAAATTAAAAAAAAATTAAAGAAATGGTGCCAAATTGTAGCAAAGTGCAATTGTTTGATACCAATGATGTCATTTACCGAGCGAGTAGACTTGTTTTCAAATATTTGTAATAAATTGAACTAGTGTTTTATGATATATTTTGATAAGTTAGTAACAAAAGGCTTTTAGGATTGCTTTTCAACAAATAAAGTTGAAGCATAAGCAGAAGCAGTCACATAGTGGGGTTTGGGATTTGCATAGACATTGTTTCATATTGTTATTATTTTCCAAAAACATTTAACATAAGCAGTTTTTGGCTTAATGTGGAAGATTGTTGTCAAAAGTTATACAAAACTTAACTGATTTAAAAAAAAAATTTGATAAGTTGTTGCTACCAAATAGCCTTGGACATCTTTCAAAAAAAATCACAAGAAACCTCCACTAAGCAATCCCAAACCTAACGTTATCAGAGGTTATTATGCCTTTTTTTTTATCTTGGAAACTAGTCCAAGGTTGTTTGGTCACGAAAGCTTTTTTTTTTTTTAAATGGAAAGTAAAGTAATTTTGAGGCAACTTTTGGCAAGAGTCTCCCACATATTGTCAGAAGCTGCTTGTGTTGTGTTGTGATATTTTGGAAAACAACAACAATCTCAAATCTAGTAACAGGCTTATTTTGGATTGTTATTGCTTTCAAGAAGTAGCTTAACCCTTATTTTCAGAAGTTGTTTTCTCAATATTGAATTAACATTTTAGAACTTAATATCTTATTACCAAACAACTTTTCAAAACTGCTTTTAGCAAGTGTTATGGAGAGGTTGGATTTGGAGTCGAATTTGTATAGTGTCAAACCCCCGATGCTATAAGTTCTCGGGTTCGTATTAGCAGATTTTCGTATATGGAACTTTTTTTATGATTTCTATTCCAATAATAATCTAGATTATTATGACACTATAAGTGATGTAGGATAAGACCCAAAGAAAAATAGAGTATTTTATATAGACTAAAAAATTTAAGATTTTATGAATTAGCAAAAGCTTTTAGGCTTGCAAACAATTATAATATAATTTTATCACAATAATTATAATTTTTTACAAAACCTAACAATGAAATATATTGTAACAATTTACCATAAACGAACGAGGATGAAAACGACAAAAGGCAGGGAGGCGACAACAAACTTGAACACAAATAAATGCAGACCACAAAATATAAACTGAAAATTGAGTATTTTGGAAGAAATGGGGGCTTCTATTTATTGTTAGTCCCGAGACAGATCAAAGATGAAAAAACTGAGATCATGAGTAGAGTTTGTGCGACTTTGTAGACCGTTATCTATATGATCCAGCAAAAGTAGTTGAGATCAGAGATTCACACAAGAGTTCCTCTTTGTCCACCTCGATACCCACACACACACACACACACACACACACACACACACATATATATAATAGCCAATTACACTCTCTCTAGTTCACAACACGCAAGAACCAAAACACGTTCTTCCTCGCAAACGTAGTTACGATTGGGACAGAACGTTTACAACCCAAAACAATCCGTTCTTCCTTACAAACGTGTTGCAATTGAGACAGAATGTTAATAAGGAGAAAAATAGAGAAGGAGAAGGAGAAGAAGACAGGAGGCCAGGTCTTGCTGGGGTGATGAAGATCACCGTTGCTCAAAGCAAGATTCGTCCCATACGGATCTGCTCCCATGAAGCAGCAAGTTCACGTAGAACTTCTGGAACGCTCGCCTCTCTCTTTGTTGACTCGCACGAACTCATCTAGACTCCAATGGCAGTCGCCACCTCTTTCCTCTCTTATGTCTCTATATTTCATAGTAAGTCCTCAAAGGAGGCACAAAAGAGAGTATTTATAGAGTTGGGTGGAAATCCTAACCCTAATCTTGGTCGCCAGCTCATTATGGTAGGATAATAATGAATTAAATTTGTATCCTAAAAGATAAGGACATATTTGAACTCAAATTATTCTGCCATAACTGTTAGATCCATAATCAGCGAAATCTTCTCAGTCTGCACCTTCTACGCCCCTTATGCCCACTGCACCCCCTGCGTCCTCTGTGCCCACTGTGCTCACCCTGCATCCTCTGAGCCCATTGTGCTTACCCTACGTCGAAGCCCACGACGGAGCATGCGTAGAGGTTCGCACAGAATATCGTGGAGAATGTCGGACAAAAGGTCGAGCAAAAGCCACGCAGAAGCCTGCGCAGAAGCTCGAGTCCGAGTTTGAGTCTGAGTTCGAGTTCGGGCCCGAGTCCGAGTCTAGGCCCGAGTCCAAGTCCGGGCCCGAGTCCGAGTCTGGGCCTGAGTCCGAGCCACTTTGCTCCCTTGAGCCAGAGTCCGAGTCCGGGCCACTTTGCTCCCTTGAGTCCGAGTCCAAGTTCGAGCTCGAGTCCGAGTTGCTATGCCCCTACGACACTTAGTTCCTAAGAAAAAATTTCTAAGAGAGTGACAAAAAGCATAAATGATTTCTTGATGAGTTTAGCCTTAATCCTCCTAAAAAAATATCCCACATGGCACCCAACCTTGGGTCACCACCCCATGTGCATCTAATCAAAGAAAATGAGTAATATCACGTATAGTTATGGTTGCTGCAAACCGACTTTCTGCAATTGCTGTCGAAATAGGGCAACTACAAAATAAAGGAAATCGTTCTACTTTCCCGCTCCTCGCTATCATGCATCTGATCCGGTTTTAATTCCCTCATTGTCTGCTTCTCCTCCCATCTTTCGCTCGCTAGGATAAAAGGGATTTCGCTCGCTCGCTTGACCCGACCCCAGTAAGAAGCTCATAGCAGATCTATCTTTGCTTCATCCATCCTTAGGGCATCTGCATCTGCTTTATCACCACCATGCGCATCTTTCTTCCCTAATGAGGCAAACCTAGCAGGCATGGGCTCTCCATTTAGGTAGCTTACTGGATCTTTTGTGACCTACAAAAATCCTAGCCCACTTTCCATGCTCCACTCGTTCACTTATTGCTTCAAGTAAACCACTAGATGCTCTCTAGCAATCGACCCACAAGGTATTATATTGAGATACCAACTTGGAGTGTATTCCAATGTGGGACTAGCTTTCTAGTCTTGCAAGAGGAAAATCTCTATAAGCTAAAGGAAAAAACTTCAACAATCCCCCACATATCTTAATATATATAGGGGTTAAGCGTTCCCCACAATGAATGTCCATCATGCATTAGGATAGATGTTACTGACGACTTGAATCTTCCCGCATGGGTCAAACAAGAGTATGATACAAGAATGGACTAAGACTTGGATTCTGTATAATAGTTTATGTTCTTTTCACTCACATAATGACATCATATGTGCTTTCGGTTGCACATTAAAGGTCGTTTGCACTCCTGGTTTTGGTGTATATATTTTAGGTGTCTACAAATTTACCCTAATAGACGGCATATATATTTTTTCCATACACTCTAGGTGAGTTATTTCAGAGAGTCCCAACATGAAGCCTTGCGCTTCCTTGCAGTGCTGCGCCGCTATGACATAGCATAAAGCCGAGACTTTACATCTTTTACCTCATCGTTGTGTCATACCATTACATCATGAGGACACCAGCCTCTTTGTACTATCCAGCATGAAGCTTTGCGCTCTTTTGCGGTGCTACGCCGCTATGACATAGCCCGAAGTCGAGGTTCACAACCTCTTGATGGTGTCACGCCACTATAGCATGAGGTCATTGGTCTCTTTGTAGTGCTGCCTACCACTCTCCATTCTACAACATTAGGCTACCTGCCTATATGCAGTGCTACGCCGTTGTGACATGGCCAAAGACGAGGCTTTACCCTCTCGAGGTACTTCATGTGGCGTTACCCCACTTTGGCATGGAGTACTATGCTCTTTTGTAGTGTTGTTCTACATATGCTTCTTGTAGAGCACGCCAGACATCCAAAATGTCTGAGAACTCGTTAAGGCGTCAAAGCCATCCTCTCACAAGACTTGTTCTAGACAAATAACAAATAGTAGACAACGGTGGTTCTGGGTCTGTAACCCCTTAATATCTCAAAGGACTACCCATTATTTCTGATATTCTTCCAGTCAATGGTTCTCTCTTGAATCAAAAGTTAGATGCCTAATATATTTCTCTTTGAACTAGTAGCATAAAATTTATGGTAGGATTGTAGAGACAATATTAGAGGTCCTTTAAGCCCATTTTGCTTGTTGTGTTCTCGACCAGCTGGCGCTTGAGGTCTTTGGTGAACGGATCCGCCAGATTCTTCTGACTCTGAACATCAATAACAACAATGACTCTAAGCTTGGTAAGATCATTCACTGCCATGCGCATAAGCCGCACAGTCCTCTTCTTACCATTGAAGAGATTATTTGATGCCACCACTGCAGTCGCATGGTTGTTGCAGTATATTGGTACTGCCAGAATCTGCGTACCAACCAATGAAAGATCATACATGAGATTTCGAAACTATTCTGCTTCATCCACTACAACAACTAGTGCAAAGAACTCAAATTCTATGGAGGAATGAGAAAGCATTATCTATTTCTTCGACTTTCACGATATAGTAGCTGTAGAAGTATGGAAAATCTATACCATGCGCCAACAGTAATCAAGATCCATGCGCTGCAGTGATCAAGACCCATGCACCAAAGTGATCAAGAGCCATGCGCCATCCTCAACATAAGTAGTGTTCCCATGTGCCAGCAGTGTCATGTGCCACTACTACTCCAGTCCAGTGTTCTCATATGCCAGCAGTGCCATGCGCCAATATTACTCCAGTCCAGTGTTCCCATGTGCTAGCAGTGCCATGCACCACTACTATCCCATTGATCTCCATGTGTCGTGTAAACCCCCTCGTCAAAAGTAGGATTTATTTGAGTATTTTAATTTGAGATCAATCGCACCCCAAATTTCAAGTACCCAAATTAGGGTATCAGTCTACACCAAGCCTTTATGCCACGACTCCCGTGTACCACTCAAAAATATCTAGTTCCCTATGTTTTCAATACATTAGGAATTACTTAGTTAAGTTTGTAATTTAATTTTAATTAAGGCTAATTTTACCTCAAGCAACACTTTGACCAGCCTACCTTAATGAGCCCAGATAGGCCCAAGCCGAGGCTAGCCCACAACTTCCACACACATGTATATATATATATATATATATATATATATATATATATATATATATATATATATATATATATATATATATATATATATATATGAAACCTCTCCCTTAAAACCCTAAGAAAACCATCACAATCCCCCTCTCCAAACCCTAGTCAACCCCCACCTAGACAACCCTCCCTGTCGGCCGAATCCCCCAACCCGACCACCTCCCAGCCGACCGCTCCCGCCGCCGCCGCCCCTGACCGACTGCTTCCGCTGCTGGTGCTAACCGACTGCTTCCCCCTGACCGACTGCTGCCTAGCCCGACTGATCCCCCGACCGGCTGCTCCCTAGCCGACTGCCCCGACCGACTGCTGCCCGACCCCGACGGTCCCACCACCCGTGAGGCGACCCATCCACGCTGCCGGAGACACCCTCGTCGAAGGAGCAGACGCCCCACGTTCTATCGAACAGGTACTCGTCCTCTAGCAGTTCTTTTCTTGTGTTCCAACCATCTCACCACGTATCGTGTCCATAAATGATTGTTAGGTTTGTGTGTCGTGAATCATAGTTGAAACACAACCTTTCTAACCCTAATTAAAATAATGATGGCTTAATGATTAACCAGAATAGAACTTGTTAATAAACAGAAATTTCTTAACCGATACCTGTCATAAAGGACTTAGTTAACTTAAACGTCTGGTCATAAACCACGTGCACTAAATATAGAAACCAAAGTCAGATGTTTGCATAGAACATAAATCATGGATAACCGTAACTGGATTATTATTGTCCCGAGGCACCTGTTAACCGAAGACAACACCCGTGTACACCCTAGCTAAGTGCGCACGTGATACTGTACTCAAGCAACAGAGAACTCGCGACAAGTATTCAAGATTAGCGTCTTAACAGTACGTACATAAGGCGTAGTATCTTATGTCTGTATTATTGTGTTATATTATTGTCTAGGGTCTTTGGATCAGCCAGGAGACGCTACCGGAACATGCTTTTGGCATTCATCTCTCAAAGACTCAGGCAAGATACCTTGCCATATTTACTGTCTAATTTAAATGATGCAAATATTGTATTATATGCTTGTTGTTTGCTTTATACAACTGTGCGCGTCCGAGATTGTCTCGGGTGCATTCGACGGGTACGTCGAAGATTAGTATACATCGACTTAGTCATTAGCAGACTCACCTCATTGGATGATACCCTGTTATCTTCCAAGACCTGACACTTTTACACGTATTTATAGTGATAAATCTCATATTGGGATACATGTTCGCGTGATCGACTAGCTATCGCCGCATGTGACGTGCATCACGGTTAGCAAGCAATATAGGACTATTTCAATTTAGAGACATGACATTTAGATAAGGGATATGCGTGTCAATTATTTGATGGGTATATCTACATTGGGAGGGGAGGATGACTGGTAGGCATATGGGACACCCCACTCTTTTACACTGATACCGCACTCAACGGAGTGATACGAACGTATTTATATATTACTGATACCACGTTCTGTAGAGTATGGGACGTTACTTGATGACATTGTAGATACCACGCTCTATAGAATATTGGACGTTATTGTATTCATGCGCCCGTGTTATAGGGGACATGTGTGGCATATACTAGCCGGTTGTCACGACTGGTGAATTACGTCAGCATATGTTGAGCCTACACCTTCTCATATACTCACAGTTGTTCTCACATTGCATTTACTTAGATTGGCTAGCACACCCTTTATTGCATTTATCTTATTCAGTGTTCATATATGGCTTGTCTCTTTGTATCTTGTTACGTCCCTCTGAGGACCTGGTTTTCTTCCAGATTTAGACGAGGCTTTCTATCCCACCGTATACGGCCCCGGACAGGAGATAAGATTCGCTACAGCCGCGGAGTTAGAGGTGCAGCCGTCAGAGTTTCCGTGATCAGTTGGTAGGCCTTCAGCCTAGATTGGGTGCATCATTATCTAGTCAGCCGATGCCCTTATCATTATCTTTTATATCTTATTTCAGTACTTTATTTCGTCATAGTAGTGGGTTTGTTCCCACCAGACTTCACTGATTGTACTATGATATCTTGAGACTGGTATTTATTATCCAGCAGTTTATTTAGTACTTCTTGCTCTTTATATTGTGGATGAGATTAGATTACCTGTTATTGACTGATATTGGACATGTTAGTATTTTAGGACAGCGTAGCACTCTTTGTGGATCCATTAAATTGGGATATCCTCGAAGACGTGCCAGCTGACTATTGCCACGTGGCCTGGTCCCGTGTATTTTGGGACTGGGGCATGACAGGGTTTTAGTGGTGGCCCATGCAGGTCCTCTTCTTTTTCGCTTGTGGTATGGTAACATGCCCAGCGAGCCTGCAATAGGATAGAAATTACTAGGTCTTATCCACTTTTTGATTCGCCTTTGAACTTCCTTTATATTGCTTCTAAATATCTGCATCCTGTTTGTTGTCCTCGTACTCTTTTAATAAAATCTATCTCTTGTAGCAAGATAAATTTGCGCAGTAGACGAGGAGCACCCCGTGCCGCAATGCCAGATAACACCACTCAAGGAGTGGAGGTGCCCCAAGGGCAACCCCCGCTATAGACCCCGCTGATACATTGGCGCAAAACATCGCAGGGCGATCCTACGCCGCAGCCTGAGGGACAGACTTCCCAGACAATCCCCACGCAACACTGTGAGGGCGAGACTTCAGGAGCTACACCGATGCCGCAGACTGAGAGGCCGACATCTGAGGAGACGCCTACCGCACAGCCAGAGATTCCACTACCACCGCCTCCACCTTATCCACCCAGATGCCACAGCCAGATGGACAACCACAGATGCTTCAGTTCTTCCAAACGATGATGCAAGCACAGTGGCATCAGACAGAGACATTAAGACAGAGTTTGATGGCAGTACTAGAGAGGACACCTGTCCCAGCACCAGTACCAGCACCTCCACCAGCCCAGACAGGTGGCACTGTTAGATGGTTCCGACATATGGGACCAGATACTTTCTCGGGCAATGAGACTGCAAAACAAATCTCCGACTGGGTCACCAACACGGAGATGCTATTAGAGGCTTCACAACTGCACCTCGACCTTTGGATGATCGCAGTGAGGGCCCAGCTAAAAGGCAACGCCCATCATTGGTGGGATTCCATTGAGCGCAGTGTAGGGAAGAACCAGACTTGGGAACAGTTCCTAGAATATTTTAATGCAAAGTATTTCTCAGCTACAGTCAGGAATGCCCTGTACTCCCAGTTCCTACATCTAGAACAGGGAAATATGACTATTGACGTCTATGACGCGGAGTTCAGCCGCCTTAGCAGATTTGGTGCAGTCTTGGTACCCACCGATCTTGAGAAAGCCCAGAGGTTTCATCACGGCCTCAATCTCGAGCTACAGAGGTATACCACTATACAGGCAAGGATTTCTTATGAAGAGGTTCTTGCAGAGGCGAGAGTCCAGGAGGCCATAGTCAGAGGAGCTAGACGTACCAGCACGACTACACCAGTCAGAGCACAGCCAGGAGCAGAAGGACCGATCCGTCGTCCAGGAGCATGACACAGCAGAGGGCAGCGCCATATCCACAGCAGGAGCTCCCGACTTGTCACCATTATGGCAAGAAGGGACACGTCATTAAGGATTGCCAGAAGAAGTTGGGATTATGCATGATATGCGGGTCCAATCAGCACCTTGTCAGAGATTGCCCGCAGCGTAGAGAAGCAGCACTACGGACAGGCCAGAGGCCAGCAGCACCAGCCCAGAGGATACTACCCTCACCAGGAGGCCAGCGTCCACCAGCCCCCGGAGGATTTCAGAGGGGACCACCCTTGGCCCCACAGCAGGCACAGTTTGAGCGAGCTCGTCAGCAGACCGGAGGACAGAGGTAGGGACAAGCCTTTGTACTAGCAGCTACCGAAGAAAAAATAGAAGGAGAAGCTATCACAGGTACCATTTTAGTTGCATCATTACCAGCAACTGCATTATTTAATTCTGGAGCTACATTGTCATTTATATCTAGTAGATTTGTAGCAATGCATAGAGTAGCGACTTCTCCCTTACCTAAGAGTTGGAAGATTCTTACCGGAGGAGGTATCGTGCCGGTTACCAGCACTATCCGAACGTGCTCGGTAGTTGTATGTGGTAGAGAGATGAGAGCGCGATTCTTGGTATTACCCATGCCGTACTTTGATGTTGTGTTAGGCATGGACTGGCTAAGCCAGTACAATGTCGTACTGAACTGCCGGAAGGGTAGCGTCACCTTTAGACCGCCGGATCAGTCGGAGTTCGAGTACATGCGAGGAACCGTCGAGCAAGTAGTAGGACAGATGGCAGGAACTTGCATGGCTATGGAGATTGTACCCCCACCAATAGTTGCAGAATTTGAAGATGTATTCCCCGAAGAACTGCCAGGCTTACCGCCAAATAGAGACGTGGAGTTCACCATCGAGCTAGTACCCAGAGCAACGCCGGTATCTTCTAATGTATACCGATTGGCGAAGAAAGAACTAGATGAGCTGAAGCTACAATTAGAGGAGTTGCAGGGCAAGGGATTTATCCGTCCTAGTGCATCACCATGGGGAGCGCCAGTGCTATTTGTACCTAAGAAGGATGGAACAGTACGCATGTGCATTGATTACAGAGCCCTTATTGCTCTGACTATCAAGAACAAGTACCCCCTGCCGCAGATCGATGATTTATTTGACCAGTTGACAGGAGCAGTAGTGTTCACCAAGATTGACTTGAGATTGGGTTATCATCAAGTAAAGGTGTGAAGGGAAGACATTCAAAAGACAGCATTCATGACTCGTTATGGTCACTACGAGTTCTTAGTAATGCCATTTGGACTGACGAATGCGCTAGTTGTATTTATGAACTTGATGAACAGAGTATTCCACCAATACTTAGACCAGTTCGTGGTAGTCTTCATCGACGACATCTTGGTGTATTCGAAGAGCCACAAGGAGCACGAAGAACACATGAGACTAGTGTTAGAGACGCTGAGGAGAGAGAGGCTTTATGCCAAGCTGAGCAAATATGAGTTTCTCCTAGATCGTGTTGCTTTTCTTGGACACGTTATCTCAGGAGATGGCATCTCAGTAGATCCGGCAAAGATTTCATCTGTAGAGACATGGCCAATCCCTACTAATGTCTCAGAAGTGAGGAGTTTTCTAGGACTTGCCGGATATTACCGGAGGTTCGTAGAGAACTTCATAAAGATCGCAAAGCCAATGACCCGCTTGACCCGTAAGGAGCAGGAGTTCACCTGGACAAAGGAGTGTCAGAAGGCATTCAATGAGTTGAAGAAGCGTTTGACTACAGCACCTATCTTGACCATACCATCTGGACCCGGAGGATTCGTAATCTATAGCGATGCATCCGGGAAAGGATTATGATGTGTCTTGATACAGCACGGAAAGGTTGTAGCTTATGCTTCTAGACAGTTGAGGACACATGAGAAGAACTATTCCACCCACGACTTGGAGCTTGCAGCAGTAATCTTCGCCTTAAAACTTTGGAGGCACTATCTATATGGAGAAAGAGTGGAGATATTTACAGATCATAAGAGCCTAAGGTACGTCTATACCCAGAAGGATCTGAATTAGAGGCAGAGACGTTGGCTCGAGGTGATGACAGACTTCGAGATCGAGCTACAGTACCACCCGGAAAAGGCCAACGTAGTAGCTGACGCGTTAAGCAGAAGACCCATGGCATTCTTCATGACCACCCAACCACACCTGTTGAGAGAGCTAGAGCAGATGGGTATAGAGGTTATTATGTCCGGAGTAGATGGACAGTTGTCGAGCTTCCAGTTGCAATCGACATTAGTGGAGAGAATCAAGGCTACCTTGCCGACAGACGCCAGATTTCAGAGGCTTAGACAGAGGACAGAGGCTGGAATACAGACAGGGCTGAGAATACATGAAGACGGGACTTTGAGATGCGAAGATCGTCTCTATATTCCAAATGGAGGACTTCGTCAAGAGTTAATAGCAGAGGCACACAGTTCAACCTATTCTATTCATCCAGGAGGCACGAAGATGTACAGAGACTTGAGACTGTACTACTGGTGGCACGGAATGAAGAGGAAGATAGCATATTTTATGGCCAAGTGCCTGGTATGTCAGCAAGTCAAGGCTGAGCATCAAAGATATGCAGGATTGCTTCAACCGCTTCCTATACCGGAGTGGAAATGAGAGCATATCACTATGGACTTCGTTACGGGCTTCCCGCGGAGTCCTAGTGGGCGCAATACAGTATGAGTAATTATGGATAGACTCACCAAGTTTGCGCACTTTTTACCCTTCAGAGTTGGACAATCAACGGAGGCCTTAGCAGATATGTACATGAAAGAGGTGGTGCGCCTACATGGAGTGCCAGTTAGCATCGTGTCTGATAGGGATATGAGGTTTACTTCTTACTTTTGGAGGAGTATGCAAGAGAGCCTGGGTACTCGCCTAAAGTTTAGCACATCATATCACCCACAGACAGATGGCCAGTCGGAGCGTACCATTCAGACGCTAGAAGACATGTTGAGAGCGTGCATGCTTGACTTTGGAGGATCATGGGAGGACCACTTGCATCTGGTCGAGTTTTTCTACAATAACAACTATCAAGCGAGCATTCAGATGGCTCCCTATGAAGCGTTGTATGGAAGAAAATGTCGTTCTCCAGTATGCTAGAGTGATATAGGCGAGCGACAGATTCTCGGACCAGAGTTGGTTGTTCGTACGGTAGAAAAGGTGAAGAAGATCCAAGGGCACCTTCGAGCGGCACAAGACCGACAGAAGCATTGGGCGAATACGCATCGTCGACCCCTAGAGTTTCAGGTTGGAGATCACGTATTCTTAAAGATCTCGCCTACTCGAGGGACTATCAGATTCGGAGGTAGAGGGAAGCTGAGTCCGAGGTACATCGGACCATTCGACATATTAGAACGCGTCAGAGAGGTTGCTTACAGATTAGCATTACCGCAGACATTGAAAGGAGTTCACGACGTCTTCCATGTATCTCAATTGAGGAGGTACATACCAGATCCTAGTCACGTGCTTGACCACTCGGAGATCACAGTTGGCCTGAGTCTATCATACCAAGAGGAGCCCGTCGAGATTCTGGACAGGAGTGAGAAAGTATTACGAAGGCAGACCATCCCCCTAGTTCGTATCGCATGGAGGCATCATGCACCAGGCGAGTCGACCTGGGAACGCGAGGAGGATATTAGACAACATTATCCCCACCTCTTCGAAGGACCTACGTTCCAGTATTTTCTTTAGTCTTTAGTTCTTACCCATGCGTGTGTTTAAATTTCGATGATGAAATGCTCTAAGGAGGGTAGATTGTAAACCCCCTCGTCAAAAGTAGGATTTATTTGAGTATTTTAATTTGAGATCAATCGTACCCCAAATTTCTAGTACCCAAATTAGGGTATCAGTCTACACCAAGCCGTTATGCCACGACTCCCGTGTACCACTCAAAAATATCTAGTTCCCTATGTTTTCAATACATTAGGAATTACCTAGTTAAGTTTGTAATCTAATTTTAATTAAGGCTAATTTTACCTCAAGCAATACTTAGACCAGCCTACCTTAATGAGCCCAGATAGGCCCAAGTCGAGGCTAGCCCACAACTTCCACACACATGTATATATATATATATATATATATATATATATATATATATGAAACCTCTTCCTTAAAACCCTAAGAAATCCATCACAATCCCCTCTCCAAACCCTAGCCGACCCCCACCTAGACAACCCTCCCTGTCGGCCGGATCCCCCAACCCGACCACCTCCCAGCCGACCGCTCCCGCCACCGCCGCCCCTGACTGACTGCTTCCGCCGCTGCTGCTAGCCGACTGCTTCCTCCCGACCGACTGCTGCCCAGCCCGACTGATCCCCCGACCGGCTGCTCCCTAGCCGACTGCCCCGACCGACTACTGCCCGACCCCAACGGTCCCACCACCCGTGAGGCGACCCATCCACACTGTCGGAGACACCCTCGTCGAAGGAGCAAACGCCCCACGTCCTATCGAACAGGTACTCGTCCTCCAGCAGTTCCTTTCTTGTGTTCCAACCATCTCACCACGTATCGTGTCCATGAATGATTGTTAGGTTTGTGTGTCGTAAATCATAGTTGAAACACAACCTTTCTAACCCTAATTAAAATAATGATGGCTTAATGATTAACCAGAATAGAACTTGTTAATAAACAGAAATTCCTTAACCGATACCTGTTATAAAGACTTAGTTAACTTAAACGTCTGGTCATAAACCACGTGCACTAAATATAGAAACCAAAGTCAGATGTTCGCATAGAACATAAATCATGGATAACCGTAACTGGATGATTATTGTCCCGAGGCACCTGTTAACCGAAGACAACACCCATGTACACCCTAGCTAAGTGCGCACGTGATACTGTACTAAAGCAACAGAGAACTCGCGACAAGTATTCAAGATTAGCGTCTTAACAGTACGTAGATAAGGCGTAGTATCTGATGTCTGTATTATTGTGTTATATTATTGTCTAGGGTCTTTGGATCAGCCAGGAGACGCTACCGGAACAGGCTTTTGGCATTCATCTCTCGAAGACTCAGGCAAGATACCTTGCCATATTTACTGTCTAATTAAAATGATGCAAATATTGTATTGTATGCTTGTTGTTTGCTTTATACAACTGTGCGCGTTCGAGATTGTCTCGGGTGCATTCGACGGGTACGTCGAAGATTAGTATACATCGACTTAGTCATTAGCAGACTCACCTCATTGGATGATACCCTGTTATCTTCCAAGACCTGACACTTTTATACGTATTTATAGTGATAAATCTCATATTGGGATGCGTGTTCGCGTGATCGACTAGCTATCGCCGCGTGTGACATGCATCACGGTTAGCAAGCAATATAGGACCATTTCAGTTTAGAGACTTGACATTTAGATAAGGGATATGCGTGTCAATTATTTGATGGGTATATCTACATTGGGAGGGGAGGACGACTGGTAGGCATATGGGATACCCCACTCTTTTACACTGATACCGCACTCGACGGAGTGATATGAACGTATTTATATATTACTGATACCACGTTCTGTAGAGTGTGGGATGTTACTTGATGACATTGCAGATACCACGCTCTATAGAATGTTGGACGTTATTGTATTCCTGCGCCCGTGTTATAGGGGACATGTGTGGCATATACTAGCCGGTTGTCACGACTGGTGAATTACATCAGTATATGTTGAGCCTACACCTTCTCATATACTCATAGTTGTTCTCACATTGCATTCACTTAGATTGGCTAGCACACCCTTTATTGCATTTATCTTATTCAGTTTTCATATATGGCTTGTCTCTTTGTATCTTGTTACGTCCCTCTGAGGACCTGGTTCCCTTCCAGATTTAGACGAGGCTTTCTACCCCACCATATACGGCCCCGGACAGGAGACGAGATTCGCTACAGATGCGGAGTTAGAGGTACAGCCATCAGAGTTTCCGTGATCAGTTGGTAGGCCTTCAACCTAGATTGGGTGCATCATTATCTAGTCAGCCGATGCCCTTATCATTATCTTTTATATCTCATTTCAGTACTTTATTTCGTCATAGTAGTGGGTTTGTTCCCACCAGACTTCACTGATTGTACTATGATATCTTGAGACTGGTATTTATTATCCAGCAGTTTATTTAGTACTTCTTGCTCTTTATATTATGGATGAGATTAGATTACCTGTTATTGACTGATATTGGACATGTTAGTATTTTAGGACAGTGTAGCACTCTTCGTGGATCCATTAAATTAGGATATCCTCGAAGATGTGTCAGCTGGCTATTGCCACGTGGCCTGGTCCCGTGTATTTTGGGACTGGGGCGTGACACTCCGGACGGACGTATTCTGTAAAACCCCTAATCCTAAAAACTGTATTTACCTTTTTAATTAATTAATAATTTAATTATAGTAATTATGAGCTAAATAAAGGAAATAGATTTTTATTTAAGGGTGTTTGTTCATTTAGAGGATTTATAGAGCCATTATAAATTTTTCCTAATTTATTCTATGTAGGAGACCTTTTGGACAGTTGCTAGCTTAATGGTATGCAATAATATAAGCTCTAAAATTTTTCTATGTATATATATGTATATATATATATATATATATATATATATAAATATATATATATATATATATATATATATATATATATATATATATATATATATAAAATAGAAATAGGAAAGGAAAGAAAAAGAAAAAGAAAAAGAAATAAAAAAGAAATAAAATAGGAATTAGAAAAGAAAAGAATTTAAATTTCTATTGGATCTCTACCCAAAACCCAAACCCTATCCTTAAACCCACCTACCCGCTTAGCTACCCGAACCCAATTCCTAACTAACCCAACCCATTGCTGAGAAACCCCAACAGCAGCAATTACTTCCCAACCCGCTCAACCCAGACACACCCCCGCGTGTATATGAGACCTCTCTCTCCCTTTATATATTATTCCACCTACGAAACCCTAACCCTAGATTCTTCATTCCAACTCTCATCTCCTCCTTCTCCTTGACCGCACTGCCAGCCCCGCCGCCTCCAGTCGCCTGGACTGCTGAGCGCCCACTGCCCGTCGACGACTGCGACCCCGCGCAAACCGGAACTGCAATTTTTTACAGCAAAGTACCTGTGTTCACGCTCCGTAACCCGCGCCACCGCTCGACCAAACTCGACCCCGTCTTCTCCGGTATGATCCTCACTTATCCCCCTTCCATCTTTGTGTGTTAGTTTATCTCGAACAGCGCACAAACCTAGGTAAAAATCGATGCCAAGTCGATGAAAAACCACAACTTTTTAATTCCAGAAATTCTGTTGCAACTACCTATGTTCACGGATTCGTATCTCCCACCACAGAGATTCGAATTCGATTTTCCTTATTGGTATGCGAAGACCACCTAACCTAGTTTAATTTTTGTTATTTATATTAATTTATTAGCCGCTGTATGTTAAAATAAATTAAGTTGAAAAACCCGAAAAACCTGTTTTTGGCAAATTCTAGAAATTGTGATACGGAGCACGCCCCGTCAAACGAGACTGTCCCGTCGTGTACTAAGTATACCAAAAGGTGCGCGCGGTATACCCAGGCGTGTGGGCTTTCACGGAAACTGATTTGGACGCGTGTGCGCATCGGAATCAGCCCGTATCCGCAGATAATCTCCCGTGTCACAACTTTTGTAAAAGTCCTGCGTATTTAGTGCACGCTCGTCAGAATGCGACAAAACTTGCGCCACTGGACTCGTGGTAACGTGCTGGTCCTGTGACCCAAATTTTATGCAATTCTGAGACAGTTGACCAAGTCGCCAACTGACGGGCCCCACGGTTGACTTTTTGGGCAAAATTGTGTTCGGCTCACCGGAATCCACATTTGGATATACCGTTGAGTTCGTACTGACATTTAGAGTTTGTTTGACCTATAATTTGTCCCATTTAGAGACTTTACACTTGACATATTTTTCGGTGCAAAGTGGGCCACACGTGGACCCCACTTTGACCCGAAATTACCGTTTTGCCCCTGTATCCAAATTGGACGAAAGGGAAGTGCTTTCTAGCTATTTTGCTTATTCTGGGAATATTGGTGATATTTATTTCAGCATCCGAAGATATTTATTCTGAGGCTATAGCTTCTGATCCTGTGTGTTTGACATTTGGACGTTACATTTTGCAACTTCTTGTCAGGCAAGTATACCTTGCCATTGTACTGTTATTTATATTCCATATGTTGCATGCATCTTT
This sequence comes from Iris macrosiphon, assembly GCA_036927795.1. Classification (NCBI taxonomy): domain Eukaryota; kingdom Viridiplantae; phylum Streptophyta; class Magnoliopsida; order Asparagales; family Iridaceae; genus Iris; species Iris macrosiphon. Next base: position 164,268,881 of record JAYESA010000009.1, on the reverse strand, counting down.
ATTTTCTGTCTTTAGTTCATATATTTTAAATGTTATATAAAATGTGCGCGACGGTGTCATCGCGATATATCTTTATTTATGTATTTGCATTGCCCTTGTTTATGAGACTACCCCATTATCATGTCGCATCATTAGGTTCATTGGTCGTGACACATTTTGTAAACTCCCTCACCCAAAATAGGTATTTTGTGTATATTTTATATTATTATATTTATTATAGATGTTAAATTTATTTAGAGTATTCTCTTAGTTAATTAGAAAGTAATTTTTTTAGTATATTTACTTATACAAATATTTATTTAGAATTATTTTTAGGCTATTTTAGATTATTGGTATTTTTCCATAATTTTTAGTTAATTAAAAACTAGTAACACTAATTTTCTAGAACTTTAAAAAATTTATTTTATGTTCAAACTTAATTAAAAATATCCCAAACTTTTATTTTATGTTCTAAATAATAAAATATATTTTCTAGAATTTTTGGGAATTTTTTGATTATTTTTAGCATTTATTTTGAGTTAATTATGAAAAACTGAATTAAAAACTAATTTCTGAAAAAGAAAACCCAAAAAGTAATTAATTCTGCCCAGTCAGCAAATAGTGGGCCCACCTGTCAGCCTCCCGCAGCGAACATTGCCGGGCCCGCCTGTCAGTGACCGCGGGGTGGGTGCGAGCCGAGCCGAGCCGATCTCGAGCCGAGCCGAGTCAGAGTTCGACTCGGACTCAGCTGAGCCGAGCCGGGTCAAACCATGATCGTCCGATTTGGACGGGGCTGTGCGGATGGCTGAAACGTGTCAACTCCGAGCCGCGGCTGCACTCTCTCTCTCCTCTATATATATAATAGTTTAAGTTATTTTCTAGGGTTTTTCTTGAGCCGATTTTTGGAGAATTGCCATCTAGGGTTCCTTCATCTTCCAGAAGCCATATTGTGCATGGCTTCGGACTCCAAACGAGACCTAGTTTTTTGTGTTAGAATGATATTGAGGTTAGCTTTCTGATTATATAAATTGTTTTACGAAATTATGAGTATTAAATTCTGGAAAATTCGTAGAGCACAACATGTCCGAAAATAGATGTTTTCGCAATTTCAGGAGAACCAGGAATCAGAATCATGAACCGTTTGAAGTTTCGGAAAGCTAATGTCTAGATAATTGACATATGTTTTTCCCAGAATTTAATTCAAAGTATTTATATACTATTAATTCTATAGAACTTCTAGGTTAGAATTTAACCATCGGTGCACAATACAAAATTTGTATGTGCCATAATTCTCAAAAGAATTTGAATTCGGATGAGCCATAAATTCTAGCATGTTTTTGACGCTGAAACCTACAGGAAATCATGTATGAAAGTTGAGTTTGTGTCGGTTGACTTTTCGGTCAACAGATCGTCTCGATTTGCGTGCCATGAGTCTCGAGTTGATAAAATTCAGTTTCTTTGGAAAAAATTTAGGAATTAACATAAAAATCAGAATAATAAGATTAAAATAGGATTTTAGAGTAATTATTCCAGAATTAAATAAATTAAAATAAATTATCTTTTGACGTGATAAATTTGTAATACATAGGCTATTTGGACTGTGACTTGGACTCTGATTCATACCAGCAGCAGGACCCCAGGCGAGTACATTCTCTGACAGTGTTCCTGTAGGACGTAGTATTTAGCCACCACAGTGAGTTATATCAGACCCTGAGTCGGAGAACCCAACGCGCGTTCGTACATTTATATGTACGCAAATATTATTCAGTTTGGTATATATATTTATGTACGTATTTACTATATGTATTCCAATAATTATGTAAATAAATTGATGGTTATATTATTATATAGTTATATGAATATATATGTAAGTAAATGCTAATTGATAATTATGACTAAATATTCAGACTGTATGACCCTAGGACACCGTGGACTATCCCATACTTACCTTGACCATGTTGACCCTAAGAACTTGTGAATTTGTCCGCCTTGCGTACATTAACGTACTAGCATAGACACTTGTCAGTTGACTGACTGATTTCGTACAGTACTTAAAGACCCGACACCCACGTAATTCAATACGTAATTGACCGTGTTAGATGACTAGTGCCACCCCTAGTGTACCCCGAGTCCAGTATAAATATTGTTGTGTGTGTACTAGTGTAATGACTAATGATTTATTCACATTATATTATATGTACATAGGATGTTGGATTTATTCTGTGCAACTTTTGGAGCAGGTTATTGGTACATCGCAGCTTTCTTGCCAGGCAAGTATACCTTGCCATTGCACTGTCCATATGTTGCATGCATCTTTATTTTCTGTCTTTAGTTCATATATATTTTACTGTTATATAAAATACACGCGACGGTGTCGTCGCGATATGTTTTTATTTATGTATTTGTATTGACCTTGTTTATGAGACTACCCCATTATCATGTAGCATCATTAGGTTCATTGGTCGTGACACAGTTGTTACACGAGTTGTGAGTCTCATGTAGATCACGGACTTACATGCAGGTTTGGCCTCCTGTACTTGTGGGCCGTACGTTAGGAATAACTGCTGTTAGAAACTTTGCATGCTAGTAGACTTGGCAGTTATTAGAGGTATTATCGTGTCATGGATGTGACATGCTTAGAGTATGGGGTGGGGAGAACAACAAGTAAGGCGTGTGGGCTCCGTTGCACTTTCCTTGTGTAACCCGTATGCTCCGTCGGAGATGCGCGGTCATGATGACCCCTATATATATTATCAGGCAGGCCTCCGGCGTTCGAAAGGTGCCGTGCCTTTGTAGGCCCCTGGATCTCCAAGAGAACTATGCCAATCCCATTTTAGCCAGATAGCCCACGCGTTGGGAAAGTTGTTCTTAACTGTATTCACTTAGACGGGTAGGCGACCCCTTTGGATATTTATTTCAGTACTTTATTGGCATGTGTTTAAGTATCTTGTTATGTCCCCCTGAGGACCTGGTCCCCTGCCAGGTGTACCTGTTCTTGAGTATTTGTAGGAGCGCAGATTTGGATGGTTATAGGTGCTTCGAGGATGTCTTCTCTTCGAGCCGTGATTGATAGCTGGTATTCTTATATTGTGTTTATTATGGTGTACTTAGATTGTATTGCTCTTATATTCGAGTTGGTAGTGGATTTGTTTCCATCCAACTATCATCCTTAAGATACTTATATTGAGATCTAGTTTCATAGATACTGGTTATTTATTTATATTTAATTTTTTGTGGATGAGATTAGATTATACCCTGTGACTTGTGACATATGTTATACCACTTATGGATTTGATATTCATAATACAGCGTACGTGTGGATTTGGTTTCCATATATTGGAGTTGCCATATCCATGCGGCTGGCATGCTTACTTGTCCTAGTCCTACGTATTTTTGGGACTGGGGCGTGACACATTTGTTACACGAGTGTGAGTCTCATATAGATCACGGACTGCGTGACAGGTCTGGACTCCTGTATGTATGGGACGTGCGTTAGGGATGACTGCTGATAGAAACTTTGTATGCTAGAAGACTTAGCAGTTATTAATGGTCCATGGACATAGCCTATTGTAGTACGGTGGTCCAATCCTTGTCCTTGTTTGGTTGCAGGATTGGGCTAGGGTACTAAAGATAGGCTATGAACCAAATTGTGTCATGGATGTGACATGCTTAGAGCATGGGGTAGGGACAACAACAAGTACCGCATTTGGGCTCCTTTGCACTTTTCCTTCTGTAACCCGGAAGCTTCGTTGGAGATACGGGCGGTGATGACCCCTATACAATTGGTGGCCTCTACCGTTCAAAATACGACATGCTTTGAGGCCCCTAATTCTCCGAGAGAGTCATGCTAATCCCATTTTTATCCAGATAGCCCACTTGTTAGAAAGTTGTTCTTAAACTGCATTTACTTAGACGATTAGGCGACCCATTGGATATTTATTTCAATACTTTATTGGCATACTTTTATGTATCTTGTTATGTCCCTCTGAGGACCTGGCCCCTTCCAGGTGTTGCTGTTCTTGAGTATTCTCAGGAGCACAGATTCGGATGGTTACATATGTTTCGAGAATGTCTTCTCTTCGAGCCCCGTGATTGTTAGCTGGTATTCCTATATTGTATTGTATTTTTACATTCGAGTTGGTAGTGGATTTGTTTCCACCCAACTATCATCCTTAGATACTTCTTATTAAGATCTAGTTTCATAGATACTGGTTATTTATTTATATTTGATTTTTGTGGATGAGATTTAGATTGTACCCTGTGACTTGTGACATATGTTTATACTTGTGGATTTGATATTCATATTACAGCGTACGTGTGGATTTAGTTTCCATGTATTGGAGTTGCCATATCCATACGGCTGGCATGCTTACATGTCCTAATCCTATGTATTTTTGAGACGGGCGTGACATATTCCAAATGTGAAATCAAAATCGTCATGACATGTGTCATGAGTATTATGGGCATAAGCAACCCCATATCTCGAATGACCACGTGATATCCTATTTCAACATGCGCCACTACACGACAGGATAAGATGCGCGCGTACATGCGCGTAAGGCTTCCTCAAAGTTATAAATAGTGGGCGTCTCCCACAAAAAAATGAGGACCATAAAGAGAAAGGAGAGGAGGATAAGATAGAAGTGCCGCAAGGGACACCCATTAAGTCGTATACTCCAGCTCCCCAAAGCCTCGTCAACCTCCTTGATCCTGGATCATCAACGGAGTAAAGGAGCCGCTACAGTACTCGATCTCCACCGTCACACTTGTCCAGATTCTTATATTTTTATTGTACTTAGACTCTACGTATTAGAGATTCTTTTGTAATATTTGTTAATTCTCAATCAATAAAAAAAGTTCGTTCAACTTTATCCCAAGTGTCACGCCCCAGTCCCAAAATACACGGGACCAAGCCACGTGGCAATGGCCAGCTAATACGACTTCGAAGGATTTTCCCAATTTAATGGACCCAACGAAGCGTACTACGCTCTCCTAAAATACTATCAAGTCCAATATGCTATCATACAGCAGGTAAATGTCTAATCTCATCCACAAAATATAAATAAGAAGAGTTGAAATAAATACTGGAAGATAAGTGCGGAGTCTGAATGTCATAGTACAATCCAAATAAGTCTGATGGGGACAAACCTACTAAAATACAACAATGAAATAAAAACACGAAAAGAAGTAAGATAGTTAGACTAGAGCATCAACTAGCTAGGTAAAGACGCTCAACCCAAGGTAGCAGCATACCCCAAATCACAGAAACTCCTCTGGAAAAGCCTCAAAGTCCTCAGCCACGAATCCTGTCTCTACTACTCCTCCGTAGATGGTCGGGTACAAGTGCTTGTCCGGATCTGGAAAGGAACCAGGTCCTCAGAGGGACGTAAAAAGATACAAAAATACATGTCATAAAGTAAATACTGTGTAAACTCGAGGGTGAACTAATCAGCTAAGTGAAAATGCATTTGAAGACAACCTTGGTACGTATGGGTAGGTAAAAGGTATAAAGTGTAGCGTCAAGCCAGAGGCTAAGTACCTGGCATTAGTTGTAAACTGGATGCCAGGAGTATATGTTGACTACATCACCGATCATGATAGCGCGCAGCTAGTAACCTCTGTCGGATGTATCGACAAGCATATACGCCCATAACCGGGTAGCACATAGCCCATAACCGTGTAACATATAGCCCATAACCGGGTAACACTGAGGCTCACGACCCCGTAGTTTACTTTGAAACTATGGTAGCCAAATGTTTGTCCTATACGCCTACTAATTGTCTTCCCCGCCCAATGCCAATGTACAAGCCGCGAATACGACATGGACATCTCTTACTATAATGCAAGTCGCTAAAGAAATACACAACTAAGCTAAATACCGTCACACGTGCTTCTCATACCGATGGCCAGTCAAGTATGAAGCATGCGTCCCTACATGAACTCACTCTGTGACGTGCAATGATACGTGTCAAGGCCTGGGGAGTCATATTGATAACTCCACAACTTTGGGTTTGTCCATCAGTGTGTGCTGCTGGCCATTGCCACGTGTCCAGTCCCTCAGTATTTTGGGACTGGGGCATGACATGGTTTTTGTGGTGGCCCATGCAGGTCAATGACTAAATTATTCGGTTTCAACTTAGGGACCGAACAGGCCTGCAATAAGAATAGGATAAGTTTTTAGGATCTTATCCACTTGCTTGAATCATTCTTGATATCTATATCGGATTCAAATTAATTTCTTGACTTGCATCCTGCCTTGATTCCTGTGCGCTTCTTATAGTTTATTTTGGTTGCAGAATTATGGATCCACAAGCCGGCGACGAGACTCATCCAGGAACACCATAAGGTGTTATGGTTACCCATGAATATGAAGTGACACCAGTTGGTGAAGGTCAATCATCACAATAATGCAGTCAAGCAAGTCAGCATGCCTCGAGAAATCAGCAAGATGACGTTCCACCATCGACGCAGTTTACTCCACCAATGCCTACCGTTCCACAAGGGCAGGCTATGGACGAACAACAAATGTTTCGAATGTTCTACGCGATGATGCAAGCCCATCAAAAGGTTCATCAAGAAGCTCAGCAAAACCAAGAGGAGAAGTTCATCGACAGATTTAGCTCTGAGCTACGAAAGTTAATTAGCTCCGTTGTAACTACCTTAGACGTGGACGTTCTTGCTGCAGCACGACCCATGGAGTGCAATACAAGGATAGAGTCCAGCCAGAAGCGGCCGTATGCATCAGCACTAGACCAAGCACAACAAGAAAGAGTTACAAAGCGACCACAGATGAATCCACCGCAGAGAGCATCTACACCACTTGCACTAGTCCTTCCTACTTGTCACTACTGTGGCAAGGTAGGCCATTTCGCTAAAAAATGTCGACTCAGATTGGGACTATATTTATCTTGCGGATCCAAAAAGTATTCGGTAAGGGATTGCCCTGAACGTCGAGAGAAAGCATTGATGATTCATCAACCAGCCACATCAGCACCAGCCGGAGCACCACAGGAAGAAATTACAAAGAAGTCTCACATGCACCAACCACCAGAAGTATCTCCGCAACTACTGCCTATCTATCAATATTGTCGCAAGCGAGGCCATATTGAGAACGAGTGCAAACGTAAATTGGGATTATGCTTAATTTGCGCGTCCAACCAACACTTAGCCAAGGATTATCCTCAGTATCGAAAGGGAGCACTAATGTTAAACAGACAAGTATCACCAGCACCAAGGCCTGTTCATCCAGCATTGGGAATACTGCAAACGGGAGTTGAAGGAGTTCTACCACCTGCCCGAGGAGGGTATCAGCCGAGGCCACCCTTGGCACCACAAGCAACACTCTTCCAACAAGCCCAGCAACAGCAGAGGGCACCACCTCAAGGACGCGGACAAGCTTTCACGATGACTTTGGAGGATGCACAGATTCATGGAGTAGCTAATGCGCGTAAGTTTTTATAGTTATCTGCTTCTAGATTTGCTTTAGTTCGTGCCTGTTGGTTCGTGACCTCAGCCTTAACCTAGAATTTTTTTTGAAACTTGCTAATAATTGATAACCTAATATGTTTAAGTGATAACCTAGTTTTTCTAAACTGTAGTTTTCTAGATTTCCTTCTTCCGGAAAATTGCATAACTTTTAATGCTTAGTAAAATGATTTTTCCTATGTGTTATTCTTACACCCTCAACCTTGATTCTCCTTGATCGTGATATGCTTCGAACAATGTTTGCAACCGTGTCATCTCTGTTGACCGGTTATTCTTTGATTGCGAGGACACAATCCTCTTAAGGAGAGTAGATTTTAAACCCCCTAATTTTTCAGAAATTTTAATTTGGATTTTTTACAATTTTCTGGGATTTTCTGGGATTTTTTCTGTAATTATAACTAAGATATTTGTAATTAAATAATTTTAAATATTTTTAATTAATATTAAAATATTATAAAAATAATATTTTCTGGTGTAAAATGAAAAACTAGACATAGGGTAATTTTCGGGAAATTTATTGGACCCAGGAAGTATTTTTAAAGCCCTAAAAACTAAGTCTAAATAAACCAAATTAAACCCTAGAAATAAACCCGGTTTATTTCTAAATAAACCAAACCAACCCGAACCAACCCAGAACCGGTTCAACTGAACCAAACCCAACCTTAGCGGGTCGGGTCAGATCTAAACACGACCCAAAACCCGACTACCCGAACCCGCACCCGCACCTAAACTTTAATGGATCCGGGGCTAACCCGCTACCCGTTGACCCGACCCGGACCCATTAACCTGCCGGAACCCTAACACTAATCATAATCCGAAACCTATCCTACTGTTCCGGCGGCTATAAAGCCCCCTCGATCTCCACGCTCCGCCGGAAACCCTAACCTCTCTCCTCCGCCCTGAACCCTAACTCCCCCGCTCCGACCACCCCCGGCCGCCCTAGCCCGCTGCCCCGCCTTCCTCCTCTAGAACTTCATCTCTCCCGACGAACCCCCAGCCCTCGATCACCTCTTCGCCTTCCCTCTCCGCCATCTCTCGACGACGAACCCCACAGCCTTGCATCGAGCTCCCTTCCTCCGCCCTAAGCCCCGCTTGAACCCTAACTCGCAGCCCCGCTCCGCCTTCCCTCCTCCTTCCTCCTGAGCCGCCCTCAGCCAACGACCTCGTCGGAACCCTAACCTTCTCCTCCCGACGAACCCTAACCCCCTCGACCCGACAGAGCCCTAGCCCGGACATAGCAGCACTCTGAACTCGGACACAGTACAGTAACCCGGACACAATGTCGTGTCACATCTCCTCGCGGACACGAAGAAACCTCGTTCTGTGGAGCCCCGTTCAAGTAACCCGTTCTCTCTCCTCGTTGCTCTATTTTTAGTTCCATCAGTTGTGATACGTAGACCGCATAACCCTCTCGATGCTCGTGTAACCCGCTCGGTGCGTCGCGTCCTGTGGCGATCGCGAACCGCGATCCAAAAACAGGAAAAATACCCTATTTTCCCTCGGAACTGAGTGTGCCCCGCCAAACGGGATGACTTGGTCACGTGCGTTCTTCACCAAAAGGTACGCGCCATTGATACGGACATGCGGGATTTTGCAGAAGTTGATTTGGATGTGCGTGCACACCGGAATCAACGCGTATCCGCCGACAACGCCCCGTATCCGCCTATTCTGGATCTCGTTGTAACTTTGTGTACACATGTCGGATCAAAATAAAACTTGCGCCATCGGACTCGTAGCAATACGCTAGTCCTGTGACCTAAGTTTGGTTCGATTCGGAGAACGTTGACAAAATCGCGTATCGTGGGCCCGCGACTCCACTTGACGGGCGATTTTGTGATCGGCTCATCGGAATCCAATTCTGGAAGTTCCGTTGGGTTCGTATCATCGTTCTGAACTTGTTAACACTAAGTTTGACGAATTTGGAGACCATTGGTTCTGACACATTTTTCGGTACAAAGCGGTCTACATGTGGACCCCGCTTTGACCAAAAACTGTGATTTTTGCCCTTGTGTCCAAATTGGACTCAAGGACAGACATTTCTAGCTATTTGATATTTTCTAAATCTCATGGTGATGTTTATTTCTGCAATCGTAGTAGTACCTGCAAATTCCGCTGAGACCAGAGCTACAGTTGGAGTCAGAACCCCAGGCAAGTGTACCTTGACAACATTGCAGTTTTGTTACTTATTTTCTTGACTTATTTATATATTATTATACATGCATAACCTAGGACCGTGTGATATTACTTAGCATCCGAATAATATTCAGGTGCCAACACCGTACGCGGAGTTGCGTAACGTCCCCTAGACATGGATATCGTGACCCTTTTCATTCTCGTACTTGTCTTATCAAGTACATCATAACCCGTGATACTTGGCACTATTCATGATACAGAATCTTCTTGAGATATTTATGGTGATTCTGTATAGGATACAGGTTTTATGACATAGACATTATATTCATAGACATTATATGACTTGCTGCATTAGTTTTGATCTTGCGTGTCATGGACATGAGACGTGTGATTACATAGGGTGGGAAGAGACATACAGGCTACAGGCTGATTATATATATATATATATATATAACCCCTATTATTGTGAGGCTCAAGACTCTAACCCTGAGCTTGGCCCATTACGTGATATCACTGCTACCGGCTCCCCAACACAGAGCTTGTAGTGGTTTCAGCTTGAGTTCTAGTTATGCTCTCACTTGCATTTCACATAGATGGTTACATATTTACCCTATTTGTTGCATTTACTATTTTACTGCATTTATTTTCGGCATGAGTTATTTTGTACCTTGCTATGTCCCCTGAGGACCTGGATCCGGATTATGTCCCCAGGATTAGCAGAGGAGATCCACCCAGAGGTACACAGTACAGGAGCATTAGCAGGAGCAGAAGCAGGAACAGGTGCATACATTGGTGCAGAATCAGGAACCGAGGACTAGGTGATTGTCATAGATTTTCTGAGTATAAGTTTCTTCTATACTCATTCTGTGATGCTATTTACATTCTTGTATCTTGACAGTTGTATCAGACTCATTATCGGGTTATTTCCCGAGTTTATATTTTATTGAGATTGATCTTGCTTTATGATTCTGATATTGTTGTATTTATTTCTGTGGATGAGATTAGTATATTTAGGTCCTTATTGTTGTACTACAGCTTAAGTATGCCCTGGTGGATCCATTAAATTGGGTTTGTCCATCAGTGTGTGCTGCTGGCCATTGCCACGTGTCCAGTCCCTCGGTATTTTAGGACTGGGGCGTGACATGATTTTTGTTGTGGCCCATGCAGGTCAACGACTAAATTGTTCGATTTCAACTTAGGGACCGAACAGGCCTGCAATAAGAATAGGATAAGTTTTTAGGATCTCATCCACTTGCTTGAATTGTTCTTGATATCTATATCAGATTCAAATTAATTTCTTGACTTGCATCCTACCATGATTCCTGTGCGCTTCTTATAGTTTATTTTGGTTGCAGAATTATGGATCCACAAGCCAGCGACGAGACTCATCCAGGAATACCACAAGGTGTTGTCGTTACCCACGAAGATGAAGTGACACCAGTTGGTGAAGGTCAATCATCACAATAATGCAGTCAAGCAAGTCAGCATGCCTCAAGAAATCAATAATATGACATTCCACCAACGACGCAGTTTACTCCACCGATGCCTACCGTTCCACAAGGGCAGGCTATGGACGAACAACAAATGTTTCGAATGTTTTACGTGAAGATGCAAGCCCATCAGAAGATTCATCAAAAAGCACAGCAAAACCAAGTGGAGAAGTTCATCGACAGATTTAGCTCTGAGCTACGAAAGTTAATCAGCTCCGTTGCAACTACCTTAGACGCGGACGTTCTTGCTGCAGCATGACCCATGGAGTACAACACAAGGATAGAGTCCAGCCAGAAGCGGCAGTATGCATCAGCACCAGACCAAGCACAACAAGAAAGAGTTGCAAAGCGACCATAGATGAATCCACCGCAGAGAGCATCTACACCACTTACACTAGTCCTTCCTACTTGTTACTACTGTGGCAAGGTAGGCCATTTCACTAAAGAATGCCGACTCAGATTGGGACTATGTTTATCTTGCGGATCCAAAAAGCATTCAGTAAGGGATTACCCTGAACGTCGAGAGAAAGCATTGATGATTCATCAACCAGCCACATCAGCACCAGCCGGAATACCACAGGAAGAAATTGCAAAGAAGTCTCACATGCACCAGCCACCAGAAGTATCTTTGCAAGTACTGCCTATCTGTCAATATTGCCGCAAGCAAGGCCACATTGAGAACGAGTGCAGACGTAAATTAGGATTATGCTTAATTTGTGCGTCCAACCAACACTTAGCCAAGGATTGTCCTCAGCATTGAAAGGGAGCACTAATGTTAAACAGACAAGTATCACCAACACCAAGGCCTGTTCATCCAGCATTAGGAATACTGCAAACGAGAGTTGAAGGAGTTCTACCACCTGCCCCAGGAGGGTATCAGCCGAGGCCACCCTTGGCACCACAAGCAGCACTCTTCCAGCAAGCCCAGCAACAGCAGAGGGCACCACCTCAAGGATGCGGACAAGCTTTCACGATGACTTTGGAGGACGCACAGATTCATGGAGTAGCTAATGCGCATAAGTTTTTATAGTTATCTGCTTCTAGATTTTCTTTAGTTCGTGCATGTTGGTTCGTGACCTCAGCCTTAACCTAGAATTTTTTTTAAAACTTGCTAATAATTGATAACCTAGTACGTTTTTAAGTGATAACCTAGTTTTTCTAACTGTAGTTTTCTAGATTTCCTTCATCCAAAAAATTGCATAACTTTTAATGCTTAGTAAAATGATTTTCCCTATGTGTTATTCTTACACCCTCAACCTTGATTCTCCTTGATCGTGATATGCTTCGAACAATATTTGCAATTGTGTTATCTCTGTTGACCGGTTATTCTTTGATTGCGAGGACGCAATCCTCTTAAGGGGGATATATTGTAAACTCCCTGATTTTTCAGAAATTTTAATTTGGATTTTTCATAATTTTCTGTAATTTTTTGGGATTTTTTTCTGTAATTAAAACTAAGGTATTTGTAATTAAATAATTTTTAAATATTGTTAATTAATATTAAAATATTATAAAAATAATATTTTTTGGTGTAAAATAAAAAACTAGACATAGGGTAACTTTTCAGGAATTTATTGGACCCCGGAAGCATTTTTAAAGCCCTAAAAACTAAGTCTAAATAAACCAAATTAAACCCTAGAAATAAACCCGGTTTATTTCTAAATAAACCAAACCAACCCGAACCAACCCAGAACCGGTTCAACTGAACCAAACCCAACCTTAGCGGGTCGGGTCGGATCTAAACACGACCCAAAACCCGACTACCCGAACCCGCACCTAAACATTAATGGATCCGGGGCTAAACCGCTACCCGCTGACCCGACCCGGACCCATTAACCCACCGGAACCCTAACCCTAATCCTAATCCGAAACCTATCCTACTGTTCCGGCGGATATAAAGCCCCCTCGATCTCCACGCTCCGCCGCTGGAAACCCTAACCTCTCTCCTCTCTCCTCCGCCCTGAACCCTAACTCCCCCGCTCCGACCACCCCCGGCCGCCCTAGCCCGCTGCCCCGCCTTCCTCCTCTAGAACTTCATCTCTCTCGATGAACCCCCAGCCCTCGATCACCTCTCCACCTTCCATCTCCACCATCTCTCGACGACGAACCCCGCAGCCCTGCATCGAGCTCCCTTCCTCCGCCCTAAGCCCCGCCTGAACCCTAACTCGCAGCCCCGTTCCGCCTTTCCTCCTCCTTCCTCCTGAGCCGCCCTCAGCCAACGACCTCGCCGGAACCCTAACCTTCTCCTCCCGACGAACCCTAACCCCCTCGACCCGATAGAGCCCTAGCCCGGACATAGCAGCACTCTGAACCCTGATACAGTACAGTAACCCGAACACAGTTTCGTGTCGTATCTCCTCGCGGACACGAAGAAACCTCGTTCTGGGGAGCCCCGTTCAGGTAACCCGTTCTCTCTCCTCGTTGCTCCATTTTTAGTTTTGTCAGTTGTGACGCGTAGACTGCGTAACCCTCTCGATGCCCGTACAACCCGTTCGGTGCGTCGCGTCCTGTGGCGATCGTGAACCGCGATCCAAAAACAGGAAAATACCCCATTTTCCCTCGAAACTGAGGCGCCCTGCCAAACAGGATGACTTTGTCGCGTGCGGTCTTCACCAAAAGGTGTGCGCCATTGATACGGACGTGCGGGATTTGCAGAAGTTGATTTGGATGTGCATGCACACCGGAATCAACGCGTATCCGCCGACAACGCCCCGTATCTGCCTATCTGGATCTCGTTGTAACTTTTTGTACACACGTCGGATCGAAACAAAATTTGCTCCATCGGACTCGTAGCAATACGGTGGTCCAGTGACCCAAGTTTGGTTCGATTCGGAGAACGTTGACAAAATCGCGTATCGTGGGCCCCGCGGCTCCACTTGATGGACGATTTTGTGATCTGCTTATCAGAATCCAATTCTGGAAGTTTTATTGGGTTTGTATCATCGTTCTGGACTTGTTGACACTAAGTTTGACGAATTTGGAGACCATTGGTTCTGACACGTTTTTTGGTGCAAAGCGGCCCACATGTGAACCCCGCTTTGACCAGAAACTATATTTTTTGCCCTTGTGTCCAAATTGGACTCAAGGGCGGGCGTTTCTAGCTATTTGATATTTTTTGAATCTCATGGTGATATTTATTTCAGCAACCGAAGGAGTACCTGCAAATTCCGCTGAGACCAGAGCTATAGTTGGAGTCAGAACCCCAGGCAAGTGTACCTTGCCAACATTGCAGTTTTGTTACTTATTTTTTTGACTTATTTATATATTATTGTACATGCATAACCTAGGATCGTGTGATATTACTTAGCGTCCGAATAATATTCGGGTGCCAACACCGTACGCGGAGTTGCATAACGTCCCCTAGACATGGATATCGTGACCCTTTTCATTCTTGTACTTGTCTTATCAAGTACATCATAACCCAGGATACTTGACACTATTCATGAGACATAATCTTCTTGAGATATTCATGGTGATTCTGTATAGGATACAGGTTTTATGACATAGACATTATATTCATAGACATTATATGACTCGCTGTATTAGTTTTGATCTTGCGTGTCATGGACATGAGACGTGTGATTACATGGGGTGGGGAGAGACACACAGGCTACAGGCTGATTATATATATATATAAAACCCCTATTATTGTGAGGCTCAAGACTCTAAACCCGAGCTTGGCCCATTACGTGATATCACTGCTACCGTCTCCCTGACACAGAGCTTGTAGTAGTTTCAGCTTGAGTTCTAGTGATGCTCTCACTTGCATTTCACATAAATGGTTACATATTTACCCTATTTGTTGCATTTACTATTTCACTGCATTTATTTTCGGCATGAGTTATTTTGTACCTTGCTATGTCCCCCGAGGACCTGGATCCGGATTATGTCCCCAGGATTAGCAGAGGAGATCCACCCAGAGGTATACAGTACAGGAGCATTAGCAGGAGCAGAAGCAGGAACATGTGCATACATTGGTGCAGAATCAGGAATCGAGGACTAGGTGATTGTCATAGATTTTCTGAGTATAAGTTTCTTCTATACTCATTCTGTGATGCTATTTACATTCTTGTATCTTGACAGTTGTATCAGACTCATTATCGGGTTATTTCTTGAGTTTATATTTTATTGAGATTGATCTTGCTTTATGATTCTGATATTGTTGTATTCATTTTTGTGGATGAGATTAGTATATTTAGATCCTTATTGTTGTACTACAGCTTAAGTATGCCCTGGTGGATCCAATAAATTAGGTTTGTCCATCAGTGTGTGCTGCTGGCCATTGCCACATGTCCAGTCCCTCGGTATTTTGGGACTAGGGCGTGACAGGTGCGTCCACTAGACACTAGGTCAAATACAAGTCCTAACGTCAACGCCTTCGCTGACTGCACCCGAGTCGTTCTCGGACGCACACAATTATATAATATTAAAATAATAAAATATGCAACTAATAGTAACTAAATTTAAACAGTACAATAAGGCAAGTACTTGCCTGGAATTCTGGTATGCACAAGTAAGGATCCGGAACCCGCAGCCAAGGTAGAATCGTCTTGGGTGCCTATGAATATATAACAATAAATATCAATCACTACATTATACTGTACTAATTATGTACAAAAGTATAACTTACGCAATGTCATGAGTTACGCAGAGACTAAACCAAATAAATGTTCTAACTAAATATGTTGGCTAAGGTTGACTAGTCAAGGATCAAGGAGGTAGGTGTACACTTAGTCTACTAGTCTACAGCATTTATAAGTCATCCTAAGGTATCATTTCTCATATGTTACAATCGCGGTCATAACCATGATTCGTGTAGGTGCTAAGTTGCATCTCTAACACATGGGTACCAGGTATTCTACTTACTAAGATTTTCAAGACAAGTTCGATATTGGTAACCATCTAGGTCTCCAGGTATGAGTATGTCATATCCTCAGATACCGTGCACAACAAGAAAATTAACTACCAGATACGTCACAACTCTAAAATATCGTATAACTATCCCGTGTCCTAACTAATGGGTTAGAGTGCACAAATGACAGTTTAGTCTAAGCACTTAGGGTCTACACAAATGTATGCCATACTAATAACCAAATTTTTTATGAAGTAATTACTAACAATAACCACTATTCCAAAATATACACATATAAACACGCACATATAAATACTAGGTACTAGGGTTCACCAGTCAGCATTTATCCATGTAACAATCAAGGAAGAGGAGTAACGATACAAACCTAGGTGTGCTCGACTAGGAGGGGGTAATGCTCGTCCGCGACTCGAGGGCGGCCTGCCTCCGGCGGGTGGGGGGTGGTGATCAGGCCAAACAACAGCAATACTGGCAGCAGTTGTAGCAATGTCAGCAGCTCGCAGCAATGGCAGCAGCTCGCAACGGCAGCGACATCGTCTTGGTGGCGGTGGCGGGTTGCTAGTGGTGGCAGGTTGGTCGTGGGGATGATGGTCGAGGTGGTGGCTATGGTGGTGGTCGTTAAGGTGGTGGTGTGCTGTTGTGGCGGTGGTTAAGGTGGTAGTGATGGTGATGAAGAGGCTGATGGTGGCGATAGTGATGGTGATGGTGGTGTTGGCCAGGAAAGGAGAAGGAGGAGAAGAGTGGCGGTCATGGTGTTGCTGTCGGGGTCAGGTGAAGCGGTTGGTGGTGGTGGCGAGATGATGATGATGGTGAGGTGGTGACGATGGTGATGGAAGTGGTGGAGATGGATGGAGGAGGCGGTAGTCATGGGGACTGTGGTGGCAGGGTGGTGATGTCGGGATGGTGATGGTGGCGGGATGGTTATAATGGTGAGGCGGTGATGGTGGTATTCAGGATGGTCGGAGAAGGCGGTGGAGAAGTCGGGGAAGAAGAAGTCATGGAAGAAGAAGAGGAGAGGGGTGGTTGCTGTGGCGGTGGTGGTAGATGTTGGGGAGAAGGGAGGTCAGAGGAGAAAGGTGGCCGTGGCGGTGGCGGGATGCTCGGAGGAGGAGGTGGTCGGAGATGGAAGTCGGGGAAGAAGAAGAAGTCGGGGAATAAGAAGAAGTCGAGGCGTAGCTGCTGTTGTGGATGGCGGTCAAGATATGGTGGCGCTATGGCGGCGGGGTAGTTGCTGACCGAAGAAGAAAGGTCGACGGGATGGTGTGGTGGCACTGTGGCGGCGGGGTGGCGGCTGACCGGAGTAGGAAAAGGAGGTTGGGGAAGAAGAAGAAGTTGGAGGAGTTTAGGGTTCGGTTAGGTTAAATGGATGGGTGTGAATGAAGAAAATGGAGAGAGGGAGGAGGTGTTGTTTATGTAAGAGAGAGAGAGATGAGGTTGGCATTGAAATTAGGGCCGGCCATATGCATTTCTTGGGATGGGGGAAGGTTCTACATGAAGAATTAGAGGGCTAGGTTTTGAATGGAGGGTGTAGATGATGTAAGGGAAAAAGTTAGAGTGTTGCTACACACAAAATTGAAGGAAAACCTAGGGGGACCGGTCAACACATGAGGGGGGGGAGGGGTTCTTCATGGCTTGGTCCAATGTGAGGTGGACACCTAATTGTCTTTTTACACAAAAGCCCCTAACAATCGAGAAATTGCACAAACAATAGAAATTAGAATTGGATGAGGAAAAATATCATGTTTGGTGTGATGTAGTAGGTTAAAAGGGTGTGTGGTATTTAGTATAAACCTTGGGGGTGTGAGTGGAGATTTTGGTTGGTGTTGGGTCTAGTTTTGGGTTAGGTTGGGTCCTTACACAAATTTAAATAAAATTAGTGTCAATGGTGTTCTTTAATTAATTAGAAGTGCATAGGATTAAAATTGGGTGGGGCACAAGTGTCATGGACGTAGTAGACTCAGAATAAAATATTATCATAAATTGGGTTGCATAAAATGGGTCGAGGTTGCGTCTCCAATTTCGATTGGAACATACAAAGATGCAAAGTTGAATTTATTTCACTACCAGAATAAGTCAAATTAGCGACGCAAAGAAACGTCGCTAAATGGCCAAAAAAAGTCACTAAATAATTTTAGCGACGTAATTAGCCACGTTTTGTTGAAGTCGCCTTTAAACTAGTCGCTGACAGAAAAAACATCGCCAAACATCGCTATTTCGACGTTTTCTAGCGACGTATATGCGTCGCTATATTAGCGACGTTTAGCGACGCAACGTTGCTAAATTAGCGACGTGTATTTTTGTCGCTATATGTCGCTAAATTAGCGACGTAGATAGCGACGTAAATAGCGACTTTTATAGCGACGTATGTGCGACTCATTTAGTGACGTTGTGCGACTAATTTAGCGACGTTATTATGACCTGGCAATACTGTCATGTCAGCAATTTGCGACAGACAGCGACTTGTTTAGCGACGTGTATAGCGACAGATTTAGCGACGTATATAGCGACGTATTCAGCGACGTAATTAGAGACATGAGTAGACGTCGCTAAACGTCGCTAAAAATGTCGTTAAAGATACTGAGAAAATAAAAAAAATGAATACTGAATTGTTTCCAAACTATTCTTCTTATAGTTTATGAATTCATAATTTGTTCAAATAGACCCGGAGCAACCCTCCGTTGAATTTGCTGGGTTCGTTGACCCCCTTCGGTTGAACACTCAACACTGATAAATTAACATATATTTAATATGAATAATATAATAAAATTTAAAGAAAATAAAATATTAAGATTACAAACCGAATCAGGAGAAAATATTATCGTAAAGAATACAACAAATATCCACACAACTGAGTCTGAAAGCCTCGTCCTAAAGAATACAAGAAATAATATCTGAATGCCTCAAAAAATAAAAAATATTCATAAATGACCAAATATCATAGGTCTGAAACACAAACAATCAATAAACGGTCCTAACTAGGACTACTACGGATCTGTAGGAGGATGACCACCGGTGTACAAGAGGGATAAGAACAGATCATACTTCTCACGTGAAATCGACACTGATGTCGATGGAGAAGGCAGTGACGTCGATGGATTCTGTGTCGATGTAGGCGCACCAGGAGGACTTATCCGCTCCAACTCTGCTAGTCGCTGGTTGTATGAATCTGTAGGAGATAACAGCCTCGTACTGCTATGAACCATTGAATCCTGCATCATCATCAGCCTCTCGCCCATGGACAGCTGTGATGCATGCAGCTCCGTCATGCCACACTCTGTCGACGCTCTAAGATCAGCTATCAAATCCCGGAGCTCCATGATGCTGCGCTCGAGCATATCAAATCGTGCGATGAGCGTCGCATCGTCCGCCTGCGGCTGGGACAAGGGCTGCTCTTCCATCCTTTGTAGTAACTCGTCACGGAGAGACGCAATCTGACGGTTAAGGGCCTCCTAGACTCGGATCAACGATTGCGAGGGCTGTGGGGAATGCGCACTTGTTGGGGAGGCCCTAGATGACTGTATCGCAACAAGGGCGCCATAGGATCCCGTACCGTAGTACGTACCCCTTTGTAGACCACTAGCGGCGGTCACACACAACTCGTCCCCCGACGGAGCTGGAGAGGGTTGCGAGGAAGTACCAGCCTCTTCCGCTGTAGGTGCACTAGCAGTCACCCGCTCACGCAACCTAAGATACTCGTCCTAGAAAAGTTTGGATACTCGATAATTGCCTAAGTTATATTAAAATTAACATAAAGTAAAGTAATACTTACATAGGTCTGCGAGGCCCCTCTCATTAATAAGATTTCTGTCCTTTCGATTGGTGGCCAGGAAGACGGTCACCATGTTTGCATCCTCACCCCTTTGTACTTGTTAAAAATATATTATTTAGTACTAAAATTAAACATTTTTTCTACTACCATTTTATCGTACTTGCATTAAAATAATATATCTAAAATAAAAACATACCAAACTACGAAAATGTTTCATCATCGGAATCGAGCCACCACACCACTTTGCTGTTTCCTCATAGCCGCCTTGGCCTTCTTAGACCTTTCCTTGTACCTCAGATCGTCGAATCTAGCCCTCATCGCAGTTCACTACTCAGGCGTGATCCAACTTTGGATCGGTTTTCCAACGCGATCACGATCCTTCTGGTCATCCAGAGCATAACGGATAAGCTTGGTGGCAACGGCAGGAAATATCTGCTCGATCAACTCGGCCCAGTACGGAGGATAGAAATACGTTTGCTACAATAAATAATTTAATCAGTTATATAATATGCATAAATTAGAGGATTCATATAATATACTTTTTTCTTGAAGTGCGCAAACCAGAACGCCTTTCTGTCCTCCGGAGCTTCAGAGTAGTTGATCCAAGGGCCATCATAGTTGTTCCTCAGAAAGAGGCCTAGGCGTCTCTGTACCGACGAGGGACGATATCTACACAGAGATAATTATTTTGATCAAAAAAGTCAATATATGATGAATAAAGAAATATACGATATATATGATGCTAAACCATCTGATTGACTTACTTTGTACCGTCGGCCCAAATCTCTGTCCTCATCTCCTCCAGAGGTGCACGTGGAGGATTTAGCTGATGCTGGGACAACATCGGCTCGACCTCCTTCATATGCTCATCTGTCTCCATGGTTCCGTCAGCAGGAGGAACGCTGGACGAGTGAGTACTATCAGGCCTAGAACTACTCGTCCCAGGAGTGATGCCACGTAACATCGTCGTAGTCGGAGATGTGACTGATCGATATACTGGAGTACTAGGCGACGAGGATCCAGAACCAACAGTAGGCAGTACCGGAGGAGCACTCCGTCTACCTCGGGGCCTGTCGAACCCTCCGCGTCGTCCTATCATAACTGATAACAATAATTGATGAATAAAAGATACACAAATATATAGTACATTCTACAGTCAAAATGTTATGCATATCTCACAACATTTATAGAATTGTACAATAAATAACTAGTGGTGTCACAAGTCTAAATGGATAGTATATTCTACAGTAAAAATATAATATATATCTTCGTCAAAATAGTACATTTTACAGTCAAAATATAGTACATTCTACAGGCAAAATATTTTATTTTCAATCATCTTCAGAAAATTCATCTTGTTCGCCTTCCTCGTCCTCCTCTTCCTCTTCCTCCTCATCTTCACTTGCATCTACTTTGTCTTCATCTTCATCTTCGAATAATTCTATATCTTCTATATTATTACTCGTGTGATGAGTAACTTCCGTTGAGTCCACATCTATAATATTTGTTACAAGAGGTAGCTCGTCCTCCTGATAAGCTATTTCGTCAATGTCAAAGGTATTTCTAGCTTTAGTCTTGCATACTGCCCACCGATCCGACCTCGCTGTCCTCCATCTAGGATAAGTTGTAAAGTACACGAGATGAGCCTGACTTGATAGGATAAATGGTTCATAGCCTTGATATCTACGCTTGTAGTTTAT
The DNA here is from genome assembly GCA_036927795.1 of Iris macrosiphon. NCBI lineage: Eukaryota > Viridiplantae > Streptophyta > Magnoliopsida > Asparagales > Iridaceae > Iris > Iris macrosiphon. The sequence continues at coordinate 164,247,455 of JAYESA010000009.1, read as the reverse complement.
ATCCACAAGGCCATGCTTGTCAATTTTCCAACCTTGATCTTGAATCTGATCGAACCATTCACACTTGAATAGCATGATCTTAGCAGGTTCTGTGCCATAATTATATGTCAACTCTACAATCTCTCGTAAGATGCCAAAAATTATTGCCTGGATCGACGTCTTTGTAGTTCGAAGATTTGATACACAAACAACTATTTTTCGTGGAATCAAGATCAAGAAAGCTATCTCTGAGCATTTGTTGACTTGAACCTAAACCCATTCACACAGAAACTTGGCCATATTTTGACGACAATAATTGGTCCCTTTGCTAGAGTTCTAATAGATTTAGTCTCAGGTGTTATTAGACGATCGACCTAAATACCAAAGTAGCGATAGTAAGTTATTTATAGTGCAAGTGAAGAAAGAAAAATTAATTACCAAGCTCCTTACATATGCGCTCAACCAAGAAGGAAAATGGCATATTATTTCTTGTTCTACTTCTTCGTCTGTTATGTAGGGTCTAACCGACCTCTACTCATCATTATATGTGTTGAAAATAACGAAGCAACCGCTGATTAGTAGCATAATAGTACTTATACTATTACATTGAGATGATGTAAATGTGGACGTATTTATTACTTACCCCTCTAGCTTCTTCACTTCATTCTTGTCGCAATTGAGTAATATATACAACTGAGCAGCCCTTAGCTCGTCGTCATTCAAATATCTCTTCTTTATTTTCCTCGAAGGCTTTCTGGATGCATCGAATACTTTGAGTATTGCATCATTAGATTCCTGATATTCATTGTCGTTTCTCGGAGCTCTCGTTCTATTAGTAGCAATATGAGGTTTAAAATACGTCGAGCAAAAGTTTGTAATCTCCTCGAGAACATAAGATTCACAAATATAGCCCTCAACCCGTGCCTTGTTTTTCACCTTTCTCTTTAGGTGATTCAGATGCCGCTCAAAGGGGTACATCCATCGATAACCGACAGGACCACCAACATGTGCCTTATAGGAAAGATGAATTGACAAATGCTCCATAGAGTCAAAGAATCCAGGAGAAAACACCTTCTCGAGCTTACATAGTATTACCGCAATGTCCTTCTCTTACTTTTCTATACGATCGGCGAGCAACTTAGTAGAACAAAGATCTCTGGAGAATATACTGAGCTCTGTCAATGGATCCCAAACAACCTGCGGTAAGAATTCCCGAAATACAATCATAATTAACCTCTCCATGAATACGTGACAATCATGGCTCTTCATACCCGCCAGTTTGTTCTCTTTGAGGTCGACGCATCTTCTCAAGTTCGACACGTACCCATCTGGAAATTTTAGACCCTGAATCCACCTACAAAGTCTCCCTTTATCCTCCTTCTCCAGTGAGAAAACTGACTTAGGCTGCTTTAACTTTCCATTCCCCTCCTCTATCAAATGCAACGCAAGACGTCTACATATTTCTTCTAAGTCCAACCTGGCCTTCGAATTGTCTTTCGTCTTTCGTCTTTCGTCTTTCGTCTTTCCCTTTATCTCTATTATAATATTAATTATGTTATCAAACACATTCTTTTCGATATGCATGACATCAAGGTTATGTCTGATCAGATTGGTGGTCTAATATGGCAGATCCCAGAATATACTCCTCTTTGTCTAGTTATAGGTGCGACCAAATCCGTCATACTTGTACCCCTTAGCAGGCTCTTCGATAGCACTTGGTAAATCTTTTACCTCTTCCCATATCGTGTATCCTGGCCACTTTGGCGGTGGATTGGCCTTCTCCATAATGCTCGTACAAAAAGTATTCATGTTCCTCCGGTAGGGATGATTCTTCGGCAGAAATTATTGATGACAATCGAAGAAGCACGGTTTGCCTCCGTATTTCAAAGGAAAATCCTTAGTACCATCCATGCAATACGGATATGAGAGACGACCATGAGTGCTTCATCCCGATAATATTCCATATGCCAGAAAGTTGTTGATGGTCCACATAAGTGCTGCCCTCATCTGAAAATTCTGCTTTCTAGAAACATCGTACGTGTTGGCACCTACTTTCCATAGCTGATTCAACTCATCTATCAAAGGCTGTAAATATACATCGATGTTCCTCTTCGGATTGTTTGGACCCGAGATAATAAAGGTTAGGAATATATACGGAGTCTTCATGCACATCCAAGGTGGTATATTGTATGGAGTGACGATCACAGGCCAATACGAATACTAGGAGTCCGAAAGTCCGAATGGGGAAAAACCGTCGGAGGAGAGCCCCAATCTGACATTACGCGGATCCGAAGCAAAATATGGATACTCTCGATCGAATTGCTTCCATGCTTCTCCATCGGATGGATGATCCAATACTCCTTCGATCTGTTTCCACCTGTGCCAACTCATATTTTCTGCAGTCTCATTCACCATAAACAACCTCTGCAATCGCGGCGTCAAAGGCAAGTAGTGCATCGAATCGGTAGGCTTCTTTGCACCGACATACTTTCCTCTTCCAGTATCTTGTAGCGATCAGCACCACAGAATCTACACGTATCTTCATCCTTGTCATCTTTGTAGTACAATATGCACCCGTTGCGACATGCATCAATTTTCTCATATCCCATCCAGCGCGATCTCACCATCCTCTTAGATCGGTAGAAGTCTTTAGGCAACTTTGCATCCTCTGGTAAGATCTCTATAATCAAATACATCAGTCGATTATAGAATTCTTGTGATATGTTAAAATCGGACTTGATGCTCAATAATCTTGTAACAACCTCCAATGGTGAATGATCTTCACAACCAGGATATAATGGAGTCATTGCATTCTCCAGCAACTTCATGAACTTTGCAGCATCGGTATTCGGTGCCTCCTCAGCTGGATCATGATTGTCCCGATCGAAACTAGGCCCCGTCGCATCAAAAACCATGTTTACCCACCCATCGTCGTAAGCAGCATGGTTGTGGACATCCATATACGGCTCCACATAAGGCTCCGACTCCGATGCTAAAGACACAAGTTCTTCGTGCACGGTCCACTGATAGTAATTTGACGTGAAACCCTTCGAGTACAAATGATATGTGACTTCCACTTCTGGATGATATTTCAAGTTGCGATATCTCATACACAGACACTTAATTTTGGTACCGTCCATGTACTGAAGGAACGCCTTGGCGAACTGCAGGAACTGCTGTACACCCTCAATGAATTTATCCCGCACATCGCATATGTCATCAGGATGACGGTTGTACATCTATGAACGATGATGCAGATAGTAATTCATATCCATTTCTAGATACTTCTGCAACAAAAATTAATAGACAATTACCTTCAAGTATATACTCATCGTTAAATACCATACATGCACTGATACTCCTAGTCCTAGCATATATACTCATCGTTAAATACATTACATGCACTGATACTCACTGCTACCTTTATGTATGGTTGTTTGAGTGATTGAGTAAGCTCAGGTCACTAGGGAGAGCAGTTCATAGTTTTTAGTGTGCATCATTTGGCAGTGATCAACTGAAGGGAGAGCAGTATGCAGCTCTGTGCTAGCACAGCAAGGGGGAGCACAACTGAGCAGTGTACAGCTCTGTGCTACCACAGTACAAGGAGAAGCATACAGCAGTAGTAGCTAGCTGTACTGTACAGTGCAGCAGTGAGGAATCTGTGTGCAGCAACACTGTACAGTGCACAACAGGAGGGATGCACAGTAGCAAGTAAACTCAGCAAGTAGCAACAAAGCCAGTGCACTGCAGAGCCTTCAACAGCAAGTTTAGCAGTCTGCAGTAGCCAATGCAACAGCTCGTACAGCAAGAAGCATCAGCCCAAGTTGGATACGAGTTCTAGAAGAAGCCAATATCGTATATTGTGTCTCGGCTTTGAAGAATCATTTCCGTGTCCGTGTATACGACTCTCCTTGAGTCAAGATCTATATCGTATTATATGCTGCAGATATGCAAGGTTGCGTCTAAACTCAGACAGCTAACTAGAAGAGAGATAGGGTTAAGGTCTGTGTCTAAAACAATGGAGTGCACCAATGGAGTGCACCCTTAAATATGATAAATAAAGTAAAGGACAAGTCAAAACTGTGATGTCTATCTTTCCTGACTTTCGAGTTTTCCTAGCTGCATATTAGGCGAATTGTAATTTATTGCTTCCATATTTTTGGACGAAACTATTGAATGCTGGCGGCTTCCTAGTGGAAGCTGCGGAGTCTCATTTCAGGGTTTTTCTTTCCAAAAAAGCCGTTAGTTAATTATTGCACTTGTTCCCATTATACACATGCAAGACCATTGACTGTTTTTAAATCTTTTCCCCTCTCTCCTTGTACATGTCTCTTCTGCATGTGTGTGTGTGTGTTCTTGTTCTGGTTTTTAAATTTTTTCTTTGAGGTTAGGTTTAGGTAATTTCTTGAATTATATAGTTTGCTGTTATTTTTTCATTATTATTGGCGAGACACTACTAGCTAGCAAGATACTCTCTCTTCTTCTACACTCAACTTGACTAGGGTTACTTAGATTGTTGCTGGAGAGATCAGGAGAGAGGAGAACTTATGTCAGTTGTTCACAAGGAAGGCATGAAGCTGGCTGATCATGACAAAAAGGATGCTACTCACAGTCGCATAGAGCTCAAAATATGTGGGCAGGTTCTACTCTTTCTACTTGGTTAAAATCTCTGGTAATAAAGTATAATTTATTCATTTTGGGTTACCCATTATAAATATCTCTATGACATATGGGCCGAAATGCCATATAGATGGGAGCCCAGTGCATGTGTCTGTGTCGTATCCCATGTCATGTCTATGTCTGTATCTTATTTATGTCCGTGGCATGTCATGTCTTGTCTATGTTTGTGTGTGTCCATGTGTCTGTGTCAGTATTAGGGTTAGTGTCCGCATGTGTTAGTGTGTCCGCGTGCGTGTGTGTCCGAGTTAGGGTTAGGGTTAGGGTTATTGTGTGTCATGTCGTGTCGTGTTGTGTTGTGTCATATTGGAGAGAGAGAGAGAGAGACAGAGAAAGGAGACAGAGAGAGGAGCTCACTGAGTGAGGAGGAGGGGAGCTGGAGAGAGGAGAACGCCGGAGGGAGGAGAAGCCGTCGGAGAGGGAAGGATGCCGGAGGGAGGAGGGGAGCCGGAGGAAGGAGGAACTGACGGAGGGTGGAGCACCCTGGTGGGGGGAGGACGCGACCGGAGGGTGTCGCCGAGGTGGGGCGCCGGGATGGGGGGTATTTTAAATTTTTGAGATTTTGAAGGAAATGGGGGGAAGAGAAATTCGTCAAACCCTATATGAAATAAATTAGCGACGTCGGTCTATACGTCGCTAAACGTCGCTGATATAATAATATACTGCGACTTAAATACATAAACGTCGCTAAACATCGCTAAAATTAAAAATTTAGTGACGTTTACCGACTACCTAGCGATATATTATATATTTATAATAATTATAGTCGCTAAACGTTGCTCCACGTTGCTATCACCGACGTATTACGACGTTTTATATGGACGTTGCTAAATACTTATAATTTAGCAACATTTTATTTGGACGTTGCTAATCCCATAATTTTTAGTAGTGTTTGGATTTAAAAATAAATGTTTGTAACGAATATTGTGCGACTAAAATAAAGCATAAGAGATGGTATTTATGAGTTACACAAAGGTCAGAATGGAAGGCTGGCACGTCTAGGAAAAGTGTGTGAAATTAGTTTGAAGGCAAATGCTAGTGTAGCGCTCCAAATATCGAAGCAACGGTAAGGTGCACAAAGTGATACGAATATTGCACATTAATCTAAAATACTATGTTCTAATTCTAATTGGCTCCAAACTAACTCTAGTCTCTCTATCTAAGCCAGGTAGACCTAAATTTGGTCGAGGGGGTTTACAATCTACCCAACTTATAATAATTTTATCCTCGAAATTAAAATAAACACATAATAAGCTATAAATTATCAAGCAATGCTACGGACATACCTAGGACCGGTGGAGCTGGCCTTTGCACTATCTACTGGGCTCTATTGGCATACTGAGAACACTCCTGAGCCTGATGTTGGTTCGATCCGCAGCTTAAATATTGTCCTAACCTTCTTCTGCAATCTTTCTGAATATGTCCCTTCTTTCTACAAAAGTGACATATCAGTAGCTCTCTCTGCTGATACGGCAAAATCCTCTTTTGCGTCTGCACTCCTGGATGACGAATCAGTCCTCCTACTCCTAGTTGTGCCTTAGCTGGTGCAGCTACACTGGGATGCCTCGATCCTCTGCCAATAGCCTCCTGGATCCTAGCCTCTGAGAGAACCTCCTCGTAAGAGATCCTCGCCTGGGTGGTAGTGTACCTCTGTAGCTCATACGTCAGAGCATGATAGAATCTCCTGGCCTTCTCCAGATAATTAGTTATCAAGGTGGCACCAAATCTACTAAGTCGACTGAACTCCGCGTCATACGCATCTACAGTCATGTTCCCTTGCTCCAGGTGTAGGAACTGAGAGTAGAGCGCATTCTTGACAGTAGCCGGGAAATACTTCACACTGAAGTACTCTAGAAATTGCTCCCATGTTTGCTTCTTGCCGATGCTGCGCTCCATAGAATCCCTCCAGTAATGGGCATTGCCTTTTAATTGAGCCCTCACTGCCGTCATCCAAAGGTTCGAAGGTAGCTGAGAAGCTTCCTGTAACATCTCCGTGTTGGCGACCCAATCAGAGATCTCCTCTGCGGTCTCGCTGCCCGAAAAGGTATCCGGGCCCATCTGACGAAACCCTCAAATAGTGCCAACTGGCTGAACAAGTGTAGGTGCTGGTGCGGGTGATGGGGCATGTGTCCTCTCCAGAACTGCTATCAAGCTCTGTCTCATATTCTCTGTCTGATGCCATTGTTCCTGCATCATGGCCTGGAAGAATAACATATGCGGCTGTCCCTCTGGATGTGGTATCTGTGGTGGAAAGGGTGGAGGTGGTGGCAATGGTACCTCCGGCTGCGCTGTAGGTGTCTCCTCGGATGTCGGCCTCTCGGGCTGCGGTATCGGCGTGGCCCTCAAAGTCTGACCCTTGAGGTGTTGTGTCGGGACCGTATGAGAAGTCTGGCCCTCGTGCTGCTGCATCGGGTCATCCTAAGAAGTCTGGTGCCAATGTATCAGCGAGGCCTGTGGGATCACCGGGGCCTGTGGTGGTAGCTGCTCTCCGGGTGGTCCTTGGGATATATCCTCCCTCTACGTGGTGGCGGATGGCACAATGGCACCGTATGCCTCGCGTCCGCTACGCAAGTTTATCTTTCTGCAAGAGATAGAACTATATTAAAAGAGTACGGGAATAACAAACATGATGCAGATGTTCAAATAATTAATGTAAAGGAGGTTCAAAGATGATAGTTAAGGTAGATGAGATCTAATAATTTCTATCCTATTGCAAGCTCGCTGGGCATGATACCATTCCACAAGCGATAAACACAGACCTGTATAGGCCACCACTAAAACCATGTCACGCCCAGTCCCAGAATACACGGGACCAGGCCACATGGCAATGGCCAGCTAATACGACTTCGAAGGAATTTTCTAATTTAATGGACCCAACGAAGCGTACTACGCTGTCCTAAAATACTATCAAGTCCAATATGCTATCATATAGCAGGTAAATGTCTAATCTCATCCACAGAATATAAATAAGAAGAGCTGAAATAAATACTGGAAGATAAGTGCGGAGTCTGAATGTCATAGTGCAATCCAAATAAGTCTGATGGGGACAAACCCACTGAAATACAGCAATAAAATAAAAACACAAAAAGAAGTAAGATAGCTAGACTAGAGCATCAACTAGCTAGGTAAAGATGCTCAACCCAAGGTAGCAGTGTACCGCAAATCATGGAAACTCCTCTGGAAAAGCCTCAAAGTCCTCAGCCACAAATCCTGTCTCTACTCCTGCTCCGTAGATAGTCGGGTACAAGTGCTCGTCCGAATCTGGAAAGGAACCAGGTTCTCAGAGGGTCGTAACAAGATACAAAAATACATGCCATAAAGTAAATACTGTGTAAACTCGAGGGTGAACTAATCAGCTAAGTGAAAATGCATTTGAAGACAACCTTGGTACGTATGGGTAGGTAAAAGGTATAAAGTGTAGCGTCAAGCCAGAGGCTAAGTACCTGGCATTGGCTGTAAACTGGATGCCAGGAGTATATGCTGACTACATCATCGATCATGATAGCGCGCAGCTAGTAACCTCTATCGGATGTATCGACAAGCATATACGCCCATAACCGGGTAGCATATAGCCGATAAACGGGTAACACATAGCCTATAACCGGGTAACACTGAGGCTCACGACCCCATAGTTTACTCTAAAACTACGATAGCCAAATGTCTGTCCCTTATGCCTACTAATTGTCTTCCCCGCCCAATGCCAATGTACAAGTCACGAATACGATATGGATATCTCGTACTATAATACAAGTAGCTAAAGAAATATACAACTAAGCTAAATACCGTCACACGTGCTGCTCACACCGATGGCCAGTCAAGTATGAAGCACGCGTCCCTACATAAACTCACTCTGTGATGTACAATAATACGTGTCAAGGCCTGGGGAGTCATATTGATAACTCCACAACTTTAGGTGCGTCCACTAGACACTAGGTCAAACATAAGTCATAACGTCAACGCCTTCACTGACTGCACCCGAGTTGTTCTCGGACGTGCACAGTTATATAATATTAAAATAATAAAATATGTAACTAATAATAACTGAATTTAAATAGTACAACAAGGCAAGTACTTGCCTGGAATTCTGGTGTGCACAAGTAAGGATCCGGAACCCACAGCCAAGGTAGAATCGTCTTGGATGCCTATGAATATATAACAATAAATATCAATCACTACATTACACTATGCTAATCATGTACAAAAGTACAACTTACGCAATGTCATGAGTTACGCAGAGACTAATCCAATTAAACGTTCTAACTAAATAGGTTGGATAAGGTTGACTAGTCAAGGATCAAGGAGGTAGGTGTACACTTAGTCTACCAGTCCATATCATTTACAACTTATCCTAAGGTATCATTTCTCATATGTTACAATCGCGGTCACAACTATGATTCTTGTAGGTGCTAAGTTGCACCTTTAACACATGGGTACTATGTATTCTACTTACTAAGATTTCCAAGACAAGTTCAATATTGGTAACTATCTAGGTCTCCAGGTACGAGTACATCATGTCCTCAGATACCGTGCACAACAAGAAAATTAACTACCAGATACGTCACAACTCTAAAATATCGTATAACCTATCCCGTGTCCTAACTAATGGGTTAGAGTGCACAAATGACAGTTTAGTCTAAGCACTTAGGGTCTACACAAATGTATGCCATACTAATAACCAAATTTTTTATGAATTAATTACTAACAATAATCAATATTCTAAAATATGCACATATAAACATGCACATATAAATACGTACATATAAAACTAGGTACTAGGGTTCACCCGTCAGCATTTATCCATGTAATAATTAAAGAAGAGGAGTAACGATGCAAACCTAGGTGTGCTCGACTAGGAGAGGGTGATGCTCATACGCGACTCAAGGGCGACCTGTCTCCGACGGATGGGGGTGGTGCTCCGGCCAAATAACAACAACACTGGTAGAAGTTACAGCAATGGCAGTAGCTTGCAGCAATGGCAGCAGCTTGCAGTGGCAGCGGCTTGGTGGCGGGTTGCTGGTGGTGGCGGGTTGGTCGTGGGAATGATTTCCTGGGTGGTGGCTATGGTGGTAGTCATTTAGGTGGTGGTGAGTTGTAGTGGCGGTGGTTAAGGTGGTGGTGATAGTGATGGAGAGGCTGATGGTGGCGATGGTGATGGTGATGGTGGTGTTGGCCTAGGAAGGAGAAGGAGGAGGAGAGTGGCGGTCGTGGTGTTGCTGCCGGGATCGGGTGAAGCAGTTGGTGGTAGTGGCGGGATGATGATTATTGTGAGGTGGTAACGATGGTGATGGAAGTGGTGGAGATGGGCGAAGGAGGCGGTGGTCGTGGGGACTGTGGTGGCAGGGTGGTGATATCGGGATGGTGATGGTGGCGGGAAGGTTATGATAGTGAGGCGGTGATGGTGGTGTTCGGGATGGTCGAAGGAGGCGGTGGAGAAGTCGGGGAAGAAGAAAAAGTCATGGAAGAAGAAGAGGAGAGGGGTGGCTGTTGTGGCGGTGGTGGTTGATGTTGGGGAGGAGGGAGGTCGGAGGAGGAAGGTGGTCGTGGCGGTGGCGGGATGCTCGGAGGAGAAGGTGGCCGGAGATGGAAGTCGGGGAAGAAGAAGAAGTTGGAAAAGAAAAAGAAGTCGAGGGTATGGCTGCTGTTGGGCATGGCGGTCGAGATATGGTGGCGCTATGGCGGCAGGGTGGTTGCTGACCAGAGAAGGAAGGTCGACGGGATGGTGTGGTGGCGCCGTGGCAGCGGGGTGGCGACTGACCGGAGTAGGAAGATGAGGTCGGGGAAGAAGAAGAAGCTGGAGGAGTTTAGGGTTCGGTTAGGTTAAATGGATAGGTGTGAATGAAGAAAATGGTGAGAGGGAGGAGGTGTTGTTTATGTAGGAGAGAGAGAGAGAGAGAGAGAGAGAGAGAGAGAGAGAGAGAGAGAGAAGGCTGGCATTGAAATTAGGGCCGACCATATACATTTCTAGGGATGGAGGAAAGGTTCTACATGAAGAATTGGAGGGCTAGGATGGGCTAGATTTTGAATGGAGGGTGTAGATGATGTAAGAAAAAAGTTAGAGTATTGCTACACACAAAATGGAGGGAAAACCTAGGGGGACCGGTCAACACATGAGGGGGGGTTCTTCATGGCTTGGCTCCAATAGGAGGTGGACACCTAATTGGCTTTTTGCACAAAAGCCCCTAACAATTGGAAAATATATTACAAACAATAGAAATTAGGGTTGGATGAGGAAAAACACCATGTTTGGCATGATGTAGTGGGTTAAAAGGGTGTGTGGTGTTTAGTATGAACCTTGAGGGTGCGAGTGGGAGTTTGGGTTGGTGTTGGGTCTAGTTTTGGGTTAGGTTGGGTCCTTACACCAATTTAATTAAAATTAGTGTCAATGGTGTTCTTTAATTAATTAGAAGTGCATAGGATTAAAATTGGGTGGGACACAAGTATCATGGACGTAGTAGACTCAGAATAGAATATTGTCATAAATTGGGTTGCACAAAATGGGTCAAAATTGTGTCTCCAATTTTGATTGAAAAGGACAAAGATGCAAAGTTAGATTTATTTAGATTTAAAAATAAATGTTTGTAACAAATATTGTGCGACTGTAAACCCCTAGATTTTTTTCAGAATTAAAAAATAAATTTTCGGGAATTTTTTGTAATTTTTTAACTAATTAAAATAAATGTACTCTAGTATTAAATAATTTTTATGATTTTATTAAATATTAAAATATTATGAAAATAATATTTTTGAGTGTAAAATAAATAATTAGACTTACTACAAATTTTTTGGAATTTATTGGACCCAAAAACTAGTTTTAAAGACCTAAAACAATATTTTTAAATAAAAATAAACCATATTAAACCAACCTGAACCAAACCAAACCCATGTTGAACCGAACCAAATCCTGAACCGAACCCTGACTGAACCCAAGCCTTAATGGGTTAGGTCGGATCCAAAACCCGACCCGTACCCATTAACCCGACCCGACCTGTTATTTCTAAAGCTACAGTAAAATCCCTAACCCGACCCAACTTTTCCCCCTCCCCGGCCGTTTCCCGGCGACGGTTCACCTTCCCCCGCCGCCGCGTCGCTTCGCTTCCCAAACCGCCACCGCCATCTCCTCCTCTCCCCACCAATGGACAACTCCTCTTATTCCCGCCGCATCGCCTCCCCAAACGGCCGCCGAGAACCACCCCTATATAAACTCGCCCCCTTCATCCTCCAACGCCAACTACTGCTGCCTCCACCGACGAACTCCTCCAGCCGCCCCGCTGCCACGACCACTGATCACCACCATCCTTCGGCCGACAAACTCCCAGAGCTACCATCATTCACCACCACCGTCTCGACGAGAACCCCCGCCCTTTCACCACCGTCAATCGCCAAGCTCCCCTGCCACCGCCGCAACCGCCAAGCTTCTTTGCCACTGGACTCCGCCGACGAGCTTCCCCGGTGCCGCCGCCAGCAACCCTACCACGACGACCAACAGATGCCACCGTCCGGCCAAGCACCACCGTGCCGCGTGTACATGACGTATAGTCGACTCCGGCATCCTATTATGGTGAGCATTTCTCTCTTTTCGCCGTCTTATTTTCTGAACTGTCACCTGTGACGCGTAGACTGCATGACCTTCTCGAAACTCGTATAATTCGTTCGGGGTATCGCTTCCTGTGTCGGTCGTAAACCGCAACGCAAAATCAGGAAAATAAACCCCCAATTTCTAAAAATTTAGAATTTGTCCCGAACTTCCCGGTTCACGACAATTTTGCGTTCAACCTGTTAATTATTTATAAAATCCACCTGAACAGTAATTTAGACCATATAACCAAGTTTTAAAACCCTTTATTAGTTCAATTTATTGTGCTGTAATTTGTATTTTATTCGAGGATAAAAATGACCAAAATATTGGTTGTTTAAAATCCTAATTTTTCTCGGAACTGGGTGCACCCCGCTAAATGAGGCAACTTGGTCATATGAGAGCTTCACCGAAAGGTGTGCACCGTTAATACGGACATGTGGGATTTCACGAAAGTTGATTTGGATGTGCGTACACACCGAAATCAATGCGTATCCGTCGACGACACCCCGTATCAGCCCTATTCTGAAACTCGTTGTAACTTCGTGTACGCTTGTCGTTTCAGAACGAAACTTGTGCCATCGGACTCATAGCGATACGATGGTCCCGTGACCCAAGTTTGGTTCGATTTTGAGAACGTTGACAAAATCCTGTATCGTGGGCCCCACGGCTCCACTTGACGGGCGATTTTGTGATCGACTTATCAGAATCTAGTTCTGGACATTCTGTTGGGTTCATATCGTCGTTCTGGACTTGTAGAGACTAAGTTTGACGAATTTGGAGAATATTGTCTTTGACACATTTTTCGGTGCGAAGTGGGCTACATGTGGACCCCGCTTTGACAAGAAACTGTCACTTTTGCCCCTGTGTCCAAATTGGACTTATGGACAGACAATTCTAGCTATTTGATATCTTCTGAGCATGATGGTAACGTTTATTTCAGCAATCGGAGGAGTACCTGCAGATTCCGCTGATACCAGAGCAGCAGTTGGAAATCAAACCCCAGGCAAGTGTACCTTGACATACTTGCAGCAATTGTATTATATTATTTTCTTGAATTATTTACATGATGTGTCATTTCAACCTAGGACCGTATGACATTGCTTAGCGTTCGAATAATATTCAGGTGTCGATGCCGTACGCGGAGTCGTATAACGTCACTAGAGATTGATATCGCGACCCTATACAATTTTGTGCTTGCATTATCAAGTACGTCATACCATAGGACACTTGACACTGTTTATGAGACAAATCTTCCTGAGATATTCATGGTGATTCTATATAGGATACATGTTTCGTGACATATACTTTATACACATGCATAGATATCATTATGACTTGCTGTATTAGATATGATCTTGCGTGTCATGGACATGAGACGTGTGATTACATTGGGTGGGGAGAGACACACAAGCTACAGGCTGATATATATATATATTTATTATTGTGAGGCCTTAGACTCTACATTAGATATAGGCACTCTACTAGTGATATTACTGCTACCGGCTCCCCAACACCGAGCTTGTAGTGGTCTCAGCCAGAGTTCTAGTGATGCTCTCAACTTGCATATCACTTAGCTGGTTATATAGTTTACCCTATTGATTCATTTATTATTGCATTGCATTTATTTGGCTTGAGTTATTCTTGTACCTTGCTATGTCCCCTAAGGACCTGGAATCTGGATTATGTCCCCAGGTTTAGCAAAGGAGATCTACCCCGAGGTGTACGGGACAGGAGCATACTTTGGAGCAGTACCAGAACCCGAGGACGAGGTGATCGCCGAGTATTTCTTCTGAGATATTGTTTTATCTATACTCAGTCTTTGCTGTTGTTATACTCTTTATTTCTTGTCTATTGACTATTGTATCAGACTTATCATCGGGTTGTTCCCCGAGATTTATTTTATTGGGACTTGATGTTGCTTTATATTTCATACTGATTGTATTATTTCTGTGGATGAGATTAGTAGCATAGACATTTACTATTATTTTACAGCTTAAGTACACCCTGATGGGTCCATTAAATTGGGTTGGCCCATAGGTGTGTGCTGCTGGCCATTACCACGTGTCTAGTCCCTCGTGTCACGTCCCAGTCCCAAAATACGTAGGACTAGGAACACGTAAGTATGCCAGCCGTATGTATATGACAACTCCAATATATGGATACCATAATACACACGTACGCTGTAATGTGAATAAAACTCACATGTGGTATCTATATTATCACAAGTCACAGAAGTACTAATCTCATCCACACAACAAGTAACAGAAGGAAATAACTATACTAGACTAAAGAGTCTAAATAATCCATAAATGATAGTCAGGTGGAGATAAATCTATTACCAATGACTATATCAACTAAAATGAGAGAGAAGAGTAAAATCACCAATATAAAATAGGTAACAATATAATAGTGTCAGCTAAAGGATCAATCGCTAGAGATAATCAATGATGCTCAATGGGTAAGGTCTCCTCGGCAGAAAGTAATACGTCAGGTCTGGGTTTGTACTCCTGTGGATACTCATGGTCGTCTATACCTGGCAAGGGACCAGGTCCTCAGAGGGATGTAACAAGATATATAGAAGCAAGCTAATTGAATACAGTAAACATGCATAATATTTGAAAATATATAAGTACACTGTACAAGACAATCTATATGAATGCAAATGAGGACAACTTTTTGACGTATGGGCAAGGATAGGCTACTCGATCTAAATCTCACAACTCACACACACGTCAGTGGACATCAGAAATCGATATACCCAGGGGGTAGCGACCAGCGAGACTCCAAAAATCGACATACCGCGGGGGTAGCGACCAGTGCGACACATTACCGTAGTGCGAGCTAGATACTACGGTTTACCAGAGTGGTTAAAGCCAATACGCCTAATAGTTGTCCTCTCATGATACTAGGTGTCAAGTGTGTGTCAACATATCTAATATATAGTAATGACTGAACGAAACTACACATGCAATGAATATACAGAAATATAAATAGCATACAAAGTACTGTAAACAATTTGGAAAGGTATACTTGCCTGACAAGAAGCTGCGTAGTCCCAATATTCTGCTCCAGAACTCATGCATAACAATCCAATAGATCTTCGGGGTCAGTGTGCACATGCACGGGAATCGGAGGTGACTGCTGCAGGTTATCTTCGGCGAGGGTGACGGGTCCATGATGACGACGATGACGAGGGTAATGAGGATGATAAGGATTAAGGTGATAATGATGATAATAATTATGGTTAGGGTGGTGATTAGGTCAATGATTAGGGTAATCAGGTGATGATTATGATGATAATTAAATAATGATATAGATGGTGATAGGGATGATGGTGATGATGTGGATGGTGATTGGGATGATGGTGATGATGTGGATAATGATTGGGATAATGGTGATGACAAGAATAATGATGTGGATGATGGTTATGACGAGGATAATGATGTGGATGATGGTGATGACGAGGATGATGATGTGGATGATGTTGGGGATGATGTTGATAATGGTAATGGTGTTAATGGTGATGATGTTGATAATGGCAATGGTGTTAATGGTGATGATAACGGATGATGATGTTGAGGTGGATGGTCGAAGACTGCTAGAGTCCGGCGGGGAGTGGTGGTTCTGGCAGAGGAAGGAGGAAAATGACGAAGGAGTTGAGAGCATGGAGGAGTGGAGGTCAAGGAAGCCGCTGTGAAGTCGGGATTCTCAGGCGGGGTCGGTTCTCCGGGGCTCCGACGGTCAGTGGGCTATGGGAGAGGTTCAGGTTGAGGAGAATGGAGAGGGAGACTGCTCGGGGATGATGGGGGCTGTGGTGGAGGTGATAAATGGGGTAGAAGGAAAGATGAGGTCGGCGGAGGTCGAGGGTGATGTAGAGGCGGGGGAAGTCGGCTGTAGTCAGGAAGTCGGGGCGAGCAAAGGAAACCGGAGAAGAAGATGAAGTGGTGGCTTAGGTGGCTGACAGGGCGGAGGAGAAGGAAGTCGTGTAGGTAGTGGTGTACTCCGGTGATGGTGGGTCAGCGGGCTCCGGTTGAGGGAGATCGAGGCGGGAAGGAGAGAACAGGAAGGAGGAGAGGAAGAAGACGGAGAGGGGTTTAATGATGATGGTGATGGGGGAGTCCGGTGAGGAGTGGTGGAAGAGAAGGAGATCAAGAAGAGAGCAGGGAGGAGGTGGTTCAGGTTGGGTCCGGCGGTTGGGGGCAGCTCCGGCCAGCGGTTGGCAGAGGGGGGTCGTGCGCAGGAGATGGGGATAAGGTGATGGTTATTAGGTTTTGGTAAAAATAGAAAAAGGAAAAGAAAAAAAATAAAATTGTATATTTATACATGTGAAGCTAGGGTTTTGTTGACCTAGGAATGTGGGCTTTGGTCAATATTTCCTTGGAGTGGGCCTTGGCATGGCATGGGGATGTTTGGAGGGCTATAATTTACATTGTTTAAAAATGCAAGGATAGGGTTAAATGAGAGGGCGATATTGCGCGTTGCACATTCCAAAAATTATGGAAAAATTCGTATGAAGGAAAAAAAATGAATTTCTTCATGTATTGTCCAATGGTGTGGACACCTTAATGCATTTTTGCATAAAAGCGCCCAATAATTAGAAAATTGCACAAAGATGAAAATTAAATTAATTTAATTAAAATTAATGCTCAAGGTATTCTGGAATTAATTAGAAGTACATGGGGATAAAATTAGGTAGGACACAAGTGTCATGGACATAGAGGGCTCAGGATAAAATATTATCAAAATTTGGGTTGTACAAAATGGGTCAAGATTGTGTCTCCAATTTTGATTGGAACGCACAAGAATACAAGTTGGAATTATTTAGAATTAAATATAAACGTTTGCGACGAATATTGTGTGACCAAAATGTAGCACAATAGAGCATAATTATTAGTTACACCGAGGTCAGAATGGAAGGCGGGCACGTCTAGGACAAGGGTGTGAAGTTTGTAGGAAGGCAGTGGCTAGTGTAGTGCTCTAATTATCGAAGCAACGGTAAGGTGTACTAAGTAATTTAAATAATACGAATTTAAATAAAATACCGTGTTCTATTTATATTTGGGTTCAAACTAGCCCTAGTTTCTCTTTCTAAGCTAAGTAGGCCTAATTTTGGGTGAGGGGGTTTACAGCTCGATATTTTGGGACTAGGGCGTGGTATTGTTTTTGTGGTGGCCCATGCAGGTCAACGACTAAATTGCTTCAGTTTCAACTAAGGGACCGAGCAAGCCTACGACAAGGATAGGATAAGTTTTAGGATCTCATCTACTTGATTGAATCGTTCTTGATCTCTATCGGATTCGAATTTCTTGACTTGCATCCTGCCTTGATTGCTCTGTGCACCTCTTATAGTTTATTTTTAATGCAGAGTAATAGATCCACCAGCAAGCGACGAGACTCCTGCAGGAACACCACAAGGTGTTGTGGTTACCCATAAAGATGAAGTGATACTAGTTGGTGGAGGTCAATCAGCACAGCAAAGCAGTCAAGCAAATCAGCATGCCTCGAGAATCTAATAATATGACATTCCACTATTACCGCAGTTTACTCCACTGATGCCTATTTTTCCACAAGGGCAGGCTATGGACGGACAACAGATGTTTTAAGTGTTCTACGTGATGATGCAATCCCAGCAGAAGGTTCATCAAGAAGCCCAGCAAAGTCAAGCGGAGAAGTTCTTTGATGGACTTAGCTCTGAGCTACAGAAGTTAATCAGATCCGTTGCAACTACTTTAGACACGGACGTTCTTACTGCAACACGACCCATGGAGTGCATCACCAGGAGAGAGTCCAGCCAGAAGCGGCCACATGCATTAGCACCAGACTAAGCACAACAGGAAAGAGCTGCAAAGCGACCACAGATGAATCCACCACAGAGAGTATTTACTCCACTAGCACTGGTCCTTCCTACTTGTCACTACTGTGGTAAGGTAGGCCATCTCGCTAAAGAATGCCGACTCAGATTGAGATTATGTCTAGCTTGCGGATCCAAACAACATTCGATAAGGGATTGCCCAAAACGTCGAGAAAAAACATTGATGATTCATCAACCAGCCACATCAGCACCAGCTAGAGCACCACATGGAGAATTTGTAAAGAGATCTCACATGCACCAGCCAACCAGAGCATCTTCGCAAGTACTACCTATCTGTCAATATTGTGGCAAGCGAGGACATATTGAGAACGAGTGCAGATACAAGTTGGGATTATGCTTGATTTGCGAATCTAACCAATATTTAGCTAAGGAATGTCCTGAGCATCGAGATAGAGCACTAATGGTAGACCAACAAGCTTTACCAGCACCAAGGCCAGCCTATCCAGCATTAGGAGCACCACAAACGGGAGTTGAAGGAGTCATACTACCAGCTCTGAGAGAATATCAGCTGAGGCCACCCTTGGAACCATAAGCAGCACTCTTCCGGCAGGCCCAGCAACAGCAGAGGGCACCACCGCAAGGACGCGGACAAGCTTTTGCGATGACCATGGAGGACATGCAGACTCATAGAGTAGTAAATATGCATAAGATTTAAGTTATTCTTAGCTATCTATTCCGATCATTGCTTTAGCACGTGCCTGTTATTTCATTTCTTTAGCCTTAACCTGGTATTTTGAACTTGTTAATAATTGATAACCTAGTTTTTCTCAGCTGTAGTTTTCTTTGCTCTAACCAGAATTCTATACTCTTGAATTACCTAACTTTCATTATTTAGGGAAATATTTTATTCCTTCCCTATGTGTTTTGCTTAACCCTCATCATTCGATTTCTTCTTGATCATAATTTTTTAGTTGTGTCGTGTTTCGAATATATTTTGCAACCGTGTTCTCTCTTTTGACCAGTTATATTTCATAATTTTTTGATTGCGAGGACACAATCCTCTTAAGGGGGATAGATTGAAAACCCCCATTTTTTTTTCAGAATTTAAAAATAAATTTTCGGGAATTTTCTGTAATTTTTTTAACTAATTAAAATAAATGTATTCTGGTATTAAATAATTTTTATGATTTTATTAAATATTAAAATATTATGAAAATAATATTTTTGAGTGTAAAATCAATAATTAGACTTACTATAATTTTTTGGAATTTATTGGACCCAAAAACTAGTTTTAAAGACCTAAAAATAATATTTTTAAATAAAAATAAACCATATTAAACCAACCTGAACCAAACCAAACCCATGTTGAACCGAACCAAATTATGAACCAAACCCTGACTGAACCCCAAGCCTTAATGGGTCGGGTCAGATCCAAAAATTGACCCGTACCCATTAACCCGACCCGAGCCATTATTTCTAAAGTTACAGTAAAATCCCTAACCCGACCCAACTTTTCCCCCTTCCCGGCCGTTTTCCGACGACGACTCGCCTTCCCCCGCCGCCGCGTCGCTTCGTTTCCCAACCCGCCACCGTCATCTCCTCCTCTCCCCACCAACGTCCAACTCCTTTTCTTCCCGCTGCATCGTCTCCCCCAATGGCCGTCGAGAACCACCCCTATATAAACCCGCCCCCTTCATCCTCCACCGCCAACCACCGCTACCTCTACCGACGAACTCCTCTGGCTGCCCCGCTGCCACGACCACCGATCACCACCATCCTCTGGCCGACGAACTCCCAGAGCTACCATCATTCACCACCACCGTCTCAACGAGAACCCCCGCCCCTTCACCATCGTCAACCGCCAAGCTCCCCTGCCACCGTCGCAACCGCCAAGCTCCCCTGCCACTAGACTCCGTCGACGAGCTTCTCGGGCGACGCCGCCAGCAACCCTACCATGACGACCAACAGATGCCACCGTCCAGCCAAGCACCGCCGCGCCGCATGTACATGACGTATAGTCGACTCCGGCATCCTATTCTGGTGAGCATTTCTCTCTCCTCGCCGCCTCGTTTTCCGAACTGTCTGCTGCAATGCGTAGACTGTGTGACCCTCTCGAAACTCGTGTAATTCGTTTGGGGTATCGCATCCTGTATCGATCATAAACCGTGACGCAAAATCAGGAAAATAAATCCCCAATTTCTGAAAATTTAGAATTTGTCCCGAACTCCCCGTTTCACGACCATTTTGCGTGTAAGCTGTTAATTATTTCTAAAATCCACCTATACAGTAATTTAGACCGTATAACCAAGTTTTAAAATCCTTTATTAGTTCAATTTATCGTGCTGTAATTTGTATTTTATTCGAGGGTGAAATTGACCAAAATATTGGTTATTTAAAATCCTATTTTTTCTCAGAACTGGGTGTATCCCACTAAACGAGGCGACTTGGTCGTGTGCGAGCTTTACCGAATGGTGCGCACAGTTAATACGGACGTGTGGGATTTCACGAAGTTAATTTGGATGTGCGTGCACACCGAAATCAACACGTATCCGTCGACAACAGCCCATATCGGCCCTGTTCTGAAACTCGTTGTAATTTTGTGTACGCTCGTCATTTTGGAACAAGACTTGCACCATCGGACTCATAGCGATATGCTGGTCCTGTGATCCAAGTTTGGTTCGATTCTGAGAACGTTAACAAAATCCTGTATCGTGGGCCCCACGGCTCCACTTGACGGGCGATTTTGTGATCGGCTCATCGAAATCCAGTTCTGGACATTTTATTGGGTTCATATCATTGTTCTGGACTTGTGGATACTAATTTTGACGAATTTGGAGAACATTGTCTCAGACACATTTTTCAGTGCGAAGTGGGCCACATGTGGACCCCGCTTTGACCAGAAACTGTCACTTTTTCCCTTGTGTCCTAATTGGACTTATGGACAGGCAATTCTAGCTATTTGATGTCTTCTGAGCATGATGGTAATATTTGTTTCAGCAACCGTATGAGTACCTGCAGATCCCGCTGATACCAGAGCAGCAGTTGGAAATTAAACCCCAGGCAAGTGTACCTTGCCATACTTGCAACAATTGTATTATATTATTTCCTTGAATTATTTACATGATGTATCATTTCAACCTAGGACCGTATGACATTGCTTAGCGTCCGAATAATATTCGGATGTCGACGTCGTACGCGGATTCGTGTAACGTCACTAGAGATTGATATCGCTACCCTATACAATTTCGTGCTTGCATTATCAAGTACGTTATACCATAGGATACTTGACACTGTTCATGAGACAAAATCTTCCTGAGATATTCATGGTGATTCTGTATAGAATATATGTTTCGTGACATATACTTTATACACATGCATAGATATCATTATGACTTGCTGCATTAGATATGATCTTGCGTGTCATGGACATGAGACGTGTGATTACATTGGGTGGGGAGAGACACACAGGCTACAGGCTAATTTATATATATATATTTATTATTGTGAGGCCTTAGACTCTACATCAGAGCTAGGCACTCTACTAGTGATATTACTGCTACCGGCTCCCCGACACCGAGCTTGTAGTGGTCTCAGCCAGAGTTCTAGTGATGCTCTCAACTTGCATATCACTTAGCTGGTTATATAGTTTACCCTATTGATTCATTTATTATTGTATTGTGTTTATTTGGCTTGAGTTATTCTTATACCTTTCTATGTCCCCTGAGGACCTGGAATCCGGATTATGTCCCCAGATTTAGCAGAGGAGATCTACCCCGAGGTCTACGGGACATGAGCATACTTTGGAGCAGTACCAGAACCGAGGACGAGGTGATCCCCGAGGATTTCTCCTGAGTATTTATTTTATCTATACTCAGTCTTTGCTGTTGTTATACTATTTATTTCTTGTCTATTGACTATTGTATCAGACTTATCATCGGGTTGTTCCCAGAGATTTATTTTATTGATACTTGATGTTGCTTTATATTTTATACTGATTGTATTATTTCTGTGGATGAGATCAGTAGCATAGACCTTTACTGTTATTTTACAGCTTAAGTACACCCTGATGGGTCCATTAAATTGGGTTTGCCCATCGGTGTATGCTGCTGGCCATTGCCACGTGTCTAGTCCGTCGATATTTCGGGACTGGGATGTGACAACGACTAAAATGAAGCACAAGAGAGGGTATTTATGAGTTACACAAAGGTCAGAATGGAAGGCTGGCACATATAGAAAAAGTGTGTAAAATTAGTTTGAAGGCAAATGCTAGTGTAGCGCTCCAAATATCGAAGCAATGGTAAGATGCACAAAATGATACGAATATTGCACATTATTCTAAAATAATATGTTCTAATTCTAATTGGCTCCAAACTAACCCTAGTCTCTCTATCTAATCCATGTAGACCTAAATTTGGTCGAGGCGGTTTACACCGAGCGTTGATTTGGCGATGTTGATAAAAATGATGACTCTGTTGGGGAAGAGCTTCTCCTCCAATGAGAAGCTGGTGACGCAATCCGACGTGACCAAGTTGGGTTCGACTCAGAGGATGTTGGTCGTTCGCGTCGACCAAGAGGCATTCGAAAACATATTGGACAAGCCGAGCTCTCCAATGAACCCCGTACGACCTTGCAAGGCTCGCAAAACTCGGGTTACCAAGGCCGCTGGGCCACGCCCGAAGTTGTTGCCCGATTTATTACAAATACCCGCTGCAGATGCACATGAGGTTGACATACATCCCGTCGACAAGTCGAGCTCTTCAATGAGGTCCGTACGACCTCGCAAAACTTTCAAGATTTCGGTCACCAAAGTTGTTGCCCTAAACCCCAAATCTGTCCCAGAAGCATTGCTAACCTCCGTCGCGAATGCACATATGGTTGGCGCGCATCTTATCTCCATATCTGAAGCTTCTCTTGAGGAAAACGGTGCTGAACCTCAAGAGAGATGCCCATAGCATGAGCCAAAAAAGATATGCCGTGCCAGAATATAGGCGCATAAAGTCCTCTACACGCAAAGCGATCTCCAACAAGGACTCCTATGGTCCTAACCGAGATTCCCTATATTATGCGCCTAAGAGCGCTAGTTCAAGGAAACCCAAACCAACTTGAGCCATGCGAGCTTGAGGGGCTGCACAACCAGCCCTTCAAAAGCCTATGCCACTACTTGTCATGTGCGTAACTGATGGTAGACTATACAAGACTGACCCAGGAACTCATGCGCCGGAAGTGGGTCAACCCTTAAAGCCTTAAGAAACCCACTTGGAAGACGCAGTTGCACTTGAACCAAGTCAGGGAGCAAATACTCTAATGACAGACCCATGCGCCCAGTTTGGCTACGCGCATGAAATGGGTCCGTCTCACAACGAGTCTTCCATTAATGATCCAGTTACAGTTTCTGTAAAAGAACTGGGTCAGAGAGCAAAGCTTTCACTTTTACCTCCATACGCAAGGAATGCCTGAGTACATGAAATGGGTGTAAAAGTGAAATTTTCATCGTCTGATTTATGCAACATGATAGTCACAAGCATAAGATGAGGGAAGCCGAATTAAACCAACCTAAAAATACTCTTTTTACGCAAAATAATATTTTTGAGTATAAAATAAATAATTAGACATAGTATAATTTTTCTGGAATTTATTGGACCAAAAAACTATTTTTAAACACCTAAAAACACTCTTTATAAATTAAACCAGAATAAACCGGATTAAACCAACCTAAATAAACCAACCCAAACCCAACTGAACCAAACCAACCCCTAGCGGATCGGATCTGGACCCGAACCCAAAACCGGACCCGCTAACCCGACCCGAACCCTCTGCTACAGTAACCATTCGAATTCGACCGATCGTTACTGTATTCGACGACCGCCGACTTCCCGTAACCGCTCCGCCCCCCCACCGGCCGCCCCTACCCCTTCACCTCTGTCGACCTCTCCTCTCCCCATCAACGGCCGCCGCTCCCCCTATAAACCCCCGTCCCCCTGTCGAATACCCCATTGCCACCACCACTTCATCCACCACCGCCATCACCGACCATCCTCCGCCGCCTCCTCCGCTGGCCCGACCTCGACAACCCCGCTGCAACTCTGACCACCACTGACGCGACCACCCCCGTGGCTTCCCCGGCCGCCGAAGACCCTCCAGCAGCCTCAGTTTCTACAGCAACCGTCGCCGCCGTCGTGCCCGGTCGCGCCGTCATATCGTGAACAACAGCGAGGTACCCACCTTCTAGCTTACGTATCTCCATGTGCTTTGATCCGTATTTTGTTCTGTCAAATCCTATACGAAGAACGTGTGACCCTCTCGATCCCCGTGTAATTCGTTCGGGGTATCGCCTCCTGTGTCGGTCGCAAACCGCGACGCAAAAACAAGGAAAACAACCCATATTTCTGTAATTCAGGAAACTGTCCCGAACTCACAAGTTCACGGTCATTTTACGTTCAACCTGTTTAATAATTCTAAAATTAACTTGAACAGTAAATCAGACAATATAACCAAGTTTTAAACCCTGTAGTTAGTTTATTTTATGGTGCTGTATGTTGTGTTTTATTCGAGGGTGAAGTTAACCAAAAACTTGGTGTTCAAAACCCAAAATCTCCCAAAATTGTGTGCATCCCGCTAAATGAGGTGACTTTATTGTATGCAAATTTTACCGAAAGGTGCACATCGTTAATACGGACGTGTGGTATTTCGTGGAAGTTGATTTGGATGTGCGTGCACACCGGAATCAACGCGTATCCGTCGAAATTGCCCCGTATCGGCCCTGTTCTGAAACTCATTGTAACTTCGTGTGTGCTTGTCGTTTCGCAACGAAAATTACGCCATCGGACTCGTAGCGTTAAGTTGGTCCTGTGACCCAATTGGTTCGATTATGAGAATATTGACGAAACTCCATATCGTGGGCCCTACGGCTCCACTTGACGGGCGATTTTGTGATCAGCTCATCAGAATCCAATTCTGGATATTTTGTTGGGTTCGTATCATCATTCTGGACTTGTAGACACTATATTTGACAAATTTGGAGAACTTTATCTCTGGCATATTTTTCGGTGCGAAGTGGGTCACATGTGGACCCCACTTTGACCAAAAACTATCAATTTTGCCCCTGTGTCCAAATTGGACTTATGGATAGGCAATCCTAACTATTTTATATCTTCTGAGAATGATGGTAATGTGTATTTCAGCATCCGGAGGAGTATCTGACGATCCTGCTGTTACCGGAGCAATTGGAGGAATTTAAACCCCAAGCAAGTGTACCTTGCCAATCTTGCAGCACTTGCTTAATATTATTCTCTTGATTTATTTATATGATGTATCTATTCAACCTAGGACCGTGTGAAGTTGCTTAGGGTCCAAATAATATTCGGATGTCGACGCCGTACGCGGAGTCGTGTAACGTCACCTAGAGAGTTGATATTGCGATCCTATATATTTTCGTGCTTACTATATCAAGTGCGTCATACCATAGGACACCTGACACTATTCATGAGTCAGAATCTTTCCTGAGTTATGCTTGGTAATTCTGTACAGGATTACATGATTCGTGACATAGATCTTACATATACATAACTATCATTATGACTCGCTGCATTAGTTAGAGGTCATGATCTTGCGTGTTATAGACATGAGACATTGTGGACATGAGATGTGTGATTATATTGGATGGGGAGAGTATTACCATATTAAAGGCTGATTATATTATATATATTTATAGTTTTTCGGAGGTGCCTTAACTCTGACCAGAGCTTTGGCACATGCACTGGCCCTTCGAGATATATAATGCTGCTATGGATTTCCCTGACACAGAGCTATAATAGTTTTAGCCTGAGTATGATTAATGCTCTCACTTGCATATCATTTAGTTGATTACATAGTTTGCCCTATTGATACATTTTTATACTACATTTATTTGGCTTGAGTTATTCTTGTACCTTGCTATGTCCCCTGAGGACCTAGATCCGGATTATGTCCCCAGATATAGCAGAGGAGATCTACCCCCAGACATACGGGACATGAGCAGACACTAGAGCAGTACCAATACCAGAGGACGAGGTGATGCTAGAGGATTTCTCCTGAGTATTTTATTATATACTCAGTCATTTCTGTTTCTAGATACTCTATTTCCTGTCTCGTGGATTTCTGTATTAAACTCATTATCGGGTTGTTCCCCGAGATATTTTATTGAGACTTGTTGGATATATTTTATTTTGATTATTCTAACATTTGATTTATGTTATCTTTTGTGGATGAGATTAGAATTAGACTGTGACTGGTATCGTAGACCATTATATTATTGTTTTACAGCTTAAGTACACTCTAACTGGTCCATTAAATTGGGTTTGCCCATTGGAGTGTGCTGCTGGCCATTTCCACGTGTCTAATCCCTCGGCATTTTGGGACTGGGGCGTGACATGGTATTTGTGGTGGCCCATGCAGGTCTGAGCATTAAGGTCTACGACTGTGGTCTACGATTAAGGTCTACGACTATGTTGCTTCGGTTTCAACTAAAGAACTGAGCAAGTCTGCGATAAGGATAGGATAAGTTATAGGATCTCATCCACTTGATTGATTCATTTTTGACCTCTATATCGACTTTAAATAAATTCTTGACTTGCATCCTGCCTTAATTCCCCTGTGCGCCTTTTATAGTTTATTTTGGATACAGAAAAATGGAACCACAAGCAAGTGACGAGACTCCTGCAGGAATACCACAAGTTGTAGTTGTCACCTACAACGATGAAGTGACACCAGTAGGTGGAGGACAATCAACTCAACAAAGCAATCAAGCAGATCAACATGTCTCAAGATTACAGCAAGACGATATTCCACCTCCGCCGCAGTTCACACCACCAATGCCCGTTTTTCCACCAGGACAACCTATGGATGGTCAGCAGATGTTCCAAATATTCTATGCAATAATGCAAGCCCAACAACAGGTTTATCAAGAAGCCCAGCAACAGTAGAGGACACCACCACAAGTACGTGGACAGGCTTTTGCGATGACAATAGAGGACGCATAGACTCGTGGATTAGTGAATACGAGTAAGATTTAAGTTTTATCATAGCTATCTATTCCTAGTAATGCTTTAGCACGTGCCTGTTAATTTTATTCCCTAGCCTAAGCCTAGTATTTTGAACTTGTTAGTACTTGATACCCAAGTTTTCCTAAGCTGCGGTTGATCCTTGCTCAAACCAAATTCCTCTCTTAAAATACTTATCTCTCATTGCCTAGAGAAATATTTTTATTCCTTCCCTACGTGTTCTGCTTAACCCTCACACTTTCTCTCTATTCTCCTTATTCATGATTCTTTATCCTTTATGTCGTGCTTCCAACACGTCTTACAACCGTATCATCTTTTCTGACCGGTTATGTTTTATTTTTTTAATTATGAGGACGCAATTCTTTTAATGAGATTAGATTGTAAACACCTAGATTTTTTCAAAAATTAAAATATAAATTTTCAATTTTTTTGTGATTTTTAAATAATTATTATAAATGTTCTTCTGGATTAAATATTTTAAGTATTAAATTAATATTAAAATATTATAAAAATAATATTTTTGAGTATAAAATAAATAATTAGACATAGTATAATTTTTCTAAAATTTATTGGACCCAAAAACTATTTTTAAACACCTAAAAACACTATTATTAAATTAAACCAGAATAAACCGGATTAAACCAATCTAAATAAACTAACCCAAACCCAACTGAACCAAACCAACCCCTAGCGGGTCGGATCTGGACCCGAACCCAAAAACCGACCCGCTAATCCGACCCGAACCCTCTGCTACAGTAACCATTTGAATTCGACCGACCGTTACTGTAGTCGACGACCGCCGGCTTCCCGTAACCGCTCCGCCCGGACGTCTCCCCCACCGGCCGCCCCTACCCCTTCGCCTCCGCCGACCTCTCCTCTCCCCGCCAACGGCCGCTGCTCCCCCTATAAAACCCCCCGCCGAACACCCCGCTGCCACCACCACTTCATCTACCACCGCCATCACCGACCATCCTCCACCGCCTCCTCCGCTGGCCCGACTTCGACAACCCCGCTGCAACTCCGACCACCACCGACGCGACCACCCCCGCGGCTTCCCCGGCCGCCAATAACCCTCTAGCAGCCTCAGCTTCTACAACAACCGCCGCCGCCGCCGTGCCATGCCGCGCCGATCTGTCGTGAACAACTGCGAGGTACCCACCTTCTAGCTTGCGTATCTCCATGTGCTTTGATCCGTATTTCGTTCTGTTGAATCATATGCGAAGACCGCGTGACGCTCTGGAACCCCGTGCAATTCGTTCAGGGTATCGCGTCCTATGTCGGTCACAAACCGCGACGCAAAAACAGGAAAAATAACCCATATTCCTGTAATTCAGGAAACTGTCCCAAACTCACAAGTTCATGGCCGTTTTACGTTCAACCTGTTTAATAATTCTAAAATTAACTTGAACAGTAAATCATACAATATAACCAAGTTTTAAACCCTGTAATTAGTTTATTTTATGGGGCTGTATGTTATGTTTTATTTGCGGGTGAAGTTGACCAAAAACTTAGTGTTCAAAACCTAGGTTCTCCTAAAACTGTGTGCGTCTTGCTAAACGAGGCAACTTTGTCGTATGCAAATTTTATTGAAAGGTGCGCATCGTTAATACGGACGTATAATATTTTGCGAAAGTTGATTTGGATGTTCGTGCACAACGAAATCAATGCGTATCCCTCAAAATTGCCCTGTATCGGCCATATTCTGAAACTCATTGTAACTTCGTGTGTGCTTATTGTTTCATAACAAAACTTGCTCCATCGGACTCGTAGTGTTACGTTGGTCCTGTGACCCAAGTTTGGTTCGATTCTGAGAACGTTGACAAAACCCCGTATCGTGGGCCCCACGGCTCCACTTAATGGGCGATTTTGTGATCGGCTCATCGGAATCCAATTCTCAACATTCAGTTGGATTCGTATCGTCGTTCTGGACTTGTAAACACTGCGTTTGGCGAATTCAGAGAACTTTGTCTCTGGCACATTTTTCGGTGCGAAGTGGGCTACATGTGGACTCCGCTTTGACCAGAAACTGTCAATTTTGCCCCTGTGTCCAAATTGTTCTTATAGATAGGCAATCCTAGCTATTTTATATCTTCTGAGAATGATGGTAATGTATATTTCAGTATCCGGAGGAGTACTTGAAGATCCTGCTGTTACCGGAGCAATTGGAGGAATTCAAACCCCAAACAAGTATACCTTGCCAATCTTGCAGTACTTGATTCATATTATTCTCTTAATTTATTTATATGATGTATCTATTCAACCTAGGACCGTGTGAAGTTGCTTAGCATCTGAATAATATTCGGGTGTCGACGCCGTACGTGGAGTCGTGTAACGTTACCTAGAGAGTTGATATTGTGATCCTATATATTTTCGTGCTTGCTATATCAAGTATGTCATACCATAGGACACCTGACACTATTCATGAGTCAGAATCTTTTCTGAGTTATTCATGGTGATTCTGTATAGGATTACAGGATTCATGACATAGAACTTACATATGCATAGCTATCATTATGACTCGCTGCATTAGTTAGTGGTCATGATCTTGCGTGTTATGGACATGAGATATCGTAGACATGAGACGTGTGATTACATTGGGTGGGGAGAATATTACTATATTAAAGGCTAATTATATTATATATATATATAGTTTTCTGGAGGTGCCTTAGACTCTGACCAGAGCTTTGGCATATGTACTGGCCCTTCGAGATATATAATGTTGCTATGTGTTTTCCCGACACAGAGCCTATAGTAGTTTCAGCCTGAGTATGATTAATGCTCTTACTTGCATATCACTTAGTTGATTACATAGTTTGCCCTATTGATACATTTTTATACTGCATTTATTTGGCTTGAGTTATTCTTGTACCTTGCTATGTCTCCTGAGGATCTGGATCCGGATTATGTCCCCAGATATAGCAGAGAAGATCTACCCTGAGACATACGGGACAGAAGCAGACACTGGAGCAGTACCGGCACCAGAGGATGAGGTAATGCCAGAAGATTTCTCCTGAGTATTTTATTATATACTCAGTCATTTCTGTTTCTAGATACTCTATTTCCTGTCTCGTGAATTTCTGTATTAAACTCATTATCGGGTTGTTCCTCGAGATATTTTATTGAGACTTATTGGATATATTTTATTTCGATTATTCTGACATTTGATTTATGTTATCTTCTGTAGATGAGATTAGAATTAGACTGTGACTTGTATCGTAGACTATTATATTATTGTTTTACAGCTTAAGTACATTGTAACGGGTCTATTAAATTGGGTTTGCCCATTGGAGTGTGCTGCTGGTCATTGCCACGTGTCTAGTCCCTCGATATTTTGGGATTGGGGCATGACAAATAATGGCCGGGGTCGACGGATGAAGGTCGGGGTCGTGGGAAGGTGGTGGTGACCGGTGGCTCGGGGATGGGTGTTCATGCGGGATGGAGGCCGGAGGAAGAAGAAAATGGTGATGGGGAGTTAGGGTTTCGGTTTAGGGTTGATGATGGTGGCTGTTTGAAAAATAAAAATGAGGAGAAAAAAAATATTTATGTAGGAGAGAGAAAAGGGTGATGTTATTCTTGGGATTAGGGCTGGCTATGTGCTCCCTAGGGATGGGGGAGGGTTTCTACATGAAGGAAATGAAGGGTGGAGATGGTGTAAGTTTGAATGGAGGGTGAAGATCATGTAAGGGGAAAGTTGATGTGTAGTACACTCCAAAATGGGGGGAAAGACATTTGACCGGTCAACAAAATGAAAGAGGGTTTCTCCATGGCTTGGCTCCAATAGAAGGTGGACACCTTATTGTATTTTTGCACAAAAGCCCCTAATCAATTGGAAAATTGCACAAATAATAGGATTTGGGATTGGGTGAGGGAAAAATACCATGTTTGGTATGATGTAGTGGATAAAAGGTGTGTGGTATTTAGTATGAACCTTGAGGGTATGAGTAGGGGTTTGGGTTGGTGTTGGGTCTAGTCTTGGGTTAGGTTGGGTCCTTACACCAATTTAATTAAAATTAGTGTAAATATTGTTCTTAAATTAATTGGAAGTACATAGGATTAAAATTAGGTGGGATACAAGTGTCATGGACGTAGAAGACTCAAAATAGAATATTATCATAATTTGGGTTGCACAAAATGGGTCGAGATTGTATCTCCAATTTCGATTAGAACGTACAATAATGCAAAGTTGGGTTATTTGGATTTAAAAATAAATGTCTGCGATGAATATTGTACGACTAAAATGAAGCACAAGAGAGGGTATTTATGAGTTACATAAAGGTCAGAATGGAAGACTGGCACGTCTAGGACAAAGGTGTGAAATTTGTTGGAAGGCAAAAGCTAGTGTAGCACTCTAAATATCGAAGCAACGGTAAGGTACAACAATTAAATAAAATCACAGTAGTAAAATATAATCCCAATAATTAATCCCGAATAAATACTAATTTAATCCATAATCCTATATTTTGGTCAGGGGTTTATCTAGTGGGTTTTTAGGTCTAGTCCTCTAACCCATGCATTAATGAACACAATAATATATATATATATATATATATATATATATATATATATATATATATATATATATATATATATATATATATATATATTATGCAATAAATATACACAATACTTATAATAAATAAAAAGACAAAAGTACCCCTATTTTAGAATATGGTAGTGACAAGTCTACCCCCCTCAAAAAAATTTTGTCCTCGAAATTTAAGACACCTTGTCTCTCTCTGTCCAGTCATAACCTCTTCATTAATCTTCACTACTGTCAAACCCCCAACAACCAAGGTCCAAGGAAGTCCTACCTACAGTTATACAACATGCAATCTAGAGAAAACATGCATGGTTACGGTCTCTTTTGTCATGGTATTGCAGTCTCTGTCAGGGTATACTACTAACTACATTCTAGCAAGAAAATCACTGATACAAGTTACGATACTAAGGAATCAATAAAATAGAAAGGAACAGAAGGAAAGAAAAGAACAAAACCTGCTAACCAATCACCTTCAGTATCGGTCTCCTTGACCGTCATCGCAAATGCCCTGCCCTGTTGGGGTGGCTCCCTCCGTGGGTGCTGATTAATCTGTGGTTCCACAAGTGGCCTAACTGGATCTCCATTATTTGGAGCTGCGCGCTGTCCGGGAAGATAATGAGCTAGAAGACAATCCCTTACTCGATGTCCCACAGCGCCATAATGCAAACAAATTCCTAGCCTTACTCTATAGCTCTCCCAAAGGTGACCTGGCTTCTTACAGAAATAACAAGTCTGCTGTGTCTACCTCAGAGGCTGCTGCTGATCCTGCTGAACACGAACTGATGCCTGGTGCTGTTGATGGCGATGCTGAAATATCCTTGGCTATTGCTGAATATGGGGATGCTTGGCTGGTCCTGCGCTACCACTCGTATCTCCAAAAATATTGTGACTCCTCTTAGGCCTAAGATCCAGATCCTCCTCTGCAATCTGGGCATCCATCAAGATATCCTCAAAGGTAGTGGTATAACGACCAGAAGTGCGCGACCTAATCTCCCTCGTCAGCCCCTTTCTAAACTTTCGGGCTCGATCTCTTGGGTCCCGAATCATAAACGATGCAAAATGGCTCAATCGACAGAATTCTGTGATATACTCGTCGACCGACATGTTCCCTTGGACCAAGTCATGAAACTGACTCTCCAAAGCTTCCAGGGCCACTTCGAGAAAGAACTTCTCCTTGAAAAGCTCATTGAAGGTCTCCCAAGTAAGTCCATGAGCAGTGAGTCTCGGCTTCGTGCGATACCACATGAATACAATATCGAACATCTGACTGCTGGCTGCCTCTATCTGTAAGCTCTCCGGAATCTCATCCAATCACAGGTTCCTTTCTATATCCTCTATCCAGTCGTCAGCATAGAGTATCCCCTCGATACTCTTGAACTCTCAAGGTGCCTTCCTCTTGAAGTCAACTATAGTGCCTGGCCTCTGCTGTTGTTGCTGACCAGGATACTGCTGGATAACTCTCTCAACTGCCTGTAATGCCATCTGGTGAGCATTCTCCATGCTCTCTCTTATCAGCTCAGTTTGTGCTTAGTACGCCTCTGCCTGCACCCTCTGAGCCTCAGCTTGAACATGCTGGGCCTCTGCCGTCAATCTCTGGGTATCTACCATGCCCTGAATCAAAGTAAAAACCTGTGCCTCATCAGCGGGCATACCTCCGAGAAACAGAGTCGGTGGTGGAGGAAGGTGCTCCGTCACAGTTGGGGCAACCCTTGGAACAGGTGGGGGGGGAGGACCCCGAAAGCTGCAGATACTCCCACATGAACATGAGATGTAGGAGGAACACTAGATGTCTATCCGTCAGGTTGAGAGGTGGCAGACCTCTCTGAAGCTGATGGTCCCAATCCCAAGGACCCAGTCTTCGGCGACATCTTGAAGACGGATCGAAACAAGAAGAAGTCATTAAGGCACAGGAATACGATATCATCAAGGAAGGACAAAATATTCAAAGAAGCAATATTCAGAAAGAATAAGGATAACAAGATCAATAGGTTAGAAATATTCCTAATTGTGATTGAGTATTCGCTCTCCTCCTAGTATGCTATATCCTAGATCCTATCACAGGCTCGTAGTAGTACAACTAAGTCATTACACTACCACGACATCGCTCTAATTGCAAAGTCAGACCTACATGGGCCACCACTAAAATGTGTCATGATCCGTACCCGATATAGGGGCACGAGTACGCGGGTACATCCAGCCTACGCCGCAGCATCGACGGTAGAACGCTGTCTAGGTCAGAATACTATCTAATCAATCTTACACGAGTATCCAACTCTATAAGGAGACATAGATATTATAATATAATATCAAAATACCCAACCACAGAACTAAAGCACGATAAGATATTGAAGAAAATAATCGAAATACAACACAAGTCTAAACAACAAAATAATCTAACTCAAATAATAACATCCAAGTCTCAATATATGCCGAAAACAAATCCGGTACCATAAACTGCTAAAAGAAACTAACTGAATAACTAGTAATCCGGGCTAGATCTCCCAGAAATCATACCTGAGCTATAAGGTCCAAGGCTGCAACTACTCTCCCTGTGGTCCGTAATATGTCAGACACTAGTCCTCTAAGTCGTAGTCTGAAAAAATATATCCAGTCAGGATTGGAGCAAAGTATAATCCGATAACAGTTCCAATTAATTGACAAGGAATATAAAACAATAAATAGATGATGCTATATACTGAGAGAGAACAACAAATAGATGCAATGGCAATAGTAAAGAGAACATGCAATATAGGCAATATGATATAGTCAGTTTATATATGAAATGAAGAGAAAGAACTACAATATCATATACAGGGTAATATAGTATATGAACTGAAATGAAGAACTGTAACTATTCTAAGTGTTTGAAATAGCAGTTTTGATATATGATCGGCTTGGGAACTTGTACAATAGCTATATGGCCTAGCTAATCATATGTGAGGTATATGATTAACACTAACAATATTTTACACTTGTACGATAGGGATATGATCACATCTCTCACTAGCAATTTTCCCTGCCCCCAACTAGTATAGTGGATCCAACCATGACACATTACGATACACGATCAATGTCCAATATATCATGTATAATGTCTAATATCCATGTCGTGTACAATGTCAATACAATAACCAATGTAACATCTCATGAATGAAGATCCAATCTACATACTAGTCCGTATACCAAAGTGTCAAGAATCAGATATAATATTTCTAAGTATTTAAAATATAGAAATTATCAATTAATGAAAATTATCAGAGAATGTACTCGCCTGTGGTCCTGGGCTGGCAATACCAATATCCTGCTCCCGAAGTCTCGCAGAACGATCCAATGGTCCTATATTTATATAATATAATATAATATAATATAATAACATCAGTCGTTATACTAGCACGTACATAAAAATAGCTACACTGCACTTAGAAACTAACGCAAGTAGGGGTGGTAACTGGTCAACTAGCAGGGTCGAGTGTGCACGTCTAAAATGAACAAGTGTCATGTCCTCGAATACCGTGCACAGCAAGAAAAATAACTAACACTAGCATATGTCCAAATCTCCAAATCTCGTGTAACACTAACACATGGCTTAGCTAGTAGGTTAGTGTACACAAGGCAGTTAACTAACACCTATGGTCATACAATCATATAGAAATATGTGATACCCATAACTAACAGCGTATTCTCCTATGAAGTAAATACTAAGCCTAACTACTATACATACATGCATACACATACACACTAGTTATTAGGGTTCACCAATACACAGTGTCACGCAACAACACGATATAAAGGAAAGAGGGCAAGTACAAACCTCGGTGTGCGCGTGACCAAGGAGGGGTGACGCTCGACCGCGGCCCGTGGAGGTCGATCTCCGGCGATGGTGCTTCGGCCAATAGTGTCAGCAGCAACTATAGTGTCAGCAGGTGGAAGTCGACGGTGAAGTCGGTCATGTGGTGGTGACGGTGTGGTGGTGATGGCCGGGAAGGTGATCTGAGATGATGGTAGAGGTACTGTGATGAGGTGGTGACTGGTGGTGCTGTGGAGATGATAGCCAGGGTCGACGGATGAAGGTCGGGGTCGTGGGAAGGTGGTGGTGACCGGTGGCTCGGGTATGGGTGCTCAGGTGGGATGGAGGCCGGAGGAAGAAGAAAATAGTGATGGGGAGTTAGGGTTTCAGTTTAGGGTTAATGATGGTGGCTGTTTAAAAAATGAAAATAAGGAGAAGAAAAATGTTTATGTAGGAGAGAGAAAAGGGTGATGATATTCTTGGGATTATGACCGGCCATGTGCTCCCTAGGGATGGAGGAGGGTTTCTACATGAAGAAAATAAAGGGTGGAGATGGTGTAAGTTTGAATGGAGGGTGGAGATCATATAAGGGGAAAGTTGATGTGTAGTACACTCCAAAATGGGGGAAAAGACATTTGACCGGTCAACAAAATGAAAGAGGGTTTCTCCATGGCTTGGCTCCAATGGGAGGTGGACACTTCATTGTATTTTTGCACAAAAGCCCCTAATCAATTGAAAAATTGCACAAATAATGGGATTTGGGATTGGATGAGGGAAAAATACCATGTTTGGTGTAATATAGTGGATAAAAAGGGTGTGTGGTGTTTAGTATGAACCTTTAGGATGTGAGTGGGGGTTTGGGTTGGTGTTGGGTCTAGTCTTGGGTTAGGTTGGGTCCTTACACCAATTTAATTAAAATTAGTGTAAATGGTATTCTTAAATTAATTAGAAGTACATAGGATTAAAATTAGGTAGGACACAAGTGTCATGGACGTAGAAGACTCATAATAGAATATTATCATAATTTGGGTTGCACAAAATGGGTCAAGGTTATGTCTCCAATTTTGATTGGAATGGACAAAGATGCAAAGTTGGGTTTATTTAGATTTAAAAATAAACGTATGCGACGAATATTGTACGACTAAAATGAAGAACAAGAGAGGATATTTATGAGTTACACAAAGGTCAGAATGGAAGACTGGCACGTCTAGGACAAGGATATAAAATTTGTTGGAAGGCAAAAGGTAGTGTAGCACTCCAAATATCAAAGTAACGGTAAGTTACAACAATTGAATAAAATTACAGTAGTGATATATAACCCCAATAATTAATCCTGAATAAATACTAATTTAATCTATAATCCTATATTTTGGTTGGGGTTTATCTAGTGGGTTTCTAGGTCTAGTCCAATAATCCATGCATTAATGAACACAATACAATATATGTATATGTATATGTATATGTATATGTATATATATATATCATGCAATAATATATATACAATACTTATAATAAATAAAAAGACAAAAGTACCCCTAGTGACATGTTGTATCTTGCCAATCCAAGGAAACTCCACACATCTTCTACTCTCTTCGGGACTTGCCAGTTCTCTACTGCCTCTATCTTCTTGGAATACACTGATACTCCTGCTCCAAAAATAATATGCCTCAGAAATAAATTACGATCCAGCTAGAACTCGCACTTACTAAGCTTCGAATATAGTTGGTGCTCCCTTAAGGTCTGCAGTACTATCCTAAGGTATTATTCATACTCTTCCTCGTCACGCGAATAAACAAGGATATCATCGATGAATGCTACCACAAACTGGTCCAAGTATGGCATGAAGATATGGTTTATCAAATCCATCAACACCGCTGGAGCATTGGTCAACCCGAATGGAAAAACTAAGAATTCATAATGCCCATATCGTGACCTAAATGATATCTTTGATATGTCCTATTCTCAGACTCGCACCTGATGATATCCTGATCGTAGATCTATCTTAGAAAAGACTCGGGCTCCACTCAATTGGTCAAACAGATTATCAATCCTAGGCAACAGATACTTGTTCTTCACTATTACCATATTCAGTTGCCTATAGTTAATGCACAGTTATGTCGATCCATCCTTCTTCTTCACCAATACTACCGGCGCCCCCATGGTGAATCATTGGTCTGAATGAACTTCTTTGCCTTCAGCTCCTCCACATGTTGATATAACTTGTCAAGCTTTGATGGTGATATTGTATAAACCTTCTGGAATAGTGGTTCTGTTCTAGGCATCAATTCTATTCAAAACTCTACTTCCTCGACTGAAGGTAATCCGGGGAGCTCGTTGGAAAAAACGTCCACGAATTCATCAACTGTCTTGGGTATCTGATCTTCTTCTGTTGCTGTGACTCCTTCTTTATGTCGATCCCCTATTACTCTGATAAGGAAGAACTTCTCTAGACCTGGAACTCTAAACAATATTCTACCCTTATGATAATCTATGGTCACATGCCTGTCTCTCAGCCAGTCTATGCCTAAAATAATGTCAAAGTTACCCACAAGAAAATCAATCAACTTCATATGTAATGGGTGTCCACAAACCATGACTGGATATACTAGGCACACTCTATTAACTCCTACGATCCTATTATCAGTGAGTATATTCAGCCTCTCTAGAAATGCCTCAAACTACAATCCAATACATGTCACAAATTATGCAGATATAAATGAGTGTGATGCTCTTAAATCAAATAATGCTATGGCAGGAAATGATATGATGGAAACATTATATGCCACTACGTCACCTGATGCCAAAGCTTTCTCCAATGATAAGGTGAAGGCATTCCCTTGGCCTTGTCAAGCTCCCTGATGTTGTATTACCTAGTATTGTTGCTGTGGTCATTGCTGACCCTATTATTGATGCTATTTGTACATCTGAGCCTGCCTCGATAATGGACGCTGAGTCCACGGCCGCACTGCTACTGCTGATCCTCCTTGTTGTACTACCCTAGGTGCTGGCAATACGGGGTACTGTTGTACTGTTCCTCATGGTCTCTGTATTAATGGGTATGTGGCAACCCTATGATCTGGGCTACCATACCTCAAGCATAATCCATTTGTTGTCCTACAAACACTCTGGGTATGGCCTCCCTTACCATAATATGTACAACCCATCGGAGCCATCCGACACGGTTGTTGCTGCTGTTGCTGCCTCGGCTGTTGTTATCGAGTTATTGTTGTCACTTATCATGCCCCAGTCCCAAAATACGTAGGACTTGGAATATGTAACATGCTAGCTACCATTCGACCAGACTCTGGTCCGACTCGAATACATATAAGCTGTATAATAAGTGTAACTATCTAAGAATACTGAAAATATCTATGTCACAATCCATATAAAGAACAAAATATCAAGAATGACATGTGCTAAAGTCAGCTGCCCAGTAACACATAAGCTCGAATAGACTCGAGAAATAAATATGAGTCTATAAAAAACTAGGCTACATCAGTAGATGAATAAACAATATGAATAAATAACTCCGGTAGAACTGATATAAGTACCTAGCACCAATGCTCACATGACAAGCAACACACATCAGCAACTCCAAAGGCTCCAAAATCATCTATGCTGCAAAAAATGGCAGGGGATCAGGTCCTCAGAGGGACGTAATAAGGTACAAGAAAACAATAAGCTAGAAGTAAACAGTGTAATAAAACCATAATCCAGGGTAAACTACTGTAACTAACTATGTGACATGCAAATGAGAGTATGATATCGTACCCAGGCTGGTACTCATGGAAGATCTCAAGGGATACTTCCGTAATCTAATAGTACACTCAAGGCTCCGTATGGGGGAACCAGGAGGAAGTTGTACATATATATATATAATACCTTAGATTTCGTAGAAGGAACCTAAAGCCTAATACACAATAAATAGTAATAAGTAAAATATGCCCAGAGCATGATGAAGACTCTCCGCACCCAATATAATCTCACGTCTCAATCAAGACACGCAAGCTTATGACCTCTAACTATTAGCACAAGTCTTAGTCACTATGTATCACTATAATCATCCCTATATTATGTATCATGTAGTCCTATCCAGAGTCAAGGTACCACGAACAAGTCGAGAAAGACTCTGTCACATGAATATCGTATCCAATGTCCTATGGTTAGATGTGCAAATAATGTTTGCACCAACATGGGTTCGTAAATATGACTCTCTGACTATGTTACTCGACTCCGTAGAGGAAGTCGGTACCCAAATATTATTCGGACACAA
The DNA here is from genome assembly GCA_036927795.1 of Iris macrosiphon. Classification (NCBI taxonomy): domain Eukaryota; kingdom Viridiplantae; phylum Streptophyta; class Magnoliopsida; order Asparagales; family Iridaceae; genus Iris; species Iris macrosiphon. The sequence continues at coordinate 164,207,773 of JAYESA010000009.1, read as the reverse complement.
AGTATCATATGACGGCCCTAGGATCAACAAGTACATCAATCAAGCCACACAAATATAATATCTAATGCATAATTAATATTAAATAAATAATTTAGAACTGTAAACATCTTGGCAATGTACACTTGCCTAGTTCTGTAGTTAGTGGTGGTAAAGATGATCCCGCGTCCACTCCTTCGGGATTCAATTAACCTATAAATTAATTAGTACGCTTAAGGTTCCATTCACGAATTCTTGTAATTATAACTTAATTATCTAATTTATTCGAGGCCATGCATAACAATGTCCGTTATTATTTCTAACAACTTTGCTTACTTTTACAGGGTATCGAAACCTAGTTTCTTGGTTTTTGACTTCCAAAATTTAATTTTAAGTCCCCAATTAAAGACATGAACATAAATCATAATAAATTATATAATCTAGATTTAAATATGATTTATATGAATTTTTATCAATAAATTCTAGATTTGACAAAATAAACAAATTTCAAGATTATGGCTACTTTAGGTTGACTAGTTTTGTCCAAAACTTGTTCGAGATATTGCTAGTCCATTAGTATGTTTTATATTTATAAAAAATTATTTTATATCATATTATATTTTAATCTTAGAAAATATTCACCTCTTTATTCCAACCAAAACATCATCTATTTACTAGCAAACAATGCCACAAAATCACCCGAAAACCTAGGCTAGTGGCTCTTAATTATAGGGTTCAGATTTGACATCAAAATATCAGAAAATAAAATTAAAAATACTTATTTTCCATCAATTAAACACCTATTAATTTAGTTTTAAAAATTAATAATGATTCCCTCAAGTAATCGTATTAAAAGTCTCAAACTAGTTCTACTGACAAGCGAATTATCACCAACCTATTATAAAAAACTTATATTTTTCTAATATAAGAACAAGATGAAAAAATATGGGTTCTAAATCAATAATTTTACATAACCTAAAAGGATCATGCCATGGAATTTAAGAAAGAAAGATTAAAGATTTACCGAAAACTTTAGAGAATTGGATGATGTTGCTTCTTCTTGTCCAAAAAATACTCCTTGCTTGTACTTGGCTTTCTATTCCCTTCTTGATGGGTTGTTGATGATGAAAATGGGTTCTTGATATATTTATGGGGAAGATGGGGTTCTTCTTGGAGGTTTAATGGTGTTTGGATGGAGAGATGGTGAAAATGAATATTTTATGATGTAAAAGTTGATGGGGGAGTTATATAGGGTGAAAGGAGAGAGAGGGGCTGCTAGGATCGGTTGGAAGAAGGGAGAAAAGAGGGTGGTCGGCTACTAGGAGGGGAGAAATAATTATATTAGGTTTTAGGGTTAGGGTTTGGTGATAAGTTGATATATATATGAGCTTTTTAAATAGATTTAAATATTGGAGGGGGTTTCGAGTGCTAATAGGGTTCGACCACAAGGGGGGCTGCTCTTGGCCGAATTTAAGAGGGGGAGTTGGTTGTTGGTTTGTAATTGGATAAGGTTTGGTTGTTGGGGTGAGTAGAAAATTGGTTAGGTAGTTATTTGCCAACTAGGATGCCACCTATACCGCTTTCTATAGATAGAATTCCCATAAATAAAAAACAAATTAATATATATATATATATATATATATATATATATATATATATATATATATATATATATATATATATATATATATATATATATACATGAGGATATTTGGGTGCACTGCATGTGTTTGGGTTGGTTTGGGTCAAGTTCTAGTCTAAAGTATTTAGACTTATTGTTTGGAACATTCCCTTGGGACATTGAGAGAGAGCGTGCACATAACCCACGAACGAGCTTTCGAAACTGAGAAAATTAAAACGAAGTCCAAAGGTGTATAACCAAGCTATGATACTAATTTATCACGCTTCGATCTCCCACCAGTGCTCCCGCGGGACGATCGCTTGACCCATCTGGGTGTGATACCGCACGAGCATGAGCCATGCCAATGCAAGGCCGTGGTTCTGGATGGCGGTAAGAGGTCTAAGCCACAGAGTCGGCACAATTGTTCGAGTACAGCAGAATTATAAAACATAAGCGATTGGTAACAAGTTTTCTGAGTCGACAATAGCGGAAGCATTGAATAACAAAATTATAGGTAAAACAAACTCTTTATTGATATTGAACAATTGTTACAGGTGGCGCTAGGCCGAGATTACAAGTCGCTCAAGCCTCTCTCTCTGAAATAGTAAAAGTATGCCAAGTGGCTACATTTTTGGAATGATACATAGGCGATGTTCTAACATTATGTCTTGTATATGTCCTTCAGTTTCGGATGAAATGCTCCAAGGCTCCAGAGTGATCTCCACGCCTTAGCACGCACGAAGGAGGCATACGCACCGAACGAGGTTCTCCCGTACCTTACAAGTAATATGGTAGGTTATCAGTAGATGAATGCACTGGTGGAGAGGCTACTCGCCCGCTCGACAAATCCAAACACGTATTATAGGTTCTGTGCACCATCTATTAAGTTATCTTTCTAGTTGCCTTAGGATCAGTTTCATGGCATATATGAATAGCCTAACTCGCGTGGCAGTGCGCCATGCGATATAAGTAAAAATACGTCATAACTTACCAACTTACAATTTATCTTTCCCGGTCTAAGGCAAACCAAGTTAATTCAAGCATGAGCATATATACAATAAAATTCAGGGGCAACTAGCATATACAAACATAAGTGTTTCAGTGCAAGATTATATTTCGTGTGCACGAGCATATAGGTTATCCAGAAGTGTTGTAGAGGATGTTCAAGTGATTTAGTTTATTGACTGCAATACAATGACTCGCACGTGGATACCCGCTACGCAAGGATGACTTATCTATATGAATAGGAGGTCGCTGGCATAGCCATAAGGGACAGGTCATTGACGAGAATGGGACTCAACAAAAGTACAAGGTGTGCTGCAAGCCATCACGCCAATACAATGGACCCCGGGTCATTGATGAGAGTGGAAAGCTATGAAAATACAAGGTGCGTCGCAAGCCATCCCACCAATACAATAGACCCCCTAGCAAGGATGTTGTAGCTTGAAGCGCATACATGCCTCCTGCTATACAATATGTTCCATCCGGATCGGATTAGCCCCGGTGCCCCAGAATCGTCCGTGGAACGAGATCCAAAAATCACCTTTTTCAAATTGTCCGCGACATGCAAGTCTGGGTTGTCCAAATACACGAAATACATGAGATACAGGAGAACATGAGATATTTGATCCTTGATTCTTGATCTGAACGAGTATTGCTCCATGAGCTGTGATACTTGACTTGCTGGACATGATTTTTATTCAGATGTAAACTTGACATAATTTTCGTTCAGTGAATAACTTGCCTTGATGCATTCCCCTGGTGCAACTAGCAACCCCAGACCACCGGATCGACGAGATCGAGCTCTTGTTTCGCAGGACAATGGAGTTGAACGGGTTGGAGTTACTACAAGTGAAAGTACCGCCTTAGCGACCTAACGGTCCCGGATACTTACAGGTTCATATTGCAAAGAAGAGCTATTTGATAGTCTCCTGGCTAACTAGATGCATGCACGATACATGTAGCATTCTTGATTGTGGCATAATTTCGTGTAGTAAATAATAAAATGAGACAATGTGTACAAACTACACTAAGTAGGCAAGCATGCATTTATATTTGAAACTTAAGCATTCACGTTGGCTCGGGCCCGAGGGTAAGCTGAGGAGTGAAAACGTAAGGGGACTTACCGAGCGACGTGATCTAGGGTCGTGTACTGCAGTAAGTGAATAATGCACGACAAAGTATATGTATATCGTTCTACTCGAGGCATAGCGGGGTCTAGTTGCACAAGGCAAGGGAGCATGTGAGGGTCTGATTATAAGCAATATTTTATTTCTATGTTCTAGCACAAGCAATACAAGTTGGGATTATTCCCTTAGCTAGGTCGTTGTATTCTTATTAGCATGCAGGGGGTGATTCACCTAGCGACTAGCATGTATTGTTCCATATTTTAAGTGTGCTGGCTAAGCAAAGACAAGTTCATCGTAGCCACCCACCTTAGCAATGATTCGTCTCAGTCGAGCGATACTCCGAGCGAGCCTCTGAAAGCCTAAGCCAAAACTCCTGAAGGGACAAGTCTGGAAATCCTTTTGCCTCAACGAGTCACCTCACTGAGCAAAGTAGGTTGGGATGTTGCACTTTTGCCGTTTGAATCGACAGTCCGCTTGAGCGAAATGGGTCGTTACATTATACACCACTCAGAAAAAGTCTCATCCTCGAGACTTCCAGAGGCCGGTCTACTATACTATCGAATCTATTACAAGCGTAGCAATCTATACCACTAAATCCATTTGAACACAATCTTCTACTCGTTCCTTATGCCATATTGCATGTATGTTGAGTCGAACTCATTGCGCCTTAGCGCAGGACATATTTCTTAATGCGGGTCCATTTTAATCCATCGTGGATGATGATCTAAGGCTGAGGCAAACTTATACAAGTCATTATACTTGTTCATGTGGAGATTCACTTACACTAGCATCGAGATCAGCATATCGCGAGTCTAGATCATGCACATATTCAAAGCGCTTCAAACACATGCACGCCAACCAACTTAGCGATAGCGAATTCTTAGCACTTGAATTTCACATCTCATTGAGTCTTGGATTATGCACACGTTCAAGGCATCCCTCAAACATATACATTCAACCAAACTTAGAGATAGTAAAGTCGGTCAAGCTACTTGCAAAAATTTTAAGGGTCTCATTTTATGAATTACAAGGATACTTCCGATAGGGTCAATCAAATTCCATATCATTTTCCATTCTACCCTAATTCAAATATTTGTAAGCATTATCTATCCGATCCACCGACTAACGTTCATCCGTTTGGGTCAAACACAGCACACGTTACCGTTCCCAGTCTAACCTAAGTCTTGCTGCCCTAGTTTTATAGCTTGTTCAAGCAATATGATAAAGTTGGTAACACAGGTTCATTCACTCGGCACAGGGTCGTGTGCCTAAATGCTAGGTCATCTTACAAAGTCATAGGTACAAGTTCAAGCATACGATTCATCGTGCAAATTTGTCGCACGATGCTCGTCCCAATTCCTCGGGTCAAGCCATTGTTCATTTCCACGGGGTATTCTACCCAAGATCGTTTCACTCAGATTTCTAAGCATCAAGCACAGATTGTTTCTACTCTCAATAACACGTTTGTTTGCATGGGGGTCCAGTCCGTTCAGTAAAATCCACGGTATATCCAAGTTGTAGGATAAGCCTAGTGATTAGCATAGTCTATCTCTCCAAACATGTTTTGATAGAATTCCTATCCATTCCAAGTCTAGACCACCAAGCCAAGATTCAATTCTAAACATTTTTGTTTATAACTCCAAGTCATCAAACCTGATTTATGTATCCGTTCATGAAACCATCAAGCGTGATTTATTTCAAGGTTCTAAGCTAACTTATCCTCGAAACATTTTTGATCACTTGTATTCCCAAATCCGTCTTATCGTATCGAACCAAAAGTTAAGATGATCCATTAGTTTATCACGCTCCGGTCTCCCGTAAGTTCGATCACCCTCGTTAGATGTGAGATCACCACACCAACGCTCCTGCTGGATAATCGTCCTAAACCGCGCGTGACGCATGTACGAGCGTAGAGTTATGTTCACACAAGACAAGAATGTTTGAACGTTATGGTTATCTTCAAAATGATCAAGACACCCTATCCTTTCTCTTTGCTCCATCCAATTTATATATCCATCGAGTCATGTCCATTCATGCTGTGATTTTAATTCATCTAGCAAAATTATCCAACTTCAATATTACCGTTCGGTAAAATCATAGTCTACTTCTAGCATTCCTTAACCTACTAGATTTTAAATATTCAAGCCCAAGTCTATTTCATCTTTTGATACGTTCTATTCATCGAGTTTATTTGGAATAATCATCGAACATATTTCCGTGAGTTCGATCATCTCCGCCGTACGTGAAATCACCACGCCGGTGCTCCCACAGGATAATCGTTCTCATTGGGACAGATTTTGAATGTTATCTTTCTGAACTTGATTTTAAGATCGTTCTTCCAAACTGCAAGCCAAATCCGTTATCGTTCATCTCTTTCATCGAACCACAATATATTTATTTTCAGGCTAACTTCTATTCGAGCGATATTGTATTCAAGTTTAATCCATTTGTTTCAATCCAAAATTGCTTGCAAAATCCTCAAGTTTCCAACAAGTTTTCTTAACCAAGATATCAATTTCTATTTTCGTGAATCCTAATTCGATATAAGCCTTATCATTTGGTTTAAGACATTCTCAAATTCGTTCAATCTGACTATCGCACGAGACCTATGAATCCGTTTGGACATTTCTAAATGATCCATACACCACTCGGAATTGAGTCATCCAATCAAATCGTCCATCATATTTGTATCTTCCAACTCGAAATGCCGTTCGAACTATTTCCCAAAATCCAAGCATGATTTTCCATATCCGCCTAAGCGATAAATCTGATAATATTTCTGTCATTGGGCAATCTAAGTCTGACTTGTCTTATTCCTGAATGATATCCTATCTCGTTTGCAACTTAGCTTGCACCAAAGGGTCTTGGTGCATGATACTTTACACAACTTAGCCGAAAGGCTATGTGCAGAGCTAACCGTTTAGGCAATATTTGATTCTGCATACAAACCAGTTGGGTGATCACGTATAGTTATTCGGGTTCGCACATAAGTCATGATTTTAGCACAAGTCTATTCCCAAAGGGTCTGACACTGGTCGACACAAAGGCCTTAGCATTACAATTTTATACAAGCAATCTCATCATTCACATGCACTTTTGAAAGTATTTAGACTTATTGTTTGGAATATTCTATTGGAACATTGAGAGAGAGCGTGCACATAACCCACGAACGAGCTTTCAAAACTGAGAAAATTGAAATAAAGTCCAAAGGCGTATAGCCAAGCTCTGATACCAATCTGTCATGTCCCGATCTCCCGCAGGCCAATCGGCCGTCCCCACTAGGCGAGAATCACCCCGCCAGCGCTTCCGTGGGACGATCAGTTGACCCATCTGGACGTGATACCGCACGAGCGTGAGTCGTGCCCATGCAAGGCCGTGATTCTGGCTGGCGGTAAGAGGTCTAAGCCACAGAGTCGGTATAATTGTCCGAGTGCAGCGGAATTATAAACGCATAAGCGATTGGTAACAAGTTTACTGGGTCGACAATAGCGGAAGCATTGAATAACACAAGTATAGGTAAAATAAACTCTTTATTGATATTGAACAAGTGTTACAGGCGGCGCTAGGCTGAGATTACTAGTCGCTCAAGCCTCTCTCTGAAACAGTAAAAGCATGCCAAGTGGCTACATTTGTAGAATGATACATAAGTGATGTTCCAATATTATGTCTTGTATATATGCTTCAGTTCCGGATACAACGCTCCAAGGATCCAGAGTGATCTCCATGCCTTAGCACACACGAAGGAGGCATCCGTACCGAACGAGGTTCTTCCGTACCCTGCAAGCAATCTGGTGGGTTATCAGTACATGAATGCACTGGTGGGGAGGCTACTCGCCCGCTCGATAAATCCAAACACATAATATAGGTTCCATGCACCATCTATTAAGTTATCTTTCTAGTTGCCTTAGGATCAGTTTCATGGCATATATAAATAGTCTAACTCGTGTGGCAGTGTGCCATGCGATATAAGAGGAAACACTGTGAGACTTACCAACTTACCATTTATCCTTCCCTGTCCAAGGCAAACTAAGTTAATTCAAGCACAAGCATATATACAATGAAATTCAGAGACAACTAGCATATACAAACACAAGTGTTTCAGTGCAAGATTATATTTCAGGTGCACGAGCATATAGGTTATCCAGAAGTATTGTAGAGGATGTTCAAGTGATTTAGTTTATTGACTGCAATGCAATGACTCGCACGCGGATAGCCTCTAAGCAAGGATGACTTATCTATATGAATATGAGGTCGCTGGCATAGCCATAAGGGATGGGTCATTGACGAGAATGGGAAGCAACGAAAGTACAAGGTGCGCTGTAAGCCATTACGCCAATACAATGGACCCCGGGTTGTTGACGAGAGTGGAAAGCTACAAAAGTACAAGGTGCACCGTAAGCCATCCCGCCAATACAATGGACCCCCTAGCGAGGATGCTGTAGCGTGAAGCGCATACATGCCTCCTGCTATACAATATGTTCCATCCGGATCGGATCGGCCCCGGTGCCCCAGAACCGTCCGTGGAACGAGATCCGAATATCACCTTTTTCAAGTTGTCCACGACATACAAGTCTGGGTCTTCCCAATACACTAAATACACGAGATGTTTGATCCTTGATTCTTACTCTGAACGAGTATTGCTCCACAAGCTGTGATACTTGACTTGCTGGACAAGATTTTTGTTCAGATGTAAACTTGACATGATTCTTGTTCAGTGAATAACTTGCCTTGATGCATTCCCCTGGTGTGGGGACTGCCTTAGCGACCTAACAGTCTCAGATACTTGCAGGTTCACATTGCAAAGAAGAGTTATTTGATAGTCTCCTGGCTAACTAGATGCATGCACGATATGGGTAGCATTCTTGATTGTGGCATGATTTCGTGTAGCAAATATTGAAATGAGGCAATGTGTACAAACTACACTAAGCAGGAAAGCATGCATTTATATTTAAAACTTAAGCAATCACGTTGGCTCGGGCCCGAGGGTAAGCCGAGAAATGAAACCGTAAGGGGACTTACCGAGCGACATGATTTAGGGTCGTGCTGTGTAGTAAGTGAACAGTGTACTATAGAGTATATGTATATTGTTCTACTCGAGGCATAGCGGGGTCTAGTTGCACAAGGCAAGGGAGCATGCAAGGGTCTGATTATAAGCAATATTTCATTTTCATGTTCTACCACAAGCAATACCAGTTGGAATTATTCTCTTAGCTAGGTGCGTTGTATTCTTATTAGCATGTAGGGGGTGATTCACCTAGCGACTAGCATGTATCATTCCATATTTAAAGTGTGCTGGCTAAGCAAAGACAAGTTCATCGTAGCCACCCACCTTAGCGATGATTCGCCTCGGTCGAGCGATACTCCGAGCGAGCCTCTGAAAGCCTAAGCCGGAACTCCTGAAGGAACAAGTTTGGAAATTATTTTGCCTCAACGAGTCGCCTCGCTGAGTAAATCAGGTCAGGACATTACAATTTTGCCGTTTGAATTGGCAGTCCGCTTGAGCGGAATTGGTCGTTATATTATACACCACTAAGAAAAAGTCTCGTCCTCGAGACTTCCAGAGGCCGGTCTACCAAAATGTGAAGCTAGTATGATTACAATAGTACATGAAAGTGATCAGCTACAATTTGATAATATACAACCATGTAACAGGGAACTGAATGTCCAGACTTACCGCTAACAGGTGCCGGTGGGTAAACGTCTCAAAGAAACTAATGTACAATCTGATGAGCAGGGGATAAGAAAACCCACTCGTGCCCTTCAACGACTATCTGCCTGATGCGTGCCATCAGGAAGGGAGAAGTAAGCTGAATCCTCAGGTGCTGGCTCTAGACCTGGCCATGCAAAACCAATGGGATTATACCCCAAATAGCAAGTACTACAAGAAAGCACGAAATAGAGAAACAAAAACCCAAGCAATATATATATATATATAGTAGTTTCGGTTTATAGCCTATCCTAGCACAATAGCCAACCCTACAACCAAACAAGGATAGGGTTGAACCATCGCACCGACATATTCTATGTCTTTAGACTACTAACAGAAAAAAAAATAATAAACCACACATACAAATACGTTTATAACGACAAAACAATATTTCATGGCTTATTAATATGGAGTATGGGTTATCCCATAAATAATGCATAGTAGGCATCCTTATATCATGCTATATTCAAGCAGGGCTAATCGAGCCAGAATAATGAATATACAGGCAAGCATGAATGCACCAGTTCCTCGTAGGGCCACTGTGCTTAAATTAGATTAATAACGGTTCCAGTGCTCCTATAGGGAGATGCTAGCTCAACATATTTATATAAGGTCAGATATTACACTCCACTAGTACAGATGATATACAATATCTGTGGTGGCCAGCCTTGCACGCCTTAATAAAATCGAGGGACGGCTCATCATGCACGATCTCGGGATACCGTTCCCTTTCCATGACTACGAATTTTAATTGCTTAATTAGCCCTAAGTTAATTTGAATCTCAAGTCGTGGCCACATTAGTATTCTCCCTAAGATGTCGTACCAAGGTACGGGCACGCTAGATACGAATCCATGAAATAAACAAAAGTTTAGTCTGGATTCACCCGAGCGTGTATGTAACATTCAAGCAAGCAATTATCCTAGCCATGATATGGATTTGACCAATCATCATGTCCGAGTAGGAAAACTAGAACTAGTATCATGTATATCAGGCAGGATCATATTGCACCTTAATGCACATGTAGGCTATTGTCCCATGTTCAGTGTACAAGTGAGCCATATAACAAGTTCAAGCAGGAAAGTATTATCACTGATACAATATCCCGGGGCACTGGGGCCGATTCATTCCGGGCGGAACTCGGATAGCTACGCTAGCAAGACTAGCACGGGTAAGGTGGGGAGGCCTTATAGCGGGGCTAGCTACCCGAGCTGCAAGGGTCACCGCTTACTGTAGCTATTGTCCACAGTGGCAATGATATGCCATGACCCAATGTACATATATATTTCTTTATTGCTTGCTCAACTAATGATGTCTTCGTGGCAGGGAAGAACATGGTAAGTGTTATGCAGGCAGTTTACACGGAAAGGTAAAAGTTACCTAACGGTAGCACGTTTATTCCGTAAATCGAATATATATTCAATGCTTGCATGTAAATTGAACTAAGGCAAGATAGAAAGACCATAATAATATTGCTTATTTCATATGAACAAACTTGGATTTGGTTAGTTGGGTTAGCTCGCCCTCACCAGTACTTTTCATAGTACTGACCCTCGTTGCAGCAGGTTCCCCGAGCCCGAGCGACGCGGCGAGGAGCTGAAGCTTCTTCCTTCTCCAACCAGTCCAGTATCCGACGCATCCCGTCCGTGACTTTTTGAAGCTTGTACAAAGCACTTGGAGCAGGCGCAACCCTTATATGCGGCTCCGTGGCAAGGCGATAGATTCGCCAGCAGGTGGCTATGTTGTATTATTTTAAAGTTTAGTAAAGGATATGATGTATGGGAACGGCTATCTCATTTTGTATCCAAGTTGTAAGCTCCAGTGGCATCCTTCTCATTTTGGGTCAAGAGTCTGTAAACAGATGTTCATTATCAATAAAAAGGAAACTTTTCTATGCCTCAATGTGTGTCATCTTATTTGAGTACTCTGTTGCTTATTGTTCTAACGATCATTACTATGCCTAGGCCTTGTGCACGCGCACCCTACGCGTGCACGGCATCACGCCCGGGGGACGATTATCGATTGGGCAAAATTGGGGCGTGATAACATATACTATTTTAACTTTGTAGCAACAATAAGGATGACTATCAATAGAATCCCCTAAGCACAATAGGGAGATACATACCCAGAAAGTCGGTCAACTACATCTTATTAGAACCTAAAATCATGTAATACTTGAAGATGACTAGCTTTCAATATGACGTTAACCCTTTATCTTGGTGCCAAATTCCTAAAGGAAGCAACTATAAGCAAGAGAGAGTTATGGTGTAAAACCTAAGTGGCCAATTGGGAGGTAGGTAGACTACCTTTTGGATATACGGTTTAACCTCACGCAACAAAAGAGCACCCTACAAGTTCCAATAAACTATAAAAATAGACAAAGACGTAAGTTGATACAATTTGTTACAGGGAATCACGGTCATCTCTATGAATAGGCAAAATAGTAGAAGGATGGACAATCACATAAATACAGCTGCCACTAATTTAAAGATGACAGTTTTATTGAAATGGTGACAATCACATTGTTCTAAGTAGATTAATTAAAAAGTGAAAAAAGCAACAGCAAACAGATCAATAACAGTGAACAGATGAGAGCCTAAATTCTCCACCATCCTCAATGTATGTTATTTCACTGTTTTATATTATACATTCCCCAGTTCCATTTTGGCAAACCAAGTTAAGTTATAGGATAGTCATACTCACTGCACCCATGTTGACCTCTAATGAACGGGTTATGTTTTATAAAATTTGTTACAAGTGGATCATTATAAATTCACTAGTTTGTTACTAATCTACTAGTAAGACAACCAATTACATGCATGAGCCATATCATATTTGCAATTAATTATAAGTTACTTTCTAGTTTTTTATACTTGCACATCCCTATTCAACATCTAGGATTTATTTTACCTTTTATATCTTTACATTACACCTTGCTTCAACAAGCACTTACCTAATTTCCAACATCTTGCCTTGAATAGATATCGCCTTTATAACTCTGGTGGTAAGTGCGTAAACTCCTCCACCCATGACTTGTCATACACACCTAAATTTTGATTCTTGACTTCCGAGCAATAATTGTGAGTGTTTAACCATCGTAGCCTAGATCAAAAGAAGAGTATGTAATGAGAATAGAGTTTTCAAATTTGAACTTCAAGTCAATCCTCCTGGGAGAAGAAATATGACAACACATTCTAGTTTATCGTATTTTTGTTGAGGTACTTTTGTGGTAAAGGGTTTTAAGTGTGAAATCATTTAGACTAGATTCTTAAATTACTTAGACTCCTAAATCAATTGAATGTTCTAAGTGTTAAATCGATTAGACTCCTATGTTTTGATATTTTTTACATATTTTATTACTTAGATTATCATATTACTTAATACGACATTTATTTTTGTTTTATTTTTATTTTTACTTGTACTTATGATTGTTATATTACTTGTTGGTTTTAGGACATTTTGTACACTTAGAGTCTTAGATAAAAAAATTAGTATATGTATCCCCCCCTGACAACACACACACACACACACACACACACACATATATATATATATATATATATATATATATATATATATATATATATATATATATATATATATATATATATATATATATATATATATATTTGGAAGAAGGTAATTTTATAAATGAAAAAATATGTTACATCACAGCTTCCCGTCAGGTGGGAGTCTTGGTTGTTCTCAACCCATTCACATCAAACTCTATATTGTAAAGAATGCCAGCTCTAGCAGTACAAAGTCCCTCAAAGATCCGGTTGTTTCAGTCCTTCCAGATATGTCATACAGCCGACATTAGCCTGGTGTATGCCTCTCTGAACCATAGACCTCTCCGGCTACGAGACCCCCTGATACTCCCGATGATCGATGTTATACCCCTGTCCACATTACCGTGCAGTTTGAGGATCGCCGCCTGCCACTACATCATATATATGTACACTAAAGTAGACATCCGATATTTTAATATGTGTCCCTAACATGTCTTTGATATCCAACATCAGACTTCTCAAAACCCAATCCGACATGGACGCGACATCCGACATCTAAAACCTTTTAAATGAAACACAAACAAGACTTAAAATTGGCTATTACAAATTAGCAATGTATTTTTGTATTTCATAATCTTTAAGCATCGTATATCTGCAATTAAATTTTACATGTTGTAAATGATAAATGTATGATTGCTTACTTGCATTTGTTGGATGAACTGCTTTCTCTACCTTCATTTATTTCTATTTCATTTAACCTTGGACCGCAATTGCTTGAATTACTTCGAAGTGCACCAACACTGTTGACACTCTAAAAATTCTCTATACATAGGGGGGGCCACTAAACTCGACATTACAGTAGTGGTTGGGAACAGGAGATTGGGAATCAATGCATGTGATAGACTAGTCAACCACGTACTGGATAATATTTTTGGTCTCAACATCATATCAACAGCATAACATGACGGATTCTTGCATCTCAGAAAGAACTAATACACAAAAACTTAGGTACCTGATCAGAACAAATAGTTAAAACTGAAACTGTGTTAATCATCTAAAAGAATATCATAAATCTTTCCAGCATAATATAAACAACAACAAAGCCTTTATCCCAAATTTTGAGGTTGGCTGTTTGAATCATTTTCTCCCATCTAGCTCTGTTAATATTAACAAAATATCATATTATGTTAAGCATAATATGTGTACTGTTAAAAGTGCAAACATAACAGAGAAATCTTCGTCGGGACAAAGGTTGAGTCTAGTTGACAAGGGATAACAAGGGAAGGTGCCCATATTTATTGATCTAGAGCATATATCAAACCTAGATTATAAAATCCAACACATACATAGAGGATATTAAGAAGATAATAGTAATTGAGCTAAATTTTCAGCCTCATACCACTCTCTTTCTTTTGTATTGTATTTTGATAGTATCATAATAATAAGTAATGCAACTGGCATTGTACAAGTAATTATTATAATGATGAACTTATTTATATTAATTAAGAATAAAAAAATTATATATAAGCTTTTGGTGTTGGTTTAAAAATCCATTTGGTGTCATTCTTCTTTTAGTTCTTTGTCTTCAAATTCTTAGTAGCAGAAGGGATCTTAAATCTCATATTGTTGAAGATCTATATTGCACTTAAAAGCTAAAAAAAATGAGTTCAGCAATTTTAAGGTCTATATTTTCCATCAACTATGATGGGTGATTTCTTGTGGTTACTTCTATCTATCTACGAAGTTTGTAATTGATACTATGGTTCTGAAATAAAAGGGACTGAAGTTTGTAATTGATACTATATTTTTCATCAACTTTGCCAAGGGAACAAAGGGAGCAGTTTTAAAGGCTGAAGAAGGCAATCTGGATCTGTGGTGGAAATTTATCTTGGTGAACCCCCTTTGTTTGGTGGGCACGAATGATTTCTCCTCTATATTTCTCTACAACATCAGTTATTGACCCTTAGAAAGAGCCCCAAAAAATTTGTTGCAGAATGTTACGTACAGTACACTTACTAATACACATTACTGAAGACAGCAGATTGTCAAACTTTAATTTGATCGATAATGATAGACATATATAGACATGGGTCTCATCAACCTTGAGAAATTCATGTTCAAAAGAATCAAATGTATGCTGCTCTTTCTTATATTTCAGTTTGAATGTACATACATAATTTGGATATCAGTTGAATCTCGATAGGACTTTTATAGTGATACAATTCAGTAGTCCTCTATTTCTTTTGCAAAACTTTGACGAATAAACAACAAAAGCACATCTCATCTTAGTTTGAATGTACATAATTCACTATTCTTCTACAAAACTCTGATTACTCTTTCTTGTGCAAACTCACAAAACTTTGAGACAACAAAAGCATATCTCATCTCAGTAAAATCTGACCCATACTCCCTGGCTGCTGGGCACTCCTGCATGAACCACAAACAAGAGATAGTATCCGGGCGGAGCGATCTGTGGCGTCGGCGGTGCGAGGATGTCTGCCTCGTACATGAAGGGCCCCGCTGGCCTCGTCCCCTCCATTGTCAGCACCACCATCTGTTGGTTCATCCCCACCGAGTGCGTCTGGAACGAGGGCGCGATCGCCACCACCTCCAGCTCCGGCCCCGGCCACCGGAGGAACCCGGTCACCGAGAACGTCACGGAGATCCTCTCCCCGTAGCCAACTGTGCCCCACCCGCTTTCGATCCTTGGCCGTAGCCCGCTCAAGGCGGAGTCCAGGTACGGTGGGTGGAACGCCTCCATGCTCAGCTCCGTTGGGTAGTTGGTCGTTTTGGAGAAGTCGGAGGTGCGGTGCGGGTTACTTCCTGCCACCAAGACCCACCCGAAGATGTCAAGGATCGTCGAGGAGTGGTACAGCCGGGGGATCTGGGATGGGTTGAGGACCTGGAATCGCGACCCGGCAGTGGAGTTGGGGGAGTACATGACCGGCGTGTACACCGGGTTCTCCGCCAGCTCCCACGCGGCAGTGCCGGACCCGGCACCGTTCACAATCAGCACATCTCCTGTCGGAAGCAGCACCATATCACCCATCACCCGCGGCATCGGCATCGTCTCCATGGCCCAAGCTGGGTTCGGGTCGGTGACGGTGATACGCCCGCAGGTCTTTGCAGCGGGTAAGAAGACCTTCCTGGTATTGGCCGCCTCATAGGAGCCGGACGGCGCACCGCCGCAGACCAGCACCTCTGCCCGGGTCTTCAGCGGGTCGGGATGCTGCGGGTGCAGCGGTAGAAGCACCGAGGACCCGATACTTAGATAGCTCCTGGGAATTGAATCTGGAATTGGCGGGAGGGTCTTGACAATGACTTTGCGGATCGGATCGAGGATGACGGATCGGGTATTGGCGAAGACGAAGAGGGAGCCGTCGGGGAGGAGGTGGAGGAAGGGGTAGAGGTTGTTCTCGATGTAGGGCCCGTCGCTCGTCTGCATCAGGAAGGGTAAGTTGTAGGGCTGCTGCTGCTTCTTGGGGAAGAACTCGAAGGAGAACTGGCGGCGGCCGCCCACGATGATGATGTCCCCGTCGGGGAGGATCTGGTTGGAGGTGTACCAGCGGCGCACGGAGAGGAACTTGGGGAACTCGAACTAGTCGGCATTGGCGTTGGCGTTGGCGTCGGCATTGGCGGTCGCGCCACTGCCGCCTAGGGTGTTGAGGGAGCGGATGGCGCGATCACCGTCCTTGTAGCCGCCTGTCTGGAGGAAGGTGCCATTGGGGAGGAGGGTGCCGGAGGAGCCCCAGGTGTCGGTGCGGAGGGTGAGGGGGCGGAGGGAGGAGGTGTGGAGGTCCAAGAGGAGGGAGTGGGCGCTGCAGTCGGGCTTCAGGGGGCAGCTGCTGCCCTTGGGGAGGGACAGGTTGGACCGGCCTGCGTCCGTGCGGTCGAAGACGAGCACGCTATCTCCCGGGAGGAGTTGCATGTGCATAGCTGAGATGCCGATGCTCCCGTGGACGAGCTGCCAATCCCCTCCTCCTCTGGGGTGGATGCCAACGACGGGCTCGGAAGGGGAGGACATCACCATCGCAGTCGACATGGACACAAGGAGGAGAACAAGGAGAAGGACTGCATTGCTATTGCTAATGGTGGTGGTTTCCATACTGGGAAATTAATTATAGTAATGTACACAATGGTCGGCCTTATGTCCTATTTATACCCTCCCTTCTATTTGTTGGATTCGGATCTCTCAATCTATGGATTCGGATCTTTCAATCTATTACAACTATCTAGTCCTATCTAATCTAATAAAAATAATTCTAACAACAACAAAATTGGATTCTTAAATCTTTGATTGAAATCCTCAATCGAATCTAGAGGGTTACAACTTATTATTATTATTATTATTATTATTATTATTATTATTATATATACTAACAAACAATTAACTATATAATGGTGGAGGTAGTTTCCATATTGGGAAACTCTAGTAATATAATGTAGACAATGTTCGTTATGCTCTATTTATACCTTCTAATCCTATTTAATCTAATATAAAAATCTAACAAACAAAGCAAATATTCTAACAATCTCTTCCTACTTTCTAGTCCTATATATTTGAGAACCACTAGGACTACATCCATATTTGGAAAGAAAACTCTAGTAATATAACGTAATGTGTATACAATGGCCCTATTTATATCATTCTACTGGATACATATGGATATCTCAAGCAAAAAAAAAAAATTCAAATCTTTTATTGAGATTGACATCCTAAATAAAATTTATTTAAATAATATTTTGGATATATTTTAGTAATATTTTTTTATATCTATCTTATTTATAAATAAATTAATATAAACTTTATCTCTATCTCTACTCTTATATTGAGGCTTCTCAAGCAAAAAAAAAAAATTCAAATTTTTATTGAGATTGACATCCTCAGTAAAATTTATTTCAATTAATATTTTGGATGTAATATTAATAATATTTTTTTATATCTATCTTATTTATATATAAATTAATATAAACTCTATCTCTGTCTCTACTCTTATAATAAGGCCTCAAAACGGCTAGTATTTTCAAAACTTTTTATAAAAGTAGAAATATATCCATAATAAATTATAATTAAAATATATTTAAACTATTTCATAATAATATTAAAGTAAATTATTTTAGGTGCAATGCACGTGCATTTATTAGTTATTATAACTACTCAAAATTTATTTGCTTTAAATGACATAGCTAATTTTATAGATAACTTGTCCTTATCCACACACATAATTTATTTTGATTAAAAAGAAACAAAGTAAATAATATAAAAAAGCACTATATTTTGTATGATAATATATTTAATATTATCAATTTGTTGATTTTTTAATACAAATTTGATAAAAAATTATCTATTTGTCAAATTTAAAGTAAAAAATATATTGTATATATTATATCATATTTCATAAAAATATATATTAAAATAGTTTAAATATCAATTGAATATATTCTAATTAACATATACTCATTAAAGAATGCATTTAAGTTATACTAGTAAATTCACGTGCCTTGCACGCAAAATAATTTTTTCTTTCTAAAATTAATATAAAATTATATAATATTTAAATATATTTAATTTAAAATTTTTATATATATTTTTATGTTTTAATTAAATTTTGTTACATATTTGATTATATTTTAATTGTAATTAGTTATGGATATATTTCTAGTTTTCATAGAGAGTCTTAAAAACGGATAGCTATGTAATATTATTTAATTATAAACAAAATCTCTTTGTAACTCATGTGGTTAAGGTATGAGGTATTCTCCTAGGTTGGTTGAGTTCGAATCCGTGTAGTGTTACTTATAAGATATTTAAATATTTTCAATAAATTTTTATTATGTAATATTTATTTTAGAAAAAATAATTAATTAACGATATATATACATACGGTTTAGACGGCTTACTTTTGAGACATTTTGAAGCCACATTATATTATAAAAGATATATAATATATAATCTACAGGCGCTCTCGTACTCATAACAAGAGACTCTTTCATAAGAGCTTCAATTCCAAAATTTTCCAACAAATTTAGATTCCCAAATAATCGACCAATGTAGGATATTTGAATCATTTCACCATTATATATAACCCAACATAATCTAGGTAATTATTCTTGGACTTTCCAACATATAGAAAATTATTATATTCCTTAAAATAATTATTTACTCTTTCGTCCCTCTTCTTTTATTTTCGTTTATGAACCCAAATATCTACAAAATCAGGGGCTTAAGAGATTAAAAAAAAAAAACCTTAATACAAACTTTTGTGCTACTTAATCTGGTCACTGGGACACTTCCAATTCTCAATGAACACGTATTAATAACAAAGATATAGATTTTCAAACTCAGTTTTCAAAACTAAATTCCAAACATATCCATAGACTCTATTAAAAATTAATATAACGTAAAAAAATTGTTGAAAAAAATTAATTTGTTATAAATAACATCATGGGAAATCAAACTTGACCAACCAAGAAAACCAACTCCCACCTTAACCACATGAGCGAGAAGAGGTGTTTGATTATAATTATATAATATTATCTAGTTAAACAATTAGTTAAAATTTATCTAATATTTTATTACGTGAGGATATAGGTACAGCTTAGATGGCTATCCTTTTCAAGATTTTTAATAAAAAGTAGAAATATATCCATAATAAATTATATTTAAAATATATTTAAACTATTTTATAATAATATTAGAAAATTTTATTTTATATGGAACACGTGTTTAAAATATATTTAAACTATTGTATAATAATATTAAAAAAAATTATTTTACATGGAACACACGTGCATTTACTTGTTAATTATAACTACTCAAAATTTATTTTCTTTAAATAACATAGATAATATTATAGATAACTTGTCATTATCCATATACACAATTTATTTTGTTTAAAAATGAAATCAAGTAAATAATATAAAAAAGTACTACATAAAAGTACTACATTTTGGATGATAATAGATTTAATATTATCAATTTGTTGATTTGTTTTTAAAAAAAATTGATAAAACATTATCTATTTGTCAAATTTAAAGTCAACAAATATATTAAATTTGTATATATTATATCATATTTCATAAAAAAATAAAATATATTAAAAATAGTTTAAATATCAATTGAATATATTCTAATTAACATATACTCATTAACGAATGCATTTAAGTTATACTAATAATTTTTTTCTTCTGATATTAATATAAAATTATTTAAATATTTAAATAATTTACTAGTATAAAAAATATATTAAAAATAGTTTTTATTTATCTTCGTAACTTTAAAAAAAATGGTTGACTATTTACATACGGCTTGGACGACTCAAATTTGAGCCGATTCCAAGTCGCACTATAAGATTGGAGATTGGAGATTGAGATCCTCAGTCAAATTTATTTAAATTAATATTTTTGATGTAATTTGATAATATTTTTGATATTTATTTTATTTATAAATAAATCAATATAAAATTTATTATTATAACGTGGGTTACTAAAGGATTAGATTTTGACTTTGTATTTTAGTCTCACATTGGTTAGAGATTAGTATTACAACTTCATTGGGTTGTATAAATAAGGCCTTTGACTCTCTCTTTGGGATTACACCAATAAGAGATCTTCTCTTCTATTTTCTTCTTTTTTCTTCTATGTTTATTCAAACACATTATCAGCACGAAGCTCTAACGGGATAAAATAAGCGAGAGCATCTCAGTGAAGTCGTCATTTGCGGATTCTCCACTTCGATAATAGGTATGGTTATTTATGTTTTTTTTTTGCATATGCATATCCTAGACGCAGCCTGATGTTGATGTTTATACATCTCTTAGAATACCGCTAGGACAAAAAGAATAATTTTTATCCATTCATCTCACTTCTTTTAGGTAACTCTGATAGCACTCCGATGTTAATCGCATATAGATCTCTCGAAGAGAACGCTGGAGTTATTCTTTATTTATTTATTTTATATATGTTAATAAATTCAGATCAAAACCATCAGAGATCTGATGACCATGAACATTAATTATTCTGAAGCCGATGCGAATATTGCGATTTCCTTTGCACCAGCTGCAACAGCTGCCTCAAAACCCTGATGATTGCATAAATGACTTGAAAAAAAATTGAATTGTTAACTGAAGCAACATGTAAAACAATATAACATACTTTAAGGTTAGGCGTCAATACAGGAAGCCTCGCACCTTGTACACCTCGGATTGCATCCATGACGTCTTTTGCATCTGCTAGCTAAAATTTCAGCATCAACATAATAACATAAATTTCAAGGTCAGCTATTGTTTCAGTAACATGCCATAAAGAAAAAGACAAAACCCTCATGAAGAATTCATCCTAGTACACAGATACTTCTAATCAAGCTTTCTATGAGAAACTTGCTCAAAGAAAATACATGTGGGAATTTAAAAGGAAAAGTACTTAAAAGAAACCAAAAATATCTCAAAGAGTGATCAAATAGAAAGTCAAAGAATAGATTTAATTAATTTCAAGACAATTCTTGTCAGTGTCTCATAAGTTATATATCAATAAACTTATATATTAAATTGAATAATTAATTGTCATGAAAATTGTCTGTCCTCTATGGAAAATTAGTAGAGATTCACCAACTCCACTCTTTGGTTTAAAGAAGTTCAAAATTGGATCTAGAAAAGGAACAATAAGGTGACCACTCATGTCAAGTTTTACTCTTCACCAATCTGGGTAACAAAAGCAAAACTGTGTTTTTGGTTGATGCTAGTGGAAAGTTGAAATATGTGGGTTTGGCTAATTCTAGCTTACACAACTTTCTCAAGTTGAAAGTGGTGGTTTCAATCAGTGACAGCAAAAAATCAACCATCATTTTAATATTTGGTGTACACGAATCCTTTTTGTAGTTCATCTCTATTAAAGAATAAGGATCATATCCTGTGTCCAAAAAAATTTGATTCATTCTAGGTCCCAAAGTATGTGTCACAATAGGCAAGCTTACGCTTTATTTTTCTGTATCCTTTCGTCATCCAATTCTGATCCATACAGCTTCTCCAGAATTAAGGTGAGTAACGCCACCCATTTTCTCAACCAATACATGTATACAATGGCCAGGAGTTCATTAGAGACATAAACTCAGAACAGCTATATTAAATACTATAACATATCGAACATCTAGAGATGTATTGATATTACCAATTGAACACAACATGAACTTGACGTACAGCATAATGAGGATCAATGTATTAAAGAGTGTGTAGGCATGGAAAGATGATCAGATGGGGAGAAATATTGGACCTAATGGAACCATGATCAGGTGAGCAGGAAACAAGATTTATCTGTCCACTGGAGACATCTAATGGGGATAACTGGCTATAGTGGACATGTCGATAGAGCTTACTGACTCATTATTGACTCTGAGTGGGTCTAACTGTTGTATGTAGCTAAGTGGCACATCATATGGAAGTGTAACATCATACGTAGGTCAGCTCTAGAGTCTCTCATGGTACTTATACGACTTGAAACCCTTACATGGCAACTTAAGTTCTCACTTGACTGTAAAAGCTCCCAAATCTCGTACTGCTTCTTGTCATGAATCATATATTGTCTAGCATTAAAGAATTGTATACTGTTTTACTAATCTTGAATCACTGTTTACTCCTCCAAATTCATGTATTTTTACCTGTCTTTAAATCGATTACTTCCTGCTGCTCTTCAAATGGATACTGCTCCCTGCTCCTGGGAAGTATACTTCTTACAACTAGACATAAGTATAGAGAGATTCAAGTTTAAAATCCGTTATAAGTATATTCGTATTGTATTATGATGCTTGATCTGGAAGTGTCATCACTGTTCACTGGTATTTATCGGGCTCGCATTATCTAACGACAACCTCATTATGACAATTATGGAATAAAATTTTGTGTAAAGTCTCTTACAACTCCAAATCACATTAACAGCACTCTGGGTGACAACATACATGTGTAATCAAAGAAGCTATGACCTAAATAACTATATATGTATGAACATCAAGAACCGCCTTTTAACTTTGATACCATCAAGCAAGTTCTTATACACATGGCAATGCTTGAACTTCACAATTAAAGGATGGTTATAGTAGCTTTTGTTTACCTGGAAATATACCAAACATGACGTACAATCCTTCAAAGGTAATTCGATGATCCTTCAACCAAGGTTCAAAGTATCGGTATTGGACATTTTGTATGAGTATCGGCATCGACAGTATTGGTGGTATTGGATCAGAGTATCGGATTTTTTGGTATCGGCAATATTAAATAATTATTACAACTATTTTTTAGTCTTTTCACGCAGTCTTAATAAAAATTAAAAAAATTATAACAACTATTTTTCCGTCTTCTACATAATAAACTATGACATACTTTCATTGCACTTGCGAATGAGGTCTTGGAATTGGCTTTAGTCAAAGGAGGGTTACCCATCCGGACTTCTGGTAGAGTAGTAGTGGATCCAAGGAGATCAATTAGTTAAAGGAGGTTGCTTTTCAATATGGCAATACAAATACATAATACATATTTTTGACATTAGAAGATAAGTAGTCAATGGTTAAAGAGTGCTATTATATGATAGATGCATTGTTCTGATCCTTAAGTAAACTTATTAACGACTATACTAATTTTTTTTTCTTCTGTGGGTGGGGGCCTTGGAGCTTGAGTTCCCCTCTGATTTCAATTTAATTATATTGAAGCTAATGTGGAGAGAAAATTAGGTTAGTATTAAAAAAAAGGTATTTGTGGAAAAAAAAAGTAGATCAGTATTAAAAATATGAAAGAAAACTATTTTTCAGTCTCTCATATTGGTCTGCATGTGCCATGTGATTGTGTCCTTTGGCAAAAAAAGTATGTTAGTATAAAAAAACTAAGTGTATGGATATGTGTGTGCCATATAAGAAAGAAGTATGGAAAGAAGTTTGAATTAAATGACACTACTACTCAGGAGCAGACCGGTGTTAAAAAACTAAGTGCATGAGTATGCGTGCCATTATGAGAGAGAAGTATGAATTAATGTTTTGATGGAGAGAAAAAAGTTCAGCTTTTGCGTCTCTATCAGCCCATTCCTAGAAACCAGGTTAGTGTTAATTGACACAACTGCCATCAGGAGGAGCTTCACCCCAAAAATTTGGTTGGGAAAAGATTTGTCATTTGGCAAGAAGAACAGTAATTGTCATAAATTATGGACTTGTATGCTCCACATTTTATTTAGGGATGTTTCGTTTTCCCCTCTTCCTCCCAGTCCCTACCTCCTCGCCTCCTCGCTCTATATCGATTCTTCCATGAGCACAAGCTGCAGGGCACGAATGGTGCATCACAGGCGACGTCGGCCATGTCATCGGTAGAGAAGAAATCAAGTTTAATAGAGGTAATTTTTCTTGCAAATTTTTTTACAACTTAATCGTTCAATTTGTGGTCCATATCAATCCGTATCGGTCGGTATTGGTTACTTATCAGCCGATACGAACCGATACGATACATTTTGACAGTATCTCGAACGATACCAATCATTTTAGTGAGTATCGGATCGTCAACGCCCAATTTTGATCTGATACGGTCGATACGTACCGGTATCGGCGAATACTTTGATCCTTGCCTTCAACAAAACTAGCACCCAAGCCCAAAATATAAAAATTAAACAATAACCTTTCTGCACAATAGCCCAGGAATGTCGTTAAGGAACCATCAAAATTCAAGTTAAACCACTTTACTCTCCTCTTACAGCAAGAGGGAGAAGATGCATTGTGAATGGCTTACCAACCCATTGTTAACAGGCCAACTATTTGAATCAAGCTAATAATACTCTCTCTAATGAACGGGGCACAAAGTTCTTCAACCTATTTCTATTTTCACCCATTAAAGAAAAGAGAATAAGAGAGGTTAGGAGGTGAAAATAAAAAACATGAGATAGAAAGGGGGTTGGGAGAGAGAGAGAGAGAGAGAGAGAGAGAGAGAAGAGGAAAGTAAAGGAAAACAAGAAGGAAAGGGGATTCTTATAAAATGTTAAGAATAAGGCGTAATTAGAATATTTGAGTTTCCTAACTTCGTTTCACTATGATAAACAGGGGGTTATCTGTTCATTCCATACTAGTGATATGGGTCAAGTGCAATCTACAAATAAACTATAAGTAAATCACATTGCAAGATCGTGAGAATTTTAGCCTAAAGCTTCAGTGGTGTAGGACCCAATAAATGTATCAAAGAGGTATTATATTGCTAAAATCAATACTCACAATGAACATACTTGAATCAAATTATGGTTTTTGTGTTAAGAAGCAAACACTTCAAAACTCATGTTGTATAGAGTGCTAAGAAAACTGCACACTCAAAAACTCATGTTGTGTATATGTCATGTAGCATCAGATACAAGTATTAGGCATGCCACAAACCCTCGAAATACACTACAACACAACAAAATAATGCCGAATACGTGTCTAAAACTTGTCGTGTCGAATCCATGCTCGTGCAAATAGTGCCGTTAGTCCTCATGCAAGTCCAAGACTCCAAGTTTGACTTTTGAGTGCAATATAATACATATACAAACACCTAAAGTCTCACAACCTATAACATATGATTTTGTCACAATTTATATTTTACTTCTATTAAAATAATCTTAAAACTAATCTAAACTCTTTATAGTCTAAGGAAACTTGGAGGGTGCTTTGTTGCATGAGTTTAAACCGCATAACGAAAAGCTAAGTATACTAACTAGGCACCAAATGAGTTTTACACGACCACCCCCCTTCCCCTGTTCATGCTCCTGCTTACCTTAGGTAGAAATTTGGCAGGTCAACAATAGATCACAATAACTTTGTCTATTCCTTTATAAAGCTTTCTTATCCAATCCATAGGTGATCCATTCTAATGGGAGAAACTTGAATATGAGTTATCATTTTTCATCATAATATATTGGAGCAGTTGCAAGTGAAATTTGTAAGTAAACGACATATCGGTTGGCGTAGTGGAATTTGAAATCTTTTTCAATATGATCACTCGGTCATATGAAACATGAACTCTTCATGGTATCAAAATCGATCTTCTAATTCAGAACTTCCATATCAATTTTACCGATACGTTAACTCGTTACTTATCTGAGCAAGCAATATCTACTTTATGATCTTAGGACCGTCCTAGGCAATGTGATACAGTGATAGATCATATTGGTTATCGAGTGTCACGACCCGCACCCGGAAATTGGGCATGAGTCGTGGGTACGTCCAGCCTACGCCGCAGCATCGGCGGTAGAACGCTGTCTAGGTCTCAACATATAATATATCCAGACAATAGTCTCAACTCCGCACGGAGGACAATGATAATAATCCACAGTTCTATGATATACTCAATCACAAGTTAATAGAATAATAGCACGATGAAAATAGAAAAGAGTTCTAATAAAAAACAACCACAATAAGTCCAACTGAAATCCTGGGTCTAAATGACCTCACAAAGTCACAAATAATAAATACAACTCAGTCTCAGTCTAAAACAAAAATGCAGAAAAAGTAGTCTAAGAGCAGCCAGGTACGTTCTCCTCTAGGCTAGGCAACTCCTCTGGGATTTCCGGGGTGAAATCTCCCTCTAATGCTGGGCCATAATGAGTGGGGCAAAGATCCTCCAGGTCCTCTGAAAAATGTTATCCAGTCAGGATTGGAGCGAAGCACAAGCACTAACAGCAGTTTCATTAAATTGACAAAATCTATAAACAGTGTAAGAAATACAAGATGGAAAATAAATGCTGGAAATGTAAAGTACTGGAGAAAATGGAAATAGGCAATAGAGCATCTAGCAATGAACAATAAATGGTGAATGCTAGACAATAAATAGTGAATGCTGGAACAGGTGAATTTGAATAAAATAGACATCTAGCTAAGTATTTGAATTATCAGTTTATCATGTGATCGGCTTGGGACTTGATCAGGCTGGTTATATATGATTAACTATGATTCTTGTAGGTCAGGCTAACCATATGGTTAGCTATGATGCATGTAGTGGTCAGGTTAATCATATATAACAGCTATGATGCATGTAAGATGGTCAGGCCGCACCCAACGTGAGAAGTGGGGTGAGCTATGATGCATGTAAAGGATTTGGATATGATCACATAATCTACTAATAGTTCCCTATACCCCAGCTAGCACGATGGATTCCAATCACGACTCCTCATGATGGGGATCTAGGGTGCTAACCCGTGTATCCATAGTGTCGGAATCAAGTATGTAATACAACTGCATTATAGAAATAATCAACAATGAAAACTGTCAGAGAATGTACTCGCCTGTGGTCCTGAGCAAAGGGTGAGGATCGATGTCCAAAGTGGGATCACAATAACCTATTTATGGAAAATCAATGTCAAAATAATGAATTTAAAGGAATTAACATGCTTAATTAATTAAAAGCGAGGCCTCTAGGTCAATTCTGTGGTTTACTGTTCAGTACTAGGTTATCCTAGATAAACTAGGTCCACACTAAGTTAATGAGTCCATATTGGTCACTAACTAATTAACCCTATATTGTATTATCTATACTAACTATTTATACTAGGTAATGGGTTATCATATACTAATTATCGATATCTAACTAGACTAACTCTTAATACTAAGTGTTCTAGATAATTTAGTATCTATTATTAATGCTAGTAATTACCTTAACTAGTACTATACCACCTATCTTTTTACCTGATACTTAGTTAAACATCCTTGATACCTTGAATGAATTCTTAACTTACTACCTCAACTCTCATACACACCAAGCCATCCAATATAATCCACTGCAATGTTCCCTCTGATACACACAAATCAGTGTGTTTACACTGATACACCTTGATACTTACCTATAGATCCATGGTGATCTTACCTATAGATCCTAAGCCACCTAATACTCTTCCCTCTGTTCTCAGTTGGGAACAACACCTTACTAACATCACCATAAAATTCTAGAACCAACACACACGCACACAGGTCTAAACAGTTTTCCCCCAACTAATTCCCTCAACTAACCACTCAAGGGTTGCTACTGTAGCATATCTAACTCTCACAGAACTCAAACTGACTGATACTCACTGAACTACTCGCAACACATATAGGAATTCACTTAGACACTTGAGAACTCACAGGAACTATACTGTAAACTGAAGGGACACACACACAAATTCCTAATTAGCTACTGATACAAATCCCTCACTCACACACACCTAATTCACTGCACAGCACAGTCCAACACATTGGAATTTAAATCCTACACACTGAAAATACACACACACACTCACTGACACAAAAACACACATTGGTACATAGGCACACTAAATCCTCCCAAACACACAGCCACACAGTATAAATCCTACACTGCAATCACTCACAAACAACCTGGAAATTCTGAGACAAATACTGATACACTAGGTCCTCACTCACTCTCAGGATTCACACACACACACTGTTCCTCATGGATACAGAGGTATCTAGCACACTCAGGTATCTCACTGAATACTCACAAACCCACTCAC
Organism: Iris macrosiphon; assembly: GCA_036927795.1. Lineage (NCBI taxonomy): Eukaryota > Viridiplantae > Streptophyta > Magnoliopsida > Asparagales > Iridaceae > Iris > Iris macrosiphon. Next base: position 164,179,334 of record JAYESA010000009.1, on the reverse strand, counting down.
TGCTCACTGGTTTTCTCTCACACTCACACAGGTAATTCACTTACCTACACACTAGATACAACTAATTAGGACACTCAAATAGCCACAATTCCTATTTACAGATACACACTGATACATTCTAACCTACTGACACTCTAACACTCTACTAAGTTATTAACCAACCCTCACACCCAAGAACACACACAGGTTCTAACCAATACACACAAGTACTCACACACTAGGAAATACACACTTTCTCCTCACCTAACTGATACACTAGATACTGGGAATTTCACTCATACACACTGCACACATACACACAGGTGCAGTTCACTGAATACACACTCACTGAGACACTGGCACATGAACACAGGTAATCACACAACAATGGTTCTGAACACACACAGTTCACAACACCTACTGATCATACACACACTGCACAGAATCCAAACTGATCACCACATATACTGCACACACAGATTTCTGAGAATAAATACCCACTGGACTCAGGGATACACTCTCAAACTGGAATTTAAATACCTACAAACACAGGCATAACAAAACACTGCCCGACTGTACCTATATATTTAATCGAAACATATCTATACACCTATGCAATAATGTATGCATAAAGATGTATGCCAAACTATGCTGAAATTCGAATACATTAGGTAAATAAACCTTAAGACATTTCTACAAACACCTAGGGGTGAACTCGGTTTCACATTGAGATCCCCCAGAATCCTCAACTCAACCCTAATTCACAGAATACTCCCAAATCAAAACCTAAATCAAGATCCAACTACACATTGGAGATGAAATCTGCCTACATGTAAACCCCTAGGGTTAGGGTTCACGAAAAAATTGGGGAAACCAAATGTTGGGACACTTAAACCCTAATTTCTCCTAAAACTCCATGTAGAACCCTAGAAATCGAGATCTACACAGCAAGGGGGTTCCTAGAGGGCAATAATCAACAGAAAACAGGAATTAAAGGGAGAAAAATCGGATTTTACCTATTGAGATGGTTCCTCCAATGGAAGTTCTTCTTCCCCAAGGCTTTTTGACCCAAGTTCCTTGCTTTTCTTGCTTTGGAGGAGGAGAATGGGATCTCTAGGGCTAGATTTTGAATTTTGGAGTGGGGAGATGGCTTTCTCTTGATGGAGGCTAGGGTTTCTTCTTTCTACATGAAGAAAGAGAGGGTTCCCTCTTATATTAAGGCCAAGTTAGGGTTTCTAATGCATAGTCTAGGTTTAACCCCCAGGTTAGGTCATGTAGAGCCCAAAACTCAGGTTTAGCCCTTCTAGGGTTTGAGGTTCAACCTACAAATTTGAATTCAAGGGTTTCTCTAGAATTAGGTTTACAAATTAGGGTTTACTCATTAGGGTTTATCCTAATGAGTTCTAGGATTTGACCTAAAACTAAATATTACTAATAATATATAAATAGTTTTAAAACTCAGCCATTTAATTAATACATAATTATTCAGAATAGTGAAATTACATAAATACCCTTATCTGGAAATGTGGTAGTGACAAGTCTACCCTCCTAAAAGAAATTTCGTCCTCGAAATTGGACTGAACTAGAACAAGAATAAGATCAGAAAAGGAAATACCTCAAGTCTAGAAGAGGTACGGGTATTGCTCGCGCATTTTGTCCTCTCTCTCCCAGGTCGACTCCCCTGTAGAGTGATGTCTCCATGCAACACGAACCAAAGGGATAGTTTGGTTCCGCAATACCTTCTCTCTGCGGTCCAAGATCTCTACGGGCTGCTCGGGGTAGCTGAGCGTCGGACCAACCTCAATCTCCGAGTGATCCAGTACGTGACTAGGGTCTGCCACGTACCGCCTCAGCTGCGACACGTGGAACACATCATGCACTCCCTCCAATGCAAGCGGCAAGTCCAGTCTATACGCCACTGCACCTACCCTCGCAAGAATGCCAAAGGGTCCGATGTAGCATGGGCTAAGCTTCCCGCCTCTGCCAAAACGAATCGTTCCACGTGTCGGAGAAATCCGTAGGAATACTAGATTGCCAACCTAAAACAAAACAGTCTCAACACGCAGTCTAAACAAACAAACACAAGCCGGAAAATAACAATCTATACCTGAAACTCAAGGGGTCTACGGTGGCTGTCGGCCCAATGCCGCTGTCTGTCCTGCGCCACTCGCAGTCTGTCTCTGATGAGTTTCACCTTTTCTGCTGCATCCACGACCATTTCTGGTCCTAGCAAGGCTCTCTCTCCAACGTCGTCCCAAGATAACGGTGTACGACACCGCCGTCCATAAAGAGCCTCAAATGGTGACATCTCGATGCTGGCCTGGTAGCCGTTGTTGTAAGCAAACTCTACCAGGTGCAGATGATTCTCCTAAGAACCTCCGAAATCTAGAACACAAGTGCGTAGCATATCCTCGAGAGTCTGAATAGTCCGTTCAGACTGCCCGTCTGTCTGGGGGTGATATGCGGTACTGAACTTGAGCTGAGTGCCCAAGCTGGCCTGCAGACTCCTCCAGAAGTGGAAAGTGAAACGGCTATCCCGATCCGAGACGATGCTTACAGGAACTCCATAAAGTCTAACAATCTGACGCACGTACATCTCTGCTAGCCTCTCTGTCGACGTGCCCACCTTGAAGGGTAAGAAATGGGCTGATTTGGTCAACCTGTCCACGATGACCCAAATCGCGTCCTTCCCTCCTGGAGAACGTGGAAGCCCTGAAACAAAATCCATGGTCACGTGCTCCCATTTCTACTCTGGAATCGGTAAAGGTTGAAGCAACCCTCCTGGCCTCTGCCGGTCTGCCTTTACCTGCTGGCACACTAGACACCGAGATACGAAGCGTGCTACCTCGCGCTTCATTCCATACCACCATACGTGCTCTCTCAAGTCTCGATACATCTTGTTGGCACCGGGATGCATCGAGTACTGAGAGCGGTGTGCCTCCTACAAAACCTCCTCGCGCAGCTCCCCGCTCGGTACACACATCCTCGTGCCGTGTCGTAAGGAGCCATCCTCTGCGATAGTAAAGTCGTCCGACAATCCTGCCTGAACATGTGCTCTGATACTCCTCAAGGCCTCATCATCATACTGCATCGCTCTGATCCTGTCCATCAGCTCGGACTGTATCTGCAATCCCCACATCTGAATCTCAGTACCGGGAACTAACACCTCAATCTCCAAACTCTCTAAATCCGCCAATAAATGTCTATCAGTCGTCAAGTACATAGCCATCGGATACCGGCTCAAGGCATCGGCGACTACGTTGGCCTTCCCTGGATGGTACTGCAATAAGATGTCAAAGTCCTTCATCAACTCTAACCACCTCCTCTGCCTCATGTTCAGCTCCTTCTGTGTGAATACATACTTCAAGCTCTTGTGGTCTGTGAAGATTTCCACACGCTCTCCGTACAGATAATGTTTCCACAGTTTTAGGGCAAAGATAACTGCTGCCAACTCCAAATCGTGGGTGGGGTAGTTCTTTTCATGAGGGCGTAACTGCCTGGAAGCATAGGCAATTACCTTCCCGTGCTGCTGAAGAACACATCCCAGACCCTTACCTGAAGCATCACTGTAGATGGTGAAACCACCTGTCCCTGCTGGCAACGTCAAAACTGGAGCTGTTGTCAACCTCTTCTTCAGCTCATCAAATGCAGCCTGGCACTCCTCCGTCCAGACAAAATCTACATCCTTCCTAGTCAATCTGGTCATTGGCGCTGCAATCCTGGAGAAGTCTTGTACAAACCTCCTGTAGTATCCTGCTAGCCCGAGAAAACTCCTGATCTCAGCTACCAAACTGGGGGTAGCCCACGACTTCACTGCCTCGATCTTCTGTGGGTTAACCTAGATTCCGTCACCCGATACCACATGCCCAAGAAATTCAACCTCGTCAAGAAAGAATTCACACTTAGAGAGTTTCCCGTACAGCTTCTCCCTCCTGAGAGTCTCTAAGACCAACCTCAGGTGCTCTTCGTGCTCCTCCGGGGTCTTGGAATACACAAGAATATCGTCGATGAACACCACTACGAACTTGTCAAGGTACTGGTGGAACACCTTGTTCATCAGGTTCATGAATACTGCCGGTGCATTGGTTAAACCAAATGGTATCACCATGAACTCAAACTGGCCGTATCTGGTCCGAAAAGCTGTCTTCGGCGTGTCTTCTTTCTTCACCTTCACCTGGTGATAGCCTGACCTCAAATCAATCTTTGAAAACACCCTTGCCCCGCTCAACTGATCGAAAAGATCATCTATCCTCGGCAGCGGGTACTTGTTCTTGATAGTGATATTGTTCAAAGCTCTATAATCAATGCACATGCGCACCGTGCCGTCCTTCTTCGGTACGAACAATACCGGAGCTCCCCATGGTGATGAACTGGATTTGATGAAGCCTTTGTCCTGCAGCTCCTCGACTTGCTTCTTCAGTTCTGCCAGCTCGCTGTTGTTAACTCTATAGACATGTTGTGAAATGGGCTCCGCTCCTGGAACCAAGTCTATAGAGAATTCAACATCTCTGTCTGGCGGCAAGCCTGGCAACTCCTCTGGAAATACATCCAGGAACTCCGCTATCAGAGGATGTGGCAACTCCTCTTCTTCCGCCCTGGCTCCGCAAAATGTGCTCCTGCTCTGTTCTGATGCTCCTCTGACGACCTCAAACTCTGGCTCTCCTGGTGGTCTAAATAATACTCTGCCTCTATAACAATCTATAGTAGCATGATGCTTACTCAACCAGTCCATTCCGAGCACGATATCGTACCCCGGAAGTGGCATGACAAGTAAGCTCACGCTCAACTCTCGGCCTCCTACTGACACTCTCCGGTCCTTGCAGTGATCACGGACTAGGATAATACCTCCACCAGTCGTGATCTTGCAAGTCCTAGCTAATGGTTCTGTGTCTAAATGATGTCAAAGTGCATAGGATACAGACACAAAACTACGGGAAGCGCCAAAGTCGAATAAGGTAAATGCTGGAATACAATCGAGAAGAACCGAACCTGTGATCAAGTCTCCTGCTGGCTCGATCTCCTCGACTGCCATGGCGTACGCTCGCCCCTGGGGTACACCTCTCTGCTGCTGATGCTGGGCGAACTTCTGATGTTGTGGTGGAAGTGGTCCCCTCTGTTGTTGGCCTCCTGGTACGGTAGGTACCCTGTCTGGTCCTCTCTGGGCGGCTGCTCCACCCTGACCTGAACGAATCGTAGGGCAATCCTTCAGCTGGTGTGTCGTCGATCCGCAGGACAGACATGAGCCTAATCTCTTCCAGCAGATATCTCTAGTATGTCCCATCTTCCCGCAGTACGCACACTGGATGGCGGGCTGAGTCTGTCTCTGTTGCTGCTGCTGGACCTGTCCTCGGGCTGGTGCCTGATGCTGCTGCTGAAAGGGTCTCTGCTGTTGCTGCTGAAAGTGTGGACGCTTGCCCGGTCCCGTACTACTGTTTGCTCCTCCGAAACCATCGCGTCCCCTCTTGGGCCTGAGGCCCAAGTTGTCCTCGGCTACTTGGGCATCCATCAATATGCCCTCGTAGGTAGCTATGCGACATCCCGACGTGCGAGACTTGATCTCCCTTGTCAGCCCCTTTCTGAATTTCCGGGCCCTGTCCCCGGATCTCTAATCATCGATGGCGCGAAGCGGCTCAGGCGGGAAAACTCCGCGGCATACTCGTCGACGGACGAGCTCCCCTGGGCTAAGTCATGGAACTGACTCTCCAAAGCTCCCAGGACAACATCAGGAAAGAACTTCTCCTTGAAGAGCTCCTTGAAATCCTCCCAAGTGAGTCCCCTGCGCAAGAGTCTCGGCTCCGTGCGAAACCATGTCAAGGCAATGTCGAACATCTGGCTGCCAGCGGCCTCGATCTGAAGGGCCTCCGGAAGCTGTGCCAAGCGCAAGTTCCTCTCGATGTCCTCTAGCCAATCATCGGTGTAGAGTATCCCTTCTGTCCCCTTGAACTCCCGAGGCATCATCCTCTTGAAATCCACAATGGTGCCCGGCCTCTGGTGGTGCTGATCAGGACGCTGCTGCTGCTGAGTAACTCTCTCCACAGCCTGGAGGGCCACTTGGTGAGCATTCTCCATGTTCACCCTCATCATCTCTGTCTGGGCCTGATGTGCCTCAGCCTGCACTCTCTGGGCCTCTGCCGACGTCCTCTGGGCATCGACCATGCCCTGAATCAAAGCGAACATCTGTGCCCCATCGACGGGCACGCCTCCTGGATGCTGAACTGGTGGTGGTGGTAGAGGCCCCGTCGTAGCTGTGGGGACCCTCTGAACTGGTGGTGGAGGACCCCCGAATGCTGCAGACACTCCCACATGTACTGGAGATGTAGGAGGTGCTGCGGATGTCTGTCCGGCAGGGCGAGAGGTGGCAGACCTCTCTGAATCTTTTGCTCCAAGTCTCTGGGACCTCATCAGCGGCATCCTGAAGACAGATCGAAAGAATCAATTAAAGCAATAGATACGATATCATCAAGGAAGGACAGTAAATTTCTAAAAAAAAATTATTAAGAGTAGTATTATAAGAATCGGAAATTCCTAATTGTGATTGAGCATCCTCGGCCTAATTCTTATTCCTAAAACAGGCTCGTAGTAGTACAACTAAGTTGTCGCACTACCACGATATCGCACAACTTGCGAAGCTAGACCTGCATGGGCCACCACTAAAAACGTGTCACGACCCGCACCCGGAAATTGGGCATGAGTCGTGGGTACGTCCAGCCTACGCCGCAGCATCGGCGGTAGAACGCTGTCTAGGTCTCAACATATAATATATCCAGACAATAGTCTCAACTCCGCACGGAGGACAATGATAATAATCCACAGTTCTATGATATACTCAATCACATGTTAATAGAATAATAGCACGATGAAAATAGAAAAGAGTTCTAATAAAAAACAACCACAATAAGTCCAACTGAAATCCTGGGTCTAAATGACCTCACAAAGTCACAAATAATAAATACAACTCAGTCTCAATCTAAAACAAAAATACAGAAAAAGTAGTCTAAGAGCAGCCAGGTACGTTCTCCTCTAGGCTAGGCAACTCCTCTGGGATTTCCGGGGTGAAATCTCCCTCTAATGCTGGGCCATAATGAGTGGGGCAAAGATCCTCCAGGTCCTCTGAAAAATGTTATCCAGTCAGGATTGGAGCGAAGCACAAGCACTAACAGCAGTTTTATTAAATTGACAAAATCTATAAACAGTGTAAGAAATACAAGATGGAAAATAAATGCTGGAAATGTAAAGTACTGGAGAAAATGGAAATAGGCAATAGAGCATCTAGCAATGAACAATAAATGGTGAATGCTAGACAATAAATAGTGAATGCTGGAACAGGTGAATCTGAATAAAATAGACATCTAGCTAAATGTTTGAATTATCAGTTTATCATGTGATCAGCTTGGGACTTGATCAGGCTGGTTATATATGATTAACTATGATTCTTGTAGGTCAGGCTAACCATATGGTTAGCTATGATGCATGTAGTGGTCAGGTTAATCATATATAACAGCTATGATGCATGTAAGATGGTCAGGCCGCACCCAACGTGAGAAGTGGGGTGAGCTATGATGCATGTAAAGGATTTGGATATGATCACATAATCTACTAATAGTTCCCCATCCCCCAGCTAGCACGATGGATTCCAATCACGACTCCTCATGATGGGGATCTAGGGTGCTAACCCGTGTATCCATAGTGTCGGAATCAAGTATGTAATACAACTGCATTATAGAAATAATCAACAATGAAAACTGTCAGAGAATGTACTCGCCTGTGGTCCTGAGCAAAGGGTGAGGATCGATGTCCAAAGTGGGATCACAATAACCTATTTATGGAAAATCAATGTCAAAATAATGAATTTAAAGGAATTAACATGCTTAATTAATTAAAAGCGAGGCCTCTAGGTCAATTCTGTGGTTTACTGTTCAGTACTAGGTTATCCTAGATAAACTAGGTCCACACTAAGTTAATGAGTCCATATTGGTCACTAACTAATTAACCCTATATTGTATTATCTATACTAACTATTTACACTAGGTAATGGGTTATCATATACTAATTATCGATATCTAACTAGACTAACTCTTAATACTAAGTGTTCTAGATAATTTAGTATCTATTATTAATGCTAGTAATTACCTTAACTAGTACTATACCACCTATCTTTTTACCTGATACTTAGTTAAACATCCTTGATACCTTGAATGAATTCTTAACTTACTACCTCAACTCTCATACACACCAAGCCATCCAATATAATCCACTGCAATGTTCCCTCTGATACACACAAATCAGTGTGTTTATACTGATACACCTTGATACTTACCTACAGATCCATGGTGATCTTACCTACAGATCCTAAGCCACCTAATACTCTTCCCTCTGTTCTCAGTTGGGAACAACACCTTACTAACATCACCATAAAATTCTAGAACCAACACACACGCACACAGGTCTAAACAGTTTTCCCCTAACTAATTCCCTCAACTAACCACTCAAGGGTTGCTACTGTAGCATATCTAACTCTCATAGAACTCAAACTGACTGATACTCTCTGAACTACTCGCAACACATATAGGAATTCACTTAGACACTTGAGAACTCACAGGAACTATACTGTAAACTGAAGGGACACACACACAAATTCCTAATTAGCTACTGATACAAATCCCTCACTCACACACACCTAATTCACTGCACAGCACAGTCCAACACATTGGAATTTAAATCCTACACACTGAAAATACACACACACACTCACTGACACAAAAACACACATTGGTACATAGGCACACCAAATCCTCCCAAACACACAGCCACACAGTATAAATCCTACACTGCAATCACTCACACACAACCTGGAAATTCTGAGACAAATACTGATACACTAGGTCCTCACTCACTCTCAGGATTCACACACACACACACTGTTCCTCATGGATACAGAGGTATCTAGCACACTCAGGTATCTCACTGAATACTCACAAACCCACTCACTGCTCACTGGTTTCTCTCACACTCACACAGGTAATTCACTTACCTACACACTAGATACAACTAATTAGGACACTCAAATAGCCACAATTCCTATTTACAGATACACACTGATACATTCTAACCTACTGACACTCTAACACTCTACTAAGTTATTAACCAACCCTCACACCCAAGAACACACACAGGTTCTAACCAATACACACAAGTACTCACACACTAGGAAATACACACTTTCTCCTCACCTAACTGATACACTAGATACTGGGAATTTCACTCGTACACACTGCACACATACACACAGGTGCAGTTCACTGAATACACACTCACTGAGACACTGGCACATGAACACAGGTAATCACACAACAATGGTTCTGAACACACACAGTTCACAACACCTACTGATCATACACACACTGCACAGAATCCAAACTGATCACCACATATACTGCACACACAGATTTCTGAGAATAAATACCCACTGGACTCAGGGATACACTCTCAAACTAGAATTTAAATACCTACAAACACAGGCATAACAAAACACTGCCCGACTGTACCTATATATTTAATCGAAACATATCTATACACCTATGCAATAATGTATGCATAAAGATGTATGCCAAACTATGCTGAAATTCGAATACATTAGGTAAATAAACCTTAAGGCATTTCTACAAACACCTAGGGGTGAACTCGGTTTCACATTGAGATCCCCCAGAATCCTTAACTCAACCCTAATTCACAGAATACTCCCAAATCAAAATCTAAATCAAGATCCAACTACACATTGGAGATGAAATCTGCCTACATGTAAACCCCTAGGGTTAGGGTTCACGAAAAAATTGGGGAAACCAAATGTTGGGACACTTAAACCCTAATTTCTCCTAAAACTCCATGTAGAACCCTAGAAATCGAGATCTACACAGCAAGGGGGTTCCTAGAGGGCAATAATCAACAGAAAACAGGAATTAAAGGGAGAAAAATCGGATTTTACCTATTGAGATGGTTCCTCCAATGGAAGTTCTTCTTCCCCAAGGCTTTTTGACCCAAGTTCCTTGCTTTCCTTGCTTTGGAGGAGGAGAATAGGATCTCTAGGGCTAGATTTCGAATTTTGGAGTGGGGAGATGGCTTTCTCTTGATGGAGGCTAGGGTTTCTTCTTTCTACATGAAGAAAGAGAGGGTTCCCTCTTATATTAAGGCCAAGTTAGGGTTTCTAATGCATAGTCTAGGTTTAACCCCCAGGTTAGGTCATGTAGAGCCCAAAACTCAGGTTTAGCCCTTCTAGGGTTTGAGGTTCAACCTACAAATTTGAATTCTAGGGTTTCTCTAGAATTAGGTTTACAAATTAGGGTTTACTCATTAGGGTTTGTCCTAATGAGTTCTAGGGTTTGACCTAAAACTAAACATTACTAATAATATATAAATAGTTTTAAAACTCAGCCATTTAATTAATACATAATTATTCAGAATAGTGAAATTACATAAATACCCTTATCTGGAAATGTGGTAGTGACATCGAGATCAAATCATTATAACGCATCTCGATTTCTATACAAGCATAACTAATACCTTAATGATGTTTGAACTACACAAGTGTACAGTCTGTAACGATATTCGCATGTGCTAGCATGATTCTAACAAGATTTGACTTAGCCGACTGACCACAAACTTGATGAATTTAGTTTTGTACAAATTATACTATATTCTGACATAGCCAACCAACTCTAGGCTCAGCCAAGGATCAAAGTATCGGCCGATACCGATACGTATCGACCGTATCCGATCGGATTTAGTCGCTGCCGATCCGATACTCACTAAAATGATCGATATCGGCCGAGATACTGTCAAAATGTATCGTATCGGTCTGTATCGGCCGATAAGTAACCGATACAGACTGATACGGATAACAAATCGAACGATTCAAGAGAAAAAAAATTGTGAAAATAATTACCTCAACTAAATTTGATTTCTTCTCTACCGCCAACGCGATCGCCACCGCCTGTGATCCGCCATCCGTGCTCGGTCGCTTTTTCTCATGGAGAATCAATATGGAGGCGAGGAGGTGGGAAGGTAAAGACTGGGAGGCGGAGGGGAAAACGAAACATCCCCAAATAAAATGTGCAGCATACAAGTCCATGGTTTACGACAATTATTGCTCTTCTTGCCAAATGACAAATCTTGTCCCAACCAAATTTTTGGTGTGAAGCTCCTCCTAAGGAAATTTGTGTCATTTAACTCTAACCTGGTTTCTAGGGATATGCTGATAAAGATGCAAAAGCTGAACTTTTCTCTCTCTATCAAAACATTAATTCATACTTCTCTCTCTCAAGGCATACGTACCCATGCACTCAGTTTTTTAACACTAGCCTCCTCCTGAGTAGTTCTGTCATTTAATTCAAACTTCTTTTCATACCTCTCTTTTACATGGCATATGCATATCCATACACTCAGTTTTTTTTACACTGACATACTTTTCTTGCCAAAGGACGCAATCACATAGCACATGCAAACTCATGTCAGAGACTGAAAAATAGTTTTTTTTTCATATTTTTAACATAGATATACTTTTTTTCCACAATTTTTTTTTTAATACCGACCTACTTTTCTCTCCACATTAGCTTCAATATAATTAAATTGAAACCAGCTCCAAGACCCCCACCCGCACACGAGAAAAAAAATAGTATAGTTGTTAATAAAAAGTTTATGCAAAAAACTAAGGATCGAAACAATGCATCTATCATATAATAGCACTCTTAACCATTTGACTACTTATCTTCTCATATCAAAAATCAATTCTTATTGTATTATGTATTTATATTGTCATATTGAAAAGTAACTCCTTTAACTAATTGATCTCCTTGGATCCACTACTACTCTACTGGAAGTCTGGATTGGTAACCCTCCTTTGACTAAAGCCAATTCCAAGACCTCCTTCTTCGCAAGTGCAACAAACGTATCTCATAGTTTATTATTAGAAGACTGAAAAATAGTTGTTATAATTTTTTTAATTTTTATTAAGACTAATTGAAAATACTAAAAAATAGTTGTAATAATTATTTAATATTGTCGATACTGCCGATACAAAAAAATCCGATACTCCGATCCGATACTGCCGATACCGATACTCATACAAAATGTCCGATAGCGATACTTTGAACCTTGGACTCAGCACCAAGATGCTCACAGAACCAAGTTGGGTTCAGTCTAACTGACCAACTCGGATAACAGATTGGCTAACTGATCAGCTGACAGAATCCAGATTTCATGTTTGCTATCCAAGATTTACATCTACTTGTACGTTATCTCTTTCATATAGTGTAAGGATGTAGATGTATCCACTAAGAATCATTCCATGTTCAGTTACCGTGTAATTCAGTTATTCTGTCGTACAATGTCCCGACTAGACTTGATTATGGATCTTATGTCAATACCCAAATTTGTCTACTAAATATGTATATTGATCTTTCTGTCGTACAATGTCCCGACTAGACTTGATTATGGATCTTATGTCAATACCCAAATTTGTCTAGTAAATATGTATATTGATTGCAAGTCAAACACTCTATAAGATCTCATAGAAGAACTTTTCATTCCAATAATCACCTTCACTCTGCATTGTATATGCCCAGAGTGACAAATTCCTTATTAGTCGTTCACCACCTCCATAAACAATTCTTCATAATCAATTATTAGCCTTTGATGACCTGTGTCTAGAACCATCTTCACAAGGTATCAAACTGTGGCTGCATATTCACAAGATATTGTGACACTCAGCTTCGTATTAAAGTACTACTTGCAAAACTAACATGATGGAATTCCCGCTTAACATGTTGCATTCATGTTCCTTTGGGGATTTTCATGTTGAATCGTTCATTGAACTCATTCAACTATAAGCTCCTACACTCTAGTTACAATGTCTACTACATCAATAATTCATGAGATCAATCGCACCCATCAAATGGGTCTACATATAGAGTGTATCAGTCAATTGTTTTCACCAATGTCCGTCTTGGTAAATCTTCAATTATAAACAATTTAGATACAAATCTTAAGAAGGGTTTGGTTCCCTTTATGTCATCTCATGATATCCAAAGTCACTGCTCATGTTCCAAGGACTTTATCACAACAACTATATATCTATATATATTGAAGTAAGCAAATTTAATTGATGAAGGAAAAAAAATACTGTAAATAATGTACATCACTATCTTATACCTCATGAACTCAGAGTGATAGTCCCCTAAAAACAGTTAGCTTCTGCATTCTTGTAACGTTGTCAGGCTTCATCTTGCTGCTTTTGAGTACCAATTGCACATCTCTGATGATACATTGTAGTAGCCACTGGCTTCTTAGTTCTAACCCCTTCATTGTTGAAAGCCCTATTATTCCTTTCTTGCCAAAGGTGCCAAATAGTAGGCATTGAGAGCATGTCTTTCTTCAATACATTCCTTGAGACCCTTTCTTGCTCTTGTTCTGAATTTCAGTAATAGTATCCATGAGATACTATCCCCATAGTCCATGAGGATAGGCCCCCATATTCACATTCAAAAAACAAATGCTGAATAAGTGTCCTTTGCTTTCTGGTGAAGAGCACAAGTACTGTCTATAATAGTACAACCATACAATATCCGATAGGACATGTTGCCATAATATCCAGAGTACCACAGAACTTCATGTCATTCCAACATTGTAGGGGGGGTCCTCTAGATAGCATATGCTGATTTGAAAGAAAAAGGCCCAGTGTTAGTAAGGGTCCATATCCAGTAATCCTCTCTCTGGCAAAGGGGTAGTAATTCTAGCTGCTATATTCCACTGCCCGTTGTTAATGATGCTGATGACTAGAAACAAGGAGATGTTTCTCAATGACCACTCATTCTGGAGGAGTAGCATTATCAATAGAGGTTAAGCTTAAGAAGACTTCTCCTGTGGGGATTATAGCCTACAGCTTACCTAAATATAGTTTGGTTCTTGAAATTTCCTATGAAGTCCAAACAAATCATATAATTTGTTTTTCTATTCGGAGTTTCTTGCCCATGTCAAGGTATTGAAAATCCAAATCAGTAAAAGATTGAGATTTCGTGAAACTTTCAGTCTGTTGCTTTTATTGCTTGGCACAACCAATCAAAACAGTACTGAAAAATTCAATGGCAGCATGATTTAGTGGTCTTCTCTAAGAAGTAACACCATACCAGAAGAAGAGGTATATCACTCCCACCACCATTGTTGTGCCACTATGACAACCTACTGCTCCAGAACAAAATCGGCGCAATATTGTACTCTATGTACCTACCTTCCTCTCACTGCTTGCTCCTAAATAAGGAGCTTTTGCAAGGGTGGCACATTACGAGAATTTATTATATTTTTAGGGTAAGAACCAACTAGTGTTGGGGAGGGTTGGTTGTACTTGGGTCAGATTCAAGCACCTTACAAACAAATTGGTACCACAGGTAGGCATTGGTGAGCATTAGCTCAGGCTAGAATAGTGTTCCTTCTTTACAAGAACAATTATGTTTTTTAAGAACATTTAGCCCAAAACATGTAAAACTCTGAAGACACTCCATGGGAAGAGAAAAACAGAAACCACAACAAAAGGAAAGTAAGTCGTGCAAAAAAAATTGTAGCTCTTTAATTGAATTCCTTCTTAGCATCAGCTTATTAGACAAAATAGATGTTACTTTATTCTCAAGAGTACATATAATGGTCCTTTTGATTAAATAGATGATGATGTTACCTGTGGTACCCATTTTGGAGAAACAAAACTTGTGGCCTCAACAACTGGCAATCCAGTATTAACAAAATAATACTTGCTTAGGAACATGGTAAGAGCAGTCAGGAGGTTTTAGCCTTTGCCTTCTCTCTCACAAATATGAACCAAGTACATCTTGTCTAAACCAATTGAAAAGACATCTTACCATGGATAATGAGCCCTAATATCAGAAGGCATGGATCTTATATAAGCAATTTCAAGGACTCTCTCACCACATTATGCCATCTCATTATTATGTCATGTTATTTAAGTTGTGCCGTCTAGTCTAAGTTGGTTCAAAAAAAAAAAATTATTCATAAAATATTTAACTTTTTCATGAGTTTAAATTTATTCAAATTATAAAGTAGAATTTTAAATTTTACAATGTAAATTAGGGTTAAGAATTTAAAATGGGGTATATTTCATCAAAGTTATATTTTCCACAATTTTTTATTAGGAGTCCATTTTTGTTCACCCACAAAAACTAGGGTGGATGTTCACCCTTCCATACAATGGTTGTCACGTGTCATTTGCATCCAACCTAATACCATTTTGGGAGTAGTTTGGGGAACACCACACTAATTTTGACCACTAATTTGATACATGACAACCTTTAAGTGGAAGGGTAAACATCCACCCTACTTTTGGTGGGTGAATAAAAATGGTCTCTTTTTAATAGCTCTATTTTTATAAATTAAAAATTACAATGGAGGATTTTAAGCTTCTCTGTAGCTAAGCAACAATTTTTACACGACTTTAAAATTTATTCAAAATTATAAGGTAGGATTTTAAATTCATAATGTAAATTAGAGTTCAAAATTTAAACAGGATTATATTTCATCTTAGTTATATTTTCCACATTTTTTAAATAGTTATATTTTTGTAAAAGTGCAATGGGTACTTTTGCTAATATCAAATTATGTCCAAATGTATCAAATGTTTTCCCATCTTTTTAAAGTACATTTTATTATTTTTTGGCTTTCCGAAATAAAAAATTCGAACTCCGATCCGAAACAGCTGAAGTTGCCAAATCGTCGATACCGATCATAGGAAGGGCCTGAAACCGATTCTCATACCCACATTGCAAACCTTGTTCAATTCCCTACAAAAGAAGGCATCATTTTGCCTCTTCTTCTACCTTTATAGTCTTGGGAACTTTGAGGGTACTTCTTCGTTACATGAGTTTAAATTGAATAACCAAAAGAAAAGATTAGGCTACCTACCCACAAACTGGTCATTTAGGTTATATGGAGCTTTATTATTTATTATGCTACATGGCCGACCCCATTTTGATGGGAGAAGTATTTGAGTAGTCATTAACCAATATTGAAGAGAACCAGCATCTCCTAGGATGAATTCACAGTAGACAATTTTGTGTAAAGCGTCATGATCATCAACTCCTGCTTGAATTCACATATTTACTCAATAGGATGATAGAGGCCTTTACTCTCATTTATAAAACAAATATATCACTAACTATGTGGAATCCCAATACTTAGACATATAGTAAAAATATGAATTACCTTGTTTCCTATGTCTCTTATTCCCTTGACATTGTTAACCGCACTATATTGACGATGTTGAAAATACCATGATAAATGATAATTATCAGAAACCATTTGGTTCTTGCAATGGCTTGTGGTCCTCGCAATTGAGAACCCAGCTCCAGACATGTTCTTTTGTTGTCGGTCGCATGCATATTTTTCACTGTGACAAAAGAAAGAAAAAAAAAATCAGTGAACATCAAACATGTTATAAGCAATATGTCCATTATGCAAAACAATAAATAAAAGCAACATAAAGATTCATGATAAAATATATAAGAAGTCTTTGAGCTACATTAATGAGATGATCATGATGTGTTTCCTTGTGCAGTGATTAAAGCTTTCTTCACTGTGACAAAAAAAACATGACACCAAACATGTCCTAAGTAAATTATGCAAAACAATAAATAAAAGCAACATAATTATTCATGATAAATTATATAAGTCTTTGAGCTACATTTATGAGATGATCATGATGTTTTCCATCTTTAGACTTTGCTTTTAGAATGTGTAGTTACGATTTTATTATCAATAGACTTAATGCTTCTAACTATATGGCGATCTAGTGGCATGCATTAAGATTAGAACCCAATTGATGCTTTCAACAGAATTGGTCATGTAGTAAGGAATGACAATTGACAATTTTTTCGTGGTTGGATAATTAAATATATGTGGTAATCAGACTACAACTTACCACTTAACTGATACAATGTTACTTATTATATATGTGATGCAACTGAATCATAGGTTTGGGTTCCCTAACCTGGCCTGCACCTAAATCCATGATAGTACCTCTAACCCAACAACAAAAATGAGCCTCTACCTTTCATGGGATTACCAAAATATAATTCTTTCAACTCACCACCTTACTGAAACGAGCCTTTTCATTTAGTAACTAATGTCAATTCCTGGAGGTTTTTTCACGGTTGGATAATTAAATATACATATGGTAATCAGACTGCAAGTCTCCACCCAACTGGTAGAAATTACAAACACTACTAATACCACAATTATCTATAAGAGTGATGCAAATTCAAATAATGGGTTTGAATTCCAACCTGGACTAAACCTAAATCTATTAAACTTGTAGGTTTTAACCCTTCTACTAAATAAGCCTCTAATTCTACAGGATTACAGAAAATATACACTCCAAAATAAGTACTGCATCCATGTCGGTCACACATTGAACAAAAGATTTGTAGCTGGTTGTCGACCTTGCAACAATCCTTTATGTTGATGTCAAATTCGTAGCCATGGAAGCTATAAGAAGAAGATGGCTATGTCATAAAGCCATTGGCGAATAGGCAGACCTATTTGTTGGTTGAGGTTGATTTCATGCACAACCAAAGAGCACCCTCCAACTTACCATAGTATATATAGGGTCTAGACGAAGAGAGAAGATAATAGAATTTACTATAGGAAATTTGCATTCATCTCTACAACATTAACTCATTAAGCCAAAGAGTGACAACTCATCTTAGTGACACACATCAAGCGTGACGGGAAACACCGACTAGAACATGCAACATTTGGTGACATGTTGATAACACCGTGTCCATATCTCATTATGTCATATCATTGTTTACAATAGTATCTCATTATGTCGTCATTATGTATAACATATGTTTAAGCATAGTTCGAGGTATCCGACGATATCGATACGATACACCTGATATATATCGGTTTTGGCATATCCGGATCCAATACGGAATGCTACCGATAATGATCGATACATACGTTGAGGGGTCTCTTTTCTGGTCAATCCGATAGAGAAAAATTGAACGAAAAGATAGAAGAATGAAAAAGTAGTGTCAACACAATAATGTTGTCTCGCTAATGATTGACAATGTTAGAGTGTGTCGATAAGATTCATTATTGATAAATTATAACATTTATCATTTGTCAACTTGTATATCTATAAATTCACAACATTCATCCACATATTAATATTATTCCATTCAAAACTATGTATTTTTGTTACACTATCTAAATGCAACTAAATAAAAAATAGTATATGTTGCAAATGGAATATTATTTTACTTAAAACTAAAGAAAAACAACATTATATACATATATATATATAGACAGACAGACGTTTCAAACATTTTTCAGTTTTTTAAACCATTTCATATCATTTTTTGGCTTTCCAAAACAAAGAATCTAATACTTTGATACGAAACTGTCGAAACCAATGATATCAACCGATTACGATACCGATATTTTGAACCTTCGGACTTTTGAGAGTTATTTAGTTGACATATGTAATGCCCCGTTCCCCCTATTCGGGGAGCGCGGCCAAGAAATACTTACGACCGTCCGAACGGGACAGATTGAATCAAGATCCTTTCCTCGTTATGGATTGGTTTCTTCGGAATCTGGTCCCATATTCAACGGATCGTGCCTCAAGGAAGGACTCGGCGGCAGAGTCGAGAGGGGCCTTTCCGTTGCGCTGGTTTCCTTGCCCCTTTTTGTGCCGCTTGGTTGCTTTCTTGTTGGTTTTATGACTTGCGTTTTCTTGAACGGTTTCGATGGATTTCATTGTTTTCGTTCTTAGGATATCGCAATTTCATATCGAACCTCAGAGACCGAAGCAGGAGATATTGATCATCTGTTGGTGCGTGTAGGTGATCGGGTAGACGACGTACGCGCGGAGTCTTGAAGTCCTTCCTTTCTCTCCTAGTTCTCCAACTTGTGAGTGGCTTTATTTCGATTAGCACCCTTCTGCCAAGTCTTCACTCTAATAATAATTGACTCATTATGCATCCCGCTCTAACGATATCATAATAAGAATAAAACTGAGTCAAGAGAAAGATGAGTTAGACTTGAAACCACTTGAAATGCTTGTCACTTAGAATGCCTAAACGATCTAATTGATGCGTGCTTGTCCGCTATGCATTCATATATTCATGTTTCAGTTGTAGCTAGAACTTATTCTATATAACTGTACGCATGTATTGAGCAAAGTATATTAAAATGCAATCACTTGGACAGGAAGACTATGCCAATGCACTATACTAAATTAGATGTATACATTCTTGTGGTTTGAATGCTTTATCTATTGATTTAGTATAAATGCTTAGTTCGGTCGGACAACTTGTGCACAAGGTTTAGTTCCTGCGAACGGCGCCCGGGGCACTGGGGCCGATTCATTTCGGGCGGAACTCGGATAGCTAAGCTAGCAAGACTAGCACGGGTAAGACGGGGAGGCCTTGTAGCGGGGCTAGCTACCCGAGCTGCAAGGGTCACCGCTTACTGTAGCTATTGTCCATGGTGGCAATGATATGCCATGACCCAATGTACATATATATTTCTTCATTGCTTGCTCAACTAATGATGTCTTCATGGCAGGGAAGAACATGGTAAGTGTTATGCAGGCAGTTCAGACGGGAAGGTAAAAGTTACCTAACGGTAGCACGTTTATTCCGTAAATCGAATATATATTCAATGCTTACATGTAAATTGAACTAAGGCAAGATAGAAAGACCACAATAATATTGCTTGTTTCATATGAACAAACTTGGATTTGGTTAGTTGGGTTAACTCGCCCTCACCAGTACTTTTTATAGTACTGACCCTCATTGGAGCAGGTTCCCCGAGCCCGAGCGACGCGGTGAGGAGCTGAAGCTTCTTCCTTCTCCAACCAGTCCAGTATCCGACGCATCCCGTCCGTGACTTTTTGAAGCTTGTACAAAGCACTTGGAGCAGGCAACCCTTATATGCGGCTCCGTGGCAAGGCGATAGCTTCGCCAGCAGGTGGCTATGTTGTATTATTTTGAAGTTTAGTAAAGGATATGATGTATGGGAACGGCTATCTCATTTTGTATCCAAGTTGTAAGCCCAGTGACATCCTTCTCGTTTTGGGTCAAGAGTCTGTAAACAGATGTTCATTATCAATAAAAAGGAAACTTTTCTATGCCTCAATGTGTGTCATCTTATTTGAGTACTCTGTTGCTTATTGTTCTAAAGATTATTACTATGCCTAGGCCTTGTGCACGCACACCCTACGCGTGCACGACATCACGCCCGGGGGACGATTATCGATTGGGTGAAATTGGGGCGTAACATAGTGGTATCAGAGCAAAGCTTCAGATCCTTTGATCTCGAGTCAGAAATTTTGCCTAAAAATGACCCTGTCCCGTCCAAGTTAACTTTTGAATCAATTGGTGCAAAATGAGATACGTTCCATACAGTGAGTCCGTAATACTCTATGAGACTGATATAAGTTACTTGTTTTAGCAGGAATGGCTCGAACCCAAGCAACGGGCCAAGTTGATTCAAGTACTTCAGGCACTTCGGCTAGTTCCGAGAGCCAGCGGTCTGCGCCCTCTGTCGATCCGGTTGAACGAATGATGCTAATGCTTGAAGCACAACAGAAGAGGGATGAGGCCCGACAAGACAAGTTCGAGAAGAATCTAGAGGCTCAATTTGAGATCCAGCAGAAGCAGGTGGACGCTCTGCAGCAAATTGTTCAGACCCTGGCTTCTAACCAATCCGCAACAACAATAGCAGAACCGGTGGAGCCAGCAACAGACGAAGTCATAGTGCCCCAAAATGCAAAGAAGAAGGATGTGACTGCCTTCGACTTTGCTGACTTCAAAAAGGTCTACAACACGTCCTTCCGAGGGACGGAGGATCCGGTCGTGGCATTAGATTGGTTGGCCGAGTTGGAAGATCACTTTAAGCTCCTAGAAGTACCTGATGATAAATGAGTCGCCTGCGCCCAACTCCAGCTTCTGATGAATGCGCATGATTGGTGGGATGTTCACCGCAGATCGCTCTTGGCGGGTGATGACGATGAGACGATCCCTTGGTCCACCTTCCGTGGCGCATTCGAAGAAGAATTTATTCCCCCACCCATTCGTCGTCAAAAAGAGAACAATTTCGTGCGACTGCAACAAGGAACGATGACGGTGAAGCAGTATGCCGCAGAATTCAACCGGTTGGCAAAGTTTGCTAGTTCTTATCTGCCCAATGCAGCAAATCGAGCCAGACGATTTGAAGGCGGCCTACGACCTTCCATCCACGCGCACGTAGTTCCTCCGCAGTATGAGACGATGAGGGAAGTCCTTAACCATGCCCTTGTCCTGGAGCCACAATGTCCTTCTACTACCGTGGGCGCTGTGCAACATTCTAATCACAAGCGCCAAGGTAATACGGGAGGAAACAACACTAACAAGCGTCCGAATCACGGTGGCAACCAGGGCAACAATCAAGGGGGAACCAAGGGCAGCGCTGTGCAAAATGCAACCGTACAGGGCACCAGGCAAGCGAATGTCAAAATCAGGGATACTTCAACTGTGGTCGGCTGGGCCATTATGCTCGTGACTGTCTTGTTGCGCAGCAACAAGAGCGTCATCCGAACACAGGGGGCCGGGTCTATGCCTTGACGAGGGACGAGGCGCTTGCCTCGAACACCGTAGTGTCAGGTATGTTGCTATTCAATAATGTGCCTGCACGAGTGTTATTTGATTCAGGTTCTACCCACAATTTTGTATCAACAAACTTTGCTAGGGAACATAGATTCACTCAAACCCCGTTAGGACTAAGGCTTAGCGTCAGTACTCCGTCAGGCACGAGCTTGCCTACCGATTCAGTTTGTCGAGATGGCTTTATTTGCATCGGAGGGAGGAAATTGTCACTTGATGTGATAGTTCTGGACATAGGGGACTACGATATCATTCTGGGAATGGACTGGCTTGGCGCTTGTTCTGCTACTATCGATTGTGGGGAGAAGAAAGTCATATTTTGTCTTCCTGGCGAGATCGAATTTTGCTATTCGTACAGTCCATAGTCAGAAGCGTCAAAGGCCTGCATGGTGATATCAGCGATATTTGCTCGACGGATGATTCACTCCGGCTGCGTAGGGTACTTTGCTTCCGTTCGAGACACTCGACAAGATTGTGCAAACGTTGAGTCCATTCCCGTTGTGGCAGATTTTTCCGACGTGTTCCCCGATGAGTTGCCCGGTATGCCGCCCGATCGAGAGACAGAGTTCACCATCGACACATTTCCAGGAACCCAACCCATTTCTAAACCTCCGTATCGAATGGCACCGGCAGAACTAAAAGAGTTGAAAATTTAGCTACAGGAATTGCTTGATCGTGGGTATATTCGGCCTCGTGTCTCTCCATGGGGTGCTCCAATACTGTTCGTTAAGAAAAAGGATGGCTCGATGCGACTCTGCATCGACTATCGAGAATTAAACAAGGCAACGGTTCGAAACAAATACCCCCTTCCCAGGATAGACAATCTTTTTGATCAGTTACAAGCTGCCTCAGTGTTCTCAAAAATCGATCTCCGTTCGGGTTACCATCAACTCAAAATTAAGCCGGACGATGTGCCGAAGTCATCCTTTCGCACTCGCTACGGCCATTATGAGTTTTTAGTAATGCCGTTCGGTTTGACTAATGCCTCCGCTGCCTTCATGGGTTTGAAGAACCAAGTATTCCGGCCATACCTCGATCGATTTGTAGTAGTGTTCATTGATGATATCTTGGTGTATTCGAAGAATGGGGCGGAGCATGCAGAGCACTTGCGGACCGTGCTACAAACCCTTCGAGACAACAAGTTATATGCGAAACTGAGTAAGTGCAAATTTTGGCTGAGCAGTGTATCTTTCCTAGGGTACATCATTTCTGCGGGAGGTATTTCTGTCGATCCGAAGAAGGTGGAGGCCATTGTCGAGTGGAAATGACCTGCGTCCGTTAGTGAAATTCGAAGCTTTCTCGGGTTAGCGGGCTACTACAGACGGTTCGTAAAAGATTTTTCCAAGCTTGCCTCACCTCTGACTCGCCTCACACAGAAGGGATTCACTTTTGAGTGGTCCGTCGACTGCGAAACTGTGTTTCGAGAGTTAAAACATCGCCTAACTTCTGCCCCGTTACTTGCACTACCGGACGATACTTTGGGATTCCAAATCTTCAGTGACGCTTCGGGGCAGGGCTTAGGGTGTGTACTTATGCAGCGAGACAGAGTGATAGGCTATGCATCTAGACAGCTGAAAAAGCATGAAAAGAATTATCCCACACATGATCTGGAACTGACAGCAATTGTGTTCGGGTTATAATTGTGGCGGCACTACCTTTACGGAGTACCTTCCAAATCTATACCGATCACAAAAGTTTAAAGTACTTATTCACTCAAGCAGATCTGAACCTTCGACAGCGGCGCTGGCTAGAATTGATAAAGGATTACGACTTGACGATAGACTACACGCTTGGTAAGGGAAATGTGGTAGCGGATGCGTTGAGTCGGGTCTTTGCGGGATCTCTATCCGTCGATCGCAGGTTACAAAGAGAGTTAGAAGAAATGGGCATCGAACTCAGAATTCGTTATCGCGATGCACGGGTTGCTCAAATGCGATTTGTACCCAATCTGATAGAGAGAGTCACATCTACTCAGAGAGACGATCCATTCCTCCGAAAAATGCGAGAGCAGGTCCAAGCGGGGAAGGCGAAAGACTTTGCAGTAGATGAGAATGGGGCATTGCGAGTGAAGGGAAGGCTATGCGTCCCCAACGATTCAGAACTCAGAAAGAAAATCCTCACGGAAGCATATTATGCGGCCTATACTATCCATCCCGGGAGCACAAAAATGTATAAGAACCTTCGTACTGTCTTCTGGTGGCACGGCATGAAGAAAGAAGTAGCACTCTTTGTGTCGCAATGCATAACCTGTCAGAGGGTGAAAGCAGAGCATCAGAGGCCGGGCGGAGAAATGCAAAATCTTTCTATCCCGGAATGGAAGTGGGAGCACATCAGCATGGACTTTATTGTTGGTCTGCCAAGGACGCAACGGGGGAACGACGCAATCTGGGTCATCGTCGACCGGTTAACCAAGTCTGCACACTTTATTGCTATTAAAAGTACTTGGGGCGCCGATCGCCTTGCCCAGACCTACCTTGATGAGATTGTACGGTTGCACGGAGTGCCAGTTTCCATAGTATCAGATCGGGACGGACGGTTCATCTCACGTTTCTGGACAAGCCTTCAGTCGTCGATGGGGACCAAGTTGAAATTCAGCTCAGCCTACCATCCTCAAACCGATGGCCAGACAGAACGAGTGAATCAGGTACTAGAAGACATGCTGCGCCTCTGCGTGATCGATTCAAAGTCAAGTTGGGACGTCAACCTGCCGCTAGCCGAATTTGCTTACAACAACAGTTATCAGTCTAGCATCCATATGGCTTCGTATAAGGTGTTGTATGGGCGGAAGTGTAGGTCACCGATCTGCTAGGATGAAGTTGGAGAGCGGCAAATCCTTGGGCCGGAACTGGTTGAACAAACAGTGCAGCAGGTTCGGCTGATTCGAGAACGGTTAAAAGTAGCACAAAGTCGGCAAAAGAGCTATGTCGATGTTCGTCGTCGCCCTCTTGAATTCCAAGTAGGGGACCACGTGTTCCTAAAAGTCTCTCCCATGCATGGTGTGACGAGATTTGGGATAAAAGGGAAGTTAAGTCCGAGATTTGTTGGCCCGTTTTAAATTCTCAGACGAGTGACTTCAGTTGCTTATCAAATAGCCTTGCCGCCAGTACTATCAGATGTGCACAATATTTTTCATGTATCTTAGCTTAGAAAATATGTGCACGACCCAAACCATGTGGTAGACTTTGGTCAGTTAAATCTGCAGGCAGACTTGTCGTACGCCGAAGAACCCGTACAAATCTTGGAACATAAAGAAAAGCAGTTACAGAATCGGGCAGTATCGTTAGTGCGCGTTCTGTGGCGGAACCACGCGGTCGAAGAATCGATGCGGGAAATCGAATCTGAGATGAGGAAAAGGTTTCCCTCATTATTCCTTAGCGGTAGGTTCTATTCCTAAGTTTCAGGACGAAACTTTCTTTTGGATGGTTATGATGTAATGCCCCGTTCCCCCTATTCGGGGAGCGCGGCCAAGAAATACTTACGACCGTCCGAACGGGACAGATTGAATCAATATCCTTTCCTTGTTATGGATTGGTTTCTTCAGAATCAGGTCCCATATTCAACGGATCGTGCCTCAAGGAAGGACTCGGCGGCAGAGTCGAGAGGGGCCTTTCCGTTGCGCTGGTTTCCTTGCCCGTTTTCTTACCGCTTGGTTGCTTTCTTGTTGGTTTTATGACTTGCGTTTTCTTGAACGGTTTCGATGGATTTCATTGTTTTCATTCTTAGGATCTCGTAATTTCATATCGAACCTCGGAGACCGAAGTAGGAGATATTGATCATTTGTTGGTGCGTGCAGGTGATCGGGTAGATGACGCACGCGCGGAGTCTTGAAGTCCTTCCTTTCTCTCCTAGTTCTCCAACTTGTGAGTGGCTTTATTTCGATTAGCACCCTTCTGCCAAGTCTTCACTCTAATAATAATTGACTCATTATGCATCCTGCTCTAACGATATCATAATAAGAATAAAACTGAGTCAAGAGAAAGATGAGTTAGACTTGAAACCACTTGAAATGCTTGTCACTTAGAATGCCCGAACGATCTGATTGATGCGTGCTTGTCCGCTATGCATTCATATATTCATGTTTCAGTTGTAGCTAGAACTTATTCTATATAACTGTACGCATGTATTGAGCAAACTATATTGAAATGCAATCACTTGGACAGGAAGACTATGCCAATGCACTATGCTAAAGTAGATGTATACATTCTTGTGGTTTGAATGCTTTATCTATTGATTTAGTATAAATGCTTAGTTCGGTCGGATAACTTATGCACAAGGTTTAGTTCCTGCGAACGGCGCCCGGGGCACTTGGGCTGATTCGTTCCGGGCGGAACTCGGATAGCTACGCTAGCAAGACTAGCACGGGTAAGGCGGGGAGGCCTTGTAGCGGGGCTAGCTACCCGAGCTGCAAGGGTCACCGCTTACTGTAGCTATTGTCCACGGTGGCAATGATATGCCATGACCCAATGTACATATATATTTCTTTATTGCTTGCTCAACTAATGATGTCTTCATGGCAGGGAAGAACATGGTAAGTGTTATGCAGGCAGTTCACACGGGAAGGTAAAAGTTACCTAACGGTAGCACGTTTATTCCGTAAATCGAATATATATTCAATGCTTGCATGTAAATTGAACTAAGGCAAAATAGAAAGACCACAATAATATTGCTTGTTTCATATGAACAAACTTGGATTTGGTTAGTTGGGTTAGCTCGCACTCACCAGTACTTTTCATAGTACTGACCCTCGTTGCAGCAGGTTCCCCGAGCCCGAGCGACGCGACAAGGAGCTGAAGCTTCTTCCTTCTCCAACCAGTCCAGTATCCGATGCATCCTATCCGTGACTTTTTGAAGCTTGTACAAAGCACTTGGAGCAGGCGCAACCCTTATATGCGGCTCCGTGGCAAGGCGATAGCTTCGCCAGCAGGTGGCTATGTTGTATTATTTTGAATTTTAGTAAAGGATATGATGTATGGGAACGGCTATCTCATTTTGTATCCAAGTTGTAAGCCCCAGTGGCATCCTTCTCGTTTTGGGTCAAGAGTCTGTAAACAGATGTTCATTATCAATAAAAAGGAAACTTTTCTATGCCTCAATGTGTGTCATCTTATTTGAGTACTCTGTTGCTTATTGTTCTAACGATCATTACTATGTCTAGGCCTTGTGCACGCGCACCCTATGCGTGCACGGCATCACGTCCGGGGGACGATTATCGATTGGGTAAAATTGGGGCGTGACAACATATACTATTTTAACTTTGTAGCAACAATAAAGATGACTATCAATAGAATCCCCTAAGCACAATAGGGAAATACATACCCAGAAAGTCGGTCAACTACATCTTATTAGAACCTAAAATCATGTAATACTTGAAGATGACTAGCTTTCAACATGACGTTAACCCTTTATCTTGGTGCCAAATTCCTAAAGGAAGCAACTATAAGCAAGAGAGAGTTATGGCGTAAAACCTAAGTGGCCAATTGGGAGGTAGGTAGACTACCTTTTGGATATACGGTTTAACCTCACGCAACAAAATAGCACCCTACAAGTTCCAATAAACTATAAAAATAGACAAAGACGTAAGTTGATACAATTTGTTACAGGGAATCACGGTCATCTCTATGAATAGGCAAAAGAGTAGAAGGATGGACAATCACATAAATACAGCTGCCACTAATTTAAAGATGACAGCTTTATTAAAATGGTGACAATCACATTGTTCTAAGTAGATTAATTAAAAAGTAAAAAAAGCAACAGCAAACAGATCAATAACAGTGAACAGATGAGAACCTAACTTCTCCACCATCCTTAATGTATGTTATTTCACTGTTTTACATTATACATTCCCCAGTTCCATTTTGGCAAACCAAGTTAAGTTATAGGATAGTCATACTCATTGCACCCATGTTGACCTCTAATGAACGGGTTATGTTTTATAAAATCTGTTACAAGTGGATCATTATAAATTCACTAGTTTATTACTAATCTACTAGTAAGACAACCAATTACATGCATGAGCCATATCATATTTGCAATTAATTATAAGTTACTTTCTAGTTTTTCATACTTGCACATCCCTATTCAACATCTAGGATTTATTTTACCTTTTATATCTTTACATTACACCTTGCTTCAACAAGCACTTACCTAATTTCCAACATCTTGCCTTGAATAGATATCGCCTTTATAACTCTGGTGGTAAGTGCGTAAACTCCTCCACCCATGACTTGTCATACACACCTAAATTTTGATTCTTGACTTCCGAGCAATAATTGTGAGTGTTTAACAATCGTAGCCTAGATCAAAAGAAGAGTATGTAATGAGAATAGAGTTTTCAAATTTGAACATCAAGTCAATCCTCCTGGGAGAAGAAATATGACAACACATTCTAGTTTATCGTATTTTTGTTGAGGTTCTTTTGTGGTAAAGGGTTTTAAGTGTGAAATCATTTAGACTAGATTCTTAAATTACTTAGACTCCTAAATCAATTGAATGTTCTAAGTGTTAAATCGATTAGACTCCTATGTTTTGATATTTTTTACATATTTTATTACTTAGATTATCATATTACTTAATACGACATTTATTTTTGTTTTATTTTTATTTTTACTTGTACTTATGATTGTTATATTACTTGTTGGTTTTAGGAAATTTTGTACACTTAGAGTCTTAGATAAAAAAAAATAGTATATGTATCCCCCCCTGACAACACACACACACACACACACACACACACACACACACACACACACACACACACATATATATATATATATATATATATATATATATATATATATTTGGAAGAAGGTAATTTTATAAATGAAAAAATATGTTACATCACAACTTCCCGTCAGGTGGGAGTCTTGGTTGTTCTCAACCCATTCACATCAAACTCTATATTATAAAGAATACCAGCTCTAGCAGTACAAAGCCCCTCAAAGATCCGGTTGTTTCAGTCCTTCCAGATATGTCATACAGCCGACATTAGCCTGGTGTATGCCTCTCTGAACCATAGACCTCTCCGGCTACGAGACCCCCTGATACTCCCGATGATCGATGTTATACCCCTGTCCACATTACCGTGCAGTTTGAGGATCGCCGCTTGCCACTACATCATATATATGTACACTAAAGTGGATATCCGACATTTTAATATGTGTCCCTAACATGTCTTTGATATCCAACATCAGACTTCTCAAAACCCAATCCGACATGGACGCGACATCCGACATCTAAAACCTTTTAAATGAAACACAAACAAGACTTAAAATTGGCTATTACAAATTAGCAATGTATTTTTGTATTTCATAATCTTTAAGCATCGTATATCTGCAATTAAATTTTACATGTTGTAAATGATAAATGTATGATTGCTTACTTGCATTTGTTGGATGAACTGCTTTCTCTACCTTCATTTATTTCTATTTCATTTAACCTTGGACCGCAATTGCTTGAATTACTTTGAAGTGCACCAACACTGTTGACACTCTAAAAATTCTCTGTACATAGGGGGGGCCACTAAACTCGACATTACAGAAGTGGTTGGGAACAGGAGATTGGGAATCAATGCATGTGATAGACTAGTCAACCACGTACTGGATAATATTTTGGGTCTCAACATCATATCAACAGCATAACATGACGGATTCTTGCATCTTAAAAAGAACTAATGCACAAAAACTGAGGTACCTGATCAGAACAAATAGTTAAAACTGAAACTGTGTTAATCATCTAAAAGAATATCATAAATCTTTCCAGCATAATATAAACAACAACAAAGCCTTTATCCCAAATTTTGAGGTTGGCTGTTTGAATCATTTTCTCCCATCTAGCTCTGTTAATATTAACAAAATATCATATTATGTTAAGCATAATATGTGTACTGTTAAAAAGTGCAAACATAACAGAGAAATCTTCGTCGGGACAAAGGTTGAGTCTAGTTGACAAGGGATAACAAGGGAAGGTGTCCATATTTATTGATCTAGAGCATATATCAAACCTAGATTATAAAATCCAACACATACATAGAGGATATTAAGAAGATAATAGTAATTGAGCTGAATTTTCAGCCTCATACCACTCTCTTTCTTTTATATTGTATTTTGATAGTATCATAATAATAAGTAATGCAACTGGCATTGTACAAATAATTATTATAATGATGAAATTATTTATATTAATTAAGAATAAAAAAATTATATATAAGCTTTTGGTGTTGGTTTAAAAATCCATTTGGTGTCATTCTTCTTTTAGTTCTTTGTCTTTAAATTCTTAGTAGCAGAAGGGATCTTAAATCTCATATTGTTGAAGATCTATATTGCACTTAAATGCTAAAAAAATGAGTTCAGCAATTTTAAGGTCTATATTTTCCATCAACTATGATGGGTGATTTCTTGTGGTTACTTTCTATCTATCTACGAAGTTTGTAATTGATACTATGGTTCTGAAACAAAAGGGACTGAAGTTTGTAATTGATACTATATTTTTCATCAACTTTGCCAAGGGAACAAAGGGAGCAGTTTTAAAGGCTGAAGAAGGCAATCTGGATCTGTGGTGGAAATTTATCTTGGTGAACCCCCTTTGTTTGGTGGGCACGAATGATTTTTCCTCTATATTTCTCTACAACATCAGTTATTGACCCTTAGGAAGAGCCCCAAAAAATTTGTTGCAGAATGTTACATACAGTACACTTACTAATACACATTACTGAAGACAGCTGATTGTCAAACTTTAATTTGATCGATAATGATAGGCATATATAGACATGGGTCTCATCAACCTTGAGAAATTCATGTTCAAAAGAATCAAATGTATGCTGCTCTTTCTTATATTTCAGTTTGAATGTATATACATAATTTGGATATCAGTTGAATCTCGATAGGACTTTTATAGTGATACAATTCAGTAGTCCTCTATTTCTTGTGCAAAACTTTGACACAAAAGCACATCTCATCTTAGTTTGAATGTACATAATTCACTATTCTTCTACAAAACTCTGATTACTCTTTCTTGTGCAAACTCACAAAACTTTGAGACAACAAAAGCACATCTCATCTCAGTGAAATCTGACCCATACTCCCTGGCTGCTGGGCACTCCTGCATGAACCACAAACAAGAGATAGTATCCGGGCGGAGCGATCTGTGGCGTCGGCGGTGCGAGGATGTCTGCCTCGTACATGAAGGGCCCCGCTGGCCTCGTCCCCTCCATTGTCAGCACCACCATCCGTTGGTTCATCCCCACCGAGTGCGTCTGGAACGAGGGCGCGATCGCCACCACCTCCAGCTCCGGCCCCGGCCACCGGAGGAACCCGGTCACCGAGAACGTCACGGAGATCCTCTCCCCGTAGCCAACTGCGCCCTACCCGCTTTCGATCCTTGGCCGTAGCCCGCTCAAGGCGGAGTCCAGGTACGGTAGGTGGAATGCCTCCATGCTCAGCTCCGTTGGGTAGTTGGTCGTTTTGGAGAAGTCGTAGGTGCGGTGCGGGTTACCTCCTGAAGATGTCGTGGATCGCCGAGGAGTGGTACAGCCGGGGGATCTGGGACGGGTTGAGGACCTGGAATCACGACCCGGCAGGGGAGTTGGGGGAGTACATGACAGGCGTGTACACCGGGTTCTCCGCCAGCTCCCACGCGGCAGTGTCGGACCCGTCACCGTTCACAATCAGCACGTCTCCTGTCGGAAGCAGCACCATATCACCCATCACCCGCGGCATCTGCATCGTCTCCATGGCCCAAGCTGGGTTCGGGTCGGTGACGGTGATCTGCCCGCAGGTCTTTGCAGCGGGTAAGAAGACCTTCCTGGTATTGGCCACCTCATAGGAGCCGGACGGTGCACCGCCGCAGACCAGCACCTCTGCCCGGGTCGTCAGCGGGTCGGGATGCTGTGGGTGCAGCGGTAGCAGCACCGAGGACCCGGTACTTGGATAGCTCCTGGGAATTGAATCTGGAATTGGCGGGAGGGTCTTGACAATGACGTTGCGGATCGGATCGAGGATGACGGATCGGGTATTGGCGAAGACGAAGAGGGAGCCGTCGGGGAGGAGGTGGAGGAAGGGGTAGAGGTTGTTCTCGATGTGGGGCCCGTCGCTCGTCTGCATCAGGAAGGGTAAGTTGTAGGGCTGCTGCTGCTTCTTGGGGAAGAACTCGAAGGAGAACTGGCGGCGGCCGCCCACGATGATGACGTCCCCGTCGGGGAGGATCTGGTTGGAGGCGTACCAGCGGCGCACGGAGAGGAACTTGGGGAACTCGAACCAGTCGGCATTGGCGTCG
Source organism: Iris macrosiphon (assembly GCA_036927795.1). Classification (NCBI taxonomy): domain Eukaryota; kingdom Viridiplantae; phylum Streptophyta; class Magnoliopsida; order Asparagales; family Iridaceae; genus Iris; species Iris macrosiphon. Next base: position 164,147,382 of record JAYESA010000009.1, on the reverse strand, counting down.
GCGTCGGCATTGGCGGTCGTGCCACTGCCGCCTATGGTGTCGAGGGAGCGGATGGCGCGATCGCCGTCCTTGTAGCCGCCTGTCTGGAGGAAGGTGCCATTGGGAAGGAGGGTGCCGGAGGAGCACCAGGTGTCGGTACGGAGGGTGAGGGGGCGGAGGGAGGAGGTGTGGAGGTCCAAGAGGAGGGAGTGGGCGCTGCAGTCGGGCTTCAGGGGGCAGCTGCTGCCCTCGGGGAGGGACAGGTTGGACCGGCCTGCGTCCGTGCGATCGAAGATGAGCACGCTATCTCCCGGGAGGAGTTGCATGTGCATAGCCGAGATGCCGATGCTCCCGTGGACGAGCTGCCAATCCCCTCCTCCTCTGCGGTGGATGCCAGCGTCGGGCTCGGAAGAGGAGGACATCACCATCGCCATCGTCATGGACACAAGGAGGAGAACACGGAGAAGGACTGCATTGCTATTGCTATTGGTTTCCATATTGGGAAATTAATTCTAGTAATGTACACAATAGACGTCCTTATGCCCTATTTATACCCTCCCTTCTATTTGTTGCATACGGATGGATTTCTCATCTATGGATACTATCTAGTCCTATCTGAGTCCTATCAAATCTAATAAGAATAATTCTAATAGTAAAAAAAATTGGATTCTCAAATCTTTGATTGAGATCCTCAGTCAAATCTAGAGGGTTACAACTTCTTCTTCTTATTATTATATATACTAAAAAATAATTAACTATATAATAGTGGTGGTAGTTTCCATATAGGGAAACTCTACTAATGTATTCGGTATGCTCTATTTGTACCCTCTAGTCCTATCTAATCTAATAAAAAAATTCTAACAAACAAAGCAAATATTTGAGAACCACTAGGACTACATCTATATTTGGAAAGAAAACTCTAGTAATACACCGGGTTCTCCGCCAGCTCCCACGCGGCAGTGTCGGACCCGTCACCGTTCACAATCAGCACGTCTCCTGTCGGAAGCAGCACCATATCACCCATCACCCGCGGCATCTGCATCGTCTCCATGGCCCAAGCTGGGTTCGGGTCGGTGACGGTGATCCGCCCGCAGGTCTTTGCAGCGGGTAAGAAGACCTTCCTAGTATTGGCCGCCTCATAGGAGCCGGACGGCGCACCGCCGCAGACCAGCACCTCTGCCCGGGTCGTCAGCGGGTCGGGATGCTGCGGGTGCAGCGGTAGCAGCACCGAGGACCCGGTACTTGGATAGCTCCTGGGAATTGAATCTGGAATTGGCGGGAGGGTCTTGACAATGACGTTGCGGATCGGATCGAGGATGACGGATCGGGTATTGGCGAAGACGAAGAGGGAGCCGTCGGGGAGGAGGTGGAGGAAGGGGTAGAGGTTGTTCTCGATGCGGGGCCCGTCGCTCGTCTGCATCAGGAAGGGTAAGTTGTAGGGCTGCTGCTGCTTCTTGGGGAAGAACTCGAAGGAGAACTGGCGGCGGCCGCCCACGATGATGACGTCCCCATCAGGGAGGATCTGGTTGGAGGCGTACCAGCGGCGCACGGAGAGGAACTTGGGAAACTCGAACCAGTCGGCATTGGCGTTGGCGTTGGCGTTGGCGTCGGCGATCGCGCCACTGCCGCCTAGGGTGTCGAGGGAGCGGATGGCGCGATCGTCGTCCTTGTAGCCGCCTGTCTGGAGGAAGGTGCCATTGGGGAGGAGGGTGCCGGAGGAGCACCAGGTGTCGGTGCGGTGGGAGGAGGTGTGGAGGTCCAAGAGGAGGGAGTGGGCGCTGCAGTTGGGCTTCAGGGGGCAGCTGCTGCCCTCGGGGAGGGACAGGTTGGACCGGCCTGCGTCCGTGCGATCGAAGACGAGCACGCTATCTCCTGGGAGGAGTTGCATGTGCATAGTCGAGATGCCGATGCTCCCATGGACGAGCTGCCAATCCCCTCCTCCTCTGGGGTGGATGCCAACGACGGGCTCGGAAGGGGAGGACATCACCATCGCAGTTGACATGGACACAAGGAGGAGAACAAGGAGAAGGACTGCATTGCTATTGCTAATGGTGGTGGTTTCCATACTGGGAAATTAATTCTAAGTAATGTACACAATGGTCGGCCTTATGTCCTATTTATACCCTCCCTTCTATTTGTTGGATTCGGATCTCTCAATCTATGGATTCGGATCTCTCAATCTATTCCAACTATCTAGTCCTATCAAATCTAATAAAAATAATTCTAACAACAACAAAAATTGGATTCTCAAATCTTTGATTGAAATCCTCAGTCGAATCTAGAGGGTTACAACTTATTATTATTATTATTATTATTATTATTATTATTATTATTATTATTATATATACTAACAAACAATTAACTATATAATGGTGGAGGTAGTTTCCATATTGGGAAACTCTAGTAATATAATGTAGAAAATGTTCGTTATGCTCTATTTATACCTTCTAATCCTATTTAATCTAATATAAAAATTCTAACAAACAAAGCAAATATTCTAACAATCTCTTCCTACTTTCTAGTCCTATATATTTGAGAACCACTAGGACTACATCCATATTTGGAAAGAAAACTCTAGTAATATAACGTAATGTGTATACAATGGCCCTATTTATATCCTTCTACTGGATACATACAGATATCTCAAGCAAAAAAAAAAAAATTCAAATCTTTTATTGAGATTGACATCCTAAATAAAATTTATTTAAATAATATTTTGGATATATATTAGTAATATTTTTTTATATCTATCTTATTTATAAATAAATTAATATAAACTTTATCTCTATCTCTACTCTTATATTGAGGCTTCTCAAGCAAAAAAAAATAAATTCAAATTTTTATTGAGATTGACATCCTCAGTAAAATTTATTTCAATTAATATTTTGGATGTAATATTAATAATATTTTTTTATATCTATCTTATTTATATATAAATTAATATAAACTCTATCTCTGTCTCTACTCTTATAATAAGGCCTCAAAACGGCTAGTATTTTCAAAACTTTTTATAAAAGTAGAAATATATCCATAATAAATTATAATTAAAATATATTTAAACTATTTCATAATAATATTAAAGTAAATTATTTTAGGTGCAATGCACGTGCATTTATTAGTTATTATAACTACTCAAAATTTATTTGCTTTAAATGACATAGCTAATTTTATAGATAACTTGTCCTTATCCACACACATAATTTATTTTGATTAAAAAGAAACGAAGTAAATAATATAAAAAAAGCACTATATTTTGTATGATAATATATTTAATATTATCAATTTGTTGATTTTTTTAATACAAATTTGATAAAAAATTATCTATTTGTCAAATTTAAAGTAAAAAATATATTGTATATATTATATCATATTTCATAAAAAAATAGTTTAAATATCAATTGAATATATTCTAATTAACATATACTCATTAAAGAATGCATTTAAGTTATACTAGTAAATTCACGTGCCTTGCACGCAAAATAATTTTTTCTTTCTATAATTAATATAAAATTATATAATATTTAAATATATTTAATTTAAAATTTATTATATATATTTTTATGTTTTTATTAAAATTTGTTACATATTTGATTATATTTTAATTGTAATTAGTTATGGATATATTTCTAGTTTTCATAGAGAGTCTTAAAAATGGTTAGCTATGTAATATTATTTAATTATAAACAAAATCTAACTCATGTGGTTAAGGTATGAGGTATTCTCCTAGGTTGGTTGAGTTCGAATTCGTGTAGTGTTACTTATAAGATATTTTAATATTTTCAATAAATTTTTATTATGTAATATTAATTTTAAAAAAATAATTAATTAACGATATATATACATACGGTTTAGACGGCTTACTTTTGAGACATTTTGAAGCCACATTATATTATAAAAGATATATAATATATAATCTACAGGCGCTCTCGTACTCATAACAAGAGACTCTTTCATAAGAGCTTCAATTCCAATTTTTTCCAACAAATTTAGATTCCCAAATAATCGACCAATGTAGGATATTTGAATCATTTCACCATTATATATAACCCAACATAATCTAGGTAAATATTCTTGGACTTTCCAACATATAGATAATTATTATATTCCTTAAAATAATTATTTACTCTTTCGTCCCTCTTCTTTTATTTTCTTTTATGAACCCAAATATCTACAAAATCAGGGGCTTAAGAGATTAAAAAAAAAACCTTAATACAAACTTTTGTGCTACTTAATCTGGTCACTGGGACACTTCCAATTCTCAATGAACACGTATTAATAACAAAGATATAGATTTTCAAACTCAGTTTTCAAAACTAAATTCCAAACATATCCATAGACTCTATTAAAAATTAATATAACGTAAAAAAATTGTTGAAAAAAATTAATTTGTTATAAATAACATCATGAAAAATCAAACTTGACCAACCAAGAAAACCAACTCCCACCTTAACCACATGAGCGAGAAGAGGTGTTTGATTATAATTATATAATATTATCTAGTTAAAATTTATCTAATTTTTTATTACGTGAGGATATAGGAACAGCTTAGATGGCTATCCTTTTCAAGATTTTTAATAAAAAGTAGAAATATATCCATAATAAATTATATTTAAAATATATTTAAACTATTTTATAATAATATTAGAAAATTTTATTTTATATGGAACACGTGTTTAAAATATATTTAAACTATTGTATAATAATATTAAAAAAAATTATTTTACATGGAACGCACGTGCATTTACTTTTTATTATAACTACTCAAAATTTATTTGCTTTAAATAACATAGATAATATTATAGATAACTTGTCATTATCCATATACACAATTTATTTTATTTAAAAATGAAATCAAGTAAATAATATAAAAAAGTACTACATTTTGGATGATAATAGATTTAATATTATAAATTTGTTGAATTATTTTTAATAAAAATTTGATAAAACATTATCTATTTGTCAAATTTAAAGTCAACAAATATATTAAATTTGTATATATTATATCATATTTCATAAAAAAATAAAATATATTAAAAATAGTTTAAATATCAATTGAATATAATCTAATTAACATATACTCATTAACGAATGCATTTAAGTTATACTAATAATTTTTTTTCTGATATTAATATAAAATTATTTAAATATTTAAATAATTTACTAGTATAATAAATATATTAAAAATAGTTTTTATTTATCTTCGTAACTTTAAAAAAATTGGTTGACTATTTACATATGGCTTGGACGAGGTCACGACCCGCACCCGATATAGGGGTATGAGAGCGTGGGTACGTCCAGCCTACGCCGCAGCATCGGCGGTAGAACGCTGTCTAGGTCATGTAACTATCTAATCCATCTCACATGAATACCCAACTCCATAAGGAGACGTGGATATTATAAAATAATGCTGGAAATACTCAATCACATAAGCTAAAGCACGATGAGATATCAAAGCAAGCAAAGAAATACAAGACAAGTCTAACGACTAAGTAGTCATACCTGCAATCAGTAACATCCAATCCCCAAGTGTGTCAGAAACAAGTCCACTAAGGTCACAGTCTGGAAAATATTTTTTCAGTCAGGAAGGAGCAAAGTACATTTCTAATTAGCAGTTCTAGATCAATGATATAAACTATGTATCAGTATACAGATGAAAATATACAAGATGCATGTATATGTACGAGAAATGTACAATAAAAGAAATACTGGAAATACTGTAAGTAAATGCAGGAAAGGAACAATATATCAATGAGCAAGAATCCTATGACTAAGTGTGTGAGTACTAGCTTTAACATGTGATCGGCTTGGGACTAGTAAACTCATTACATTGGTTAGCGATCATCCTTGAGGTCAGGCTAATCAGTAAGAATATCTATGATGCGAGTAATAGTCAGGCTAACCATATGTAACAGTGATGAGGCATGTAAATGGTCAGGCCGCACCCGACGTAAGGTGTGGGGTGAGCTATGATGCATGTAGAGTTGGGTATGATCACATATCTATACTAAAATACTCCCCACCCCCGACTGGTATAGTAGATCCAATCATGGTACGATATGGCACGGGATTCCCCTAGGGAGGTAGCAAATCTCCCCGGGAATCAGTGTCTGTACATGCACAAGAAAATAAGTCTTGTACAAGCTACACCATGAATAAAGAATAACATCTCATGACGAGATCCGTGTATACCAATCCGTGTAACCAGCATGTCGAAAGTATGGATATTTATACTAGATACAAAGAACATAGGGAATATCATAAACAAGAAACTAATAAGAGAATGTACTCGCCTTAGGTCCTTAGCTGGTAAAACTAATGTCCTGTCCCAGAGTATCGTCTGGAGGATCCAACAGTCCTATAAACATATAATAAACAATACAACGTTTGCATCAGATGCTATACTAAACACACAATCAAATACCTAACTCAGGGGCTATGCCAGGTATGGCACTGGTTAATCTAGGGTCAGTGTGCGTCAAGTCGCACGACGTCGCGTCTGTGATTGTCGGGCAAGACAGACGATCAAAACGGTACGGGACTTGCCAATACGTCAGTGTACGTGTGGCAATCTGCTAGCAGTTCACAGGGTCATAGGTCCGTGTAAGTACGGGGTATCCGTAATTACGCTTGGGTCGCCTAGTATCTATATATACATACATCAATAATTAAATATAATACATATATATGGTTATACCAAAATTACGTACAAAATATGTATAAGTATATATATATATATATTAAATAGAAAAATAAATATATATACACACATTGATATGTTAAAGATATACATAACACCCATTATTTAAGAATATATATTTATACCATGGTAATACTTATATATATATATATATATATATATATATATATATATATATATATATATATATATATATATATATATATATATATATATATATATATACCATTTAATTACATGTATAATATATACATTTTGAACAATATATATATATATATATATATATATATATATATATATATATATATATATATATATATATATATATATATATATACCGTATATACCAATTTTATATATATTAAAAATATACTAAGTATATATACAAAATATATATATACACATACCAATTAATATATACATAATATATACTAGTAGGTTGATTTATAATTAATTGAATTAAGGCTAGCTATACATCTAAATTATTTAATCTATGAGGGACTTGGAAGAAAAAAATACCTTTTAAAGAAGCCCACGTCCTCTCTCAAATTCGGAGGGACCCACCTCCCTAATCAATTCTTTGCTACAGCACCATGCTTATTCATCATCCTAGTTGCTCACAAAATTTTCGGGCGGCAACAACTTGGCCGACTAGGCTTCGGCTAGCACACCGGCCTAGTCTGCATCGTCCGCGCGCGTGCAGATATCGCGGGTTCGTGGAGAAACTGCCGGAGCTGGTGCTGAGCTGGTTACTGGTGGAGGGCCGGAGACGTGCACATGAAGAACCACGACGTGGAGGTCAGCCAGGAGGTTTGCCGATGGTCGTCGAGTCACGGGAATGACGAATAGATCGTCATTGATGAGCTCGCGATGATACGCGGCTGAGGACTGCTCCGGAGTGTTGACAGAGACAACGCTCTCCCTGGGAATGCAGTCGACTCCGAGATCGGCGGGAGCGGGCAACTACTCGCCGGAGAATCGCCATCGGCTATATTCAAAGAGAAGAATAGAAATATGAGGAAGTTGATGGGATCGCGGCGAGTCGGCTGATGTAGGAGGTCGGAGACGATGAGCTGGCGGCGGTCGTAGGTGACATTGGAAGAGGAGGAGGAAGAACTGGAGATTGAGAAGAGGGAGAAGATGAGGAAGAAGAAGAATGTGAGGTCGACTGTGCTTTGGTCGGCCGGAGAAGAACAGTGGGCCGCCGGGGAAAGAGGCCGGAGTCGGCTTAGGAGTGGCTCAGTCCTCCTTGGAGTATGGGTTGAGGTGGAGTATGGTGAAGGTGTAGTATTTGTAAAGAAATTTCATGGAGAGGGTGGTTTTGTGTGGGAGGAGGTGATGTGACCCCCCCTAGAAATTAGGGCCGGCCAACAATATTGGGATGGGGTTTCCTTGGGAAAGGGGTTGAGGGAAAATGCAAAGGGTTGAGTGGTGGGGATGGCTCTATTTGAAATGGAAGGCCTAGATTCAACATGAGTAAAAATGTAACAAAAAGGAGGAGAGAGGTTGGGTAGGCTAGTCAAAGCTAGGGGGGTTGATTCCTTCATTTGGGTTAAACCAATAGGATGGTGACACATCATTGCAATTGTGCAATTAAGTCCCCAATAAATGGAAAATTACACAGAAATGAGTTTCTGAATTTAATTAATTAGATACACTTGGCGTTCTAAAATTAATTAGGAATACATGGGGCCAAAATCAGGTCGGGTCACCAATATTATTAATGAAGAAGGCTCAGAACAGAATATTACCCTAATTTGGGCCGCACGAAAAATAGGTCAAGATTGCCTCCAATTTCGATTGGAACGCACAACGATACAGAAATTAAATTTATTTAGGAATTTAAATAAACGTCCGCGACGATTTTTGTGCGGCTAAAATGAAGCTCAAGAGATCATAATTATGAGTTACAAAAAAAACAGAATGGAAGGCAGGCATGTCTAGGGCAATGTTGTGAAATTTGTTGGAATGCAAAAGCCAGGTAGCGCCCCAATTATCGAAGAAATGACAATGTGCAATAATTAAATAAATTAGGTTAATTAATTACGACATCCAAAAATTAAATCCTAAATAATGTAATTAAATACACAATCCCCAAAATTCTGTCAGGTGTTCATCTAGTGGGCTTCTAGGTCAAGTCTACCAGCTCAAACATTAATGAACATTGTAAATAATAATATATTTAATTACACACCTCATGCAACTATTTAATTTAAATACAATATCGAGAAATCATTCAATATAAATATTATAATATTAATAATATCTAAAAAATCGAAAATACCCCTGTTTTCAGAATGTGGTAGTGAAAAGTCTACCCTCCTTAAAAGAATTTCGTCCTCAAAATTTAAAGTCCTCATAGTAGTGTTTATTCATTATATTATTTTCCATCAATAGTTAATTTCACCAACCCACATAATCCTGAAATAATCCACCTTGTCGTTTCACAATCTTCAAGAATTTCTGAAATTACTGTATTCCTGAAATATCCTCAAAAATAAAAAATTAGTTTCTATTTCCTCACAATTTCCTCCGAATTTAAATTAAAATTAAATACTCAGAATTTGACATCCCATCCTCTAATTCACTCAATGCACATTAAGACTCCCATCTAAAACACAATCTATAAATCCAACCTTTCAATTCAATTAATCCACTATATTCATAAAATTGGAATTGTCATCCGAAAAGTTTGAATTTAAACACCAATCCGTTAATGATTTTTACTCCTCAATTTAAACCCAATCAATGCATATTCAAAATCTAAATCCTCATCCCGAGAATCGAATTCGACACTGTCCCATTAATAATTTTATTTCCTGATTTCCTTTTTCCTCAAATTACTTAACGATGCGATACTTACGGAATCTTCAAATGTAACATTCATAATATAAAATTTCAATTTCCTATCTTGCAATCAAATAGATATAATGATGATTTCCTAAATTTTCTTAAATTTTAATAACCAATTCTATCATATCATAACCTTCCTAAAATTAATAAATCCTCAAATTTTTGCCATGTTAATTTCTTAACTCTCCATTTAAGTTAATGTTTATCCTCGAATTTCAATCATACCTCAATCTTCGTAAAATCAATGATCCATCAATTCTGTTATATTAACTCCTTAACTCTTTATTTAAAAGAATGCTTATCCTTAAATTTTTAATCATCTTGTCCCTTTGGTCAAGTCATAACCTCTTCATAGATCTTTGTTATGGTCAGAACCCCAATGATCATGGTCTAAGAAAAATTTACCTACAATCATACAACATACAACCTAGAGAAAACATGCATGGTTTTGGTCTGTTTTATCATGGTATTGCATTCTCTGTCAGGGTGTACTATCAACTTTATTCTAACAAGAAAATCATGCATATGAACTACAGTACTAGGGAAATCAATCTATCAAAAGACGGAAAAATGAACATTAGGAAAAAGAAAGAACCTGCTAACATATTACTTGTAGTATCTCCTATCTCTAACAACCACTTAACTCTAGCACATTCACTAACTAATTCCTATTCATGTACACTGGTACCCATATCAACTAATCATCAATCCACAAGATCCATGAATATATCCATATTGCACACACCTGTCTGTTAATACCAAAATCTGATACCAAGAACCTCTAACACAATCATAGGTCAAATGATGCATATAAAGTTGATACCTCTATCTCTTTAGGTACCTCTGTCTACTATAAGTACACCCACTGCTAGTTCTCGTTCCTACTACACTTGTCCATACTATTTGTTCTTATCACTCAAGAGCACACCAAGTGTAGCACACCATACTAAGTACTATTTTCCCCCTAATATAACTCTAGATGGACACCCAAGTCTGTTTTTAGTGCCATCTCAATCATGCCCAAGTCAATAGATCCTTACATATGTATATCATCTACTCATATACTAATATTCATATTTCTTATCTACCATAAAATTAATCCTCAAAATAATCGTCAAGGTTTATCTTCTCGAACAACTTTAATATAAAATGCATATACTTCCTCAATAGTCGAATACTCAATATCGAAATCAAATTTTTTTATCACTCCGAAAATCTGTATAGCCTTGACCATGTTTATTGAATCAAAATTTTGAACCCTCAAAAATTTAATGACATAATCTCAACTCCTCAATTATTCTTAAAATAAAAATTTATTTCCACTCTTTAATTTATAAATCCACAAATATACATATCAGTGCTCACGGTCTCTGATACTCAAGGTGCACTCAATACATCTAGTGTCTATAACTGTGTACTAAAAGTGTACTGCCCGAATCACTTGCACTATTACCTCCAAATGATCAAAGTTATCATCACATGTATTTTCTTCCAGGATTTTCCAATCTATATCAACTAGTATATAATCTAATTATCATCAAGCAGCGTGCTTACTATTATTTGTGTCATTCTCGACTAATCCTTGATATAGAACCATTAGCACTCTTGGTATTATATCACTAGCTTCATTAATGGATTATCTCATCAAGCTCATTAGAACTCATGATCACCTGTATCCTCTATTACACTCATGTTTCTTTACTCTCATGGGTATGTGTATGGTTCCTCATCTCGATTGTTGTATAGGTATTTTCCTTTAATCCTTTAAAGCCTGTTAAACTAATCTGTGATACGCTTCACCATTTTCCTTTCCAATTCCGATATTTCTCTACTCATGACACCTCATTATAACTCTTTATGCATATATATTTCCTTACCTTTAACATTCCCTATATCAATTATCAAATTTGAACATCATGCTCCATTAATCCTTAACATAATTTTTGGATACTTAATTGTTCACATAGATCACTCAATTACATAATCACGATTATCCTGGACGAGTATACTGGCTCTGATACTAACTCTGGGAACTATCACTGATACTCTATACTCTCCTTCTACTTATAGTATTATAATGACACATATCCTAGAACTATTGCCACAAGGTACTATGCTATGGGTTAACTCTAGATTAAGGCCTACTGCCCACATGTCCATATAGGAAACACTTACAACTCACTAGCAACACTCAGTCAATAATAATACTCAAGACACAGCCATAATTACAAGACATTAATTATCATACTTAATAAGGAATCCTCAAAGAATAGGAGCTCAAAAAGACTGGATTGAGGACTGAAGGTGTTTCTACTGCTAGCAACAAAAGAACAATGGAATAAAGTCTTGTATAACAGAAATAGATAAGTGTTGAGATTACACTTTAAGAACCAATTTTAAGACACAACCTGATAATCATACATGTCGGTCAGAAATCATGAAGCTGAGAATCCTCGCCATGCCAGTAAGCATAGGTGCGATAAACGACATGTTCCGTAACTAAAGTACGCAACCCTATATCATGACATCTAGAATTTTTGCCACGCCAACTGGTACGGCTGCGATAAACTCTAGGTTCCATGACCAAAGTAGACGTTTCACCTTTCTCACGGTTCTCATCAATATATGTCATCAGATGATATCGTAAAGTTTAGTCCGTAAAATTTATCTCACTATGAAATCAAACTCTACCAAGATCCTAATTACTGATCACAATAATCAATTTCAATATCAACAAGTGAGGACGGACGGAAACCAGGCAAAGGATTTAAATTGGAATTATAATAAGATTCTCAAGGAGTCGTCCCAGGAATCTCTCAAGAATTTTGTGATTGAGTATCTTCTCTCATCCTAGTATCCTATGTCCTATATTCTATAGCAGGCACGCAGTAGTACAACTATGATGTCGCACTACCACGATATCACACAACTTGCAAAGTCTGACCTGCATGGGCCACCACTAAAAATGTGTCACGACTCGCACCATATATAGGGGTACGAGAGCGTGGGTACGTCCAGCCTACGCCGCAGCATCGGCGGTAGAACGCTGTCTAGGTCATGTAACTATCTAATCCATCTCACATGAATATCCAACTCCATAAGGATATCAAAGCAAGCAAAGAAATACAAGACAAGTCTAACGACTAAGTAGTCATACCTGCAATCAGTAACATCCAATCCCCAAGTGTGTCAGAAACAAGTCCACTAAGGTCACAGTCTAGAAAATATTTTTCCAGTCAGGAAGGAGCAAAGTACATTTCTAATTAGTAGTTCTATATCAATGATATAAACTATGTATCAGTATGTATATGGAAATATACAAGATGCATGTATATGTACGAGAAATGTACAATAAAAGAAATACTGGAAATACTGTAAGTATGCAGGAAAGGAACAATATGTCAATGAGCAAGAATTCTATGACTAAGTGTGTGAGTACTAGCTTTAACATATGATCGGCTTGGGACTAGTAAACTCATTATATTGGTTAGCGATCATCCTTGAGGTCAGGCTAATCCGTAAGAATAGCTATGATGCGAGTAATAGTCAGGATAACCATATGTAACAGTGATGAGGCATGTAAATGGTCAGGCCGCACCTGACGTGAGGCATGGGGTGAGCTATGATGCATGTAGAGTTGGATATGATCACATATCTACACTAAAATACTCCCCACCCCGACTGGTATAGTAGATCCAATCATGGTACGCTATGGCACGGGATTCCCCTAGGGAGGTAGCAAATCTCCCCGGGAATCAGTGTCTGTACATGCACAAGATAACAAGAAAATAAGTCTTGTACAAGCTACACCATGAATAAGAAATAACATCTCATGACAAGATCCGTGTATACCAATCCGTGTAACCAGCGTGTCGAAAGTATGGATATTTACACTAGATACAAAGAACATAGGGAATATCATAAACAAGAAACTAATCAGAGAATGTACTCGCCTTGGGTCCTTAGCTGGTAAAACCAATGTCCTGTCCCAGAGTATCGTCTAGAGGATCCAACAGTCCTATAAACATATAATAAATAATACAACGTTTGCATCAGATGCTATACTAAATACACAATCAAATACCTAACTCAGGGGCTATGCCAGGTATGGCACTGGTCAATCTAGGGTCAGTGTGCGTCAAGTCGCACGACGTCGCGTCTGTGATTGCCGGGCAAGAAAGACGATCAAAACGGTACAGGACTTGCCAATACGTCAGTGTACGTGTGACAATCTGCTAGCAATTCACAGGGTCATAGGTCCGTGTAAGTACAGGGTATCCGTAATTACCCTTGGGTCGCCTAGTATCTATATATACATACATCAATAATTAAATATAATACATATATATGGTTATACCAAAATTACGTACAAAATATGTATAAGTATATATATATATTAAATAGAAAAAAAAAAAAAAATATATATATATATATATATATATATATATATATATATATATATATATATATATATATTTATACACATTGATATGTTAAAGATATACATAACACCCATTATTTAAGAATATATATTTATACCAAGGTAATACTTATACAATATATATATATATATATATACCATTTAATTACATGTATAATATATACATTTTGAATAATATATATATATATATATATATATATATATATATATATATATATATATATATATATATATACCGTATATACCAATTTTATATATATTAAAAATATACTAAGTATATATACAAAATATATATGCACACATACCAATTATTATATACATAATATATACTAGTAGGTTGATTTATAATTAATTGAATTAAGGCTAGCTATACATCTAAATTATTTAATCTATGAGGGACTTGGAAGAAAAAAATACCTTTTAAAGAAGCCCACGTCCTCTCTCAAATTCGGAGGGACCCACCTCCCTAATCAATTCTTTGCTACAGCACCATGCTTATTCATCATCCTAGTTGCTCACAAAATTTCCGGGCGGCAACAACTTGGCCGACTAGGCTTCGGCTAGCACACCGGCCTAGTCTGCATCGTCCGCACGCGTGCAGATATCGCGGGTTCGTGGAGAAACTGCCAGAGCTGGGGCTGAGCTGGTTACTGGTGGAGGGCCGGAGACGTGCACATGAAGAACCACGACGTGGAGGTCAGCCAGGAGGTTTACCGATGGTCGTCGAGTCACGGGAATGACGACTAGATCGTCATTGATGAGCTCGCGATGACATGCGGCTGAGGACTGCTACGGAGTGTTGACAGCGACAACGCTCTCCCAGGGAATGCAGTCGACTCCGAGATCGGCGGGAGCAGGCAACTACTCGCCGGAGAATCGTCGTCGGCTATATTCAAAGAGAAGAATAGAAATATGAGGAAGTTGATGGGATCGCGACGAGTCGGCTGATGTAGGAGGTCGGAGACGATGAGCTGGCGGCGGCCGTAGGTGACATTGGAAGAGGAGGAGGAAGAACTGGAGATTGAGAAGAGGGAGAAGATGAGGAAGAAGAAGAATGTGAGGTCGGCTGTGCTTTGGTCGGCCGGAGAAGAACAGTGGGCCGCCGGGGAAAGAGCCCGGAGTCGGCTTAGGAGTGGCTCAGTCCTCCTTGGAGTATGGGTTGAGGTGGAGTATGGTGAAGGTGTAGTATTTGTAAAGAAATTTCATGGAGAGGGTGGTTTTGTGTGGGAGGAGGTGATGTGAACCCCCTAGAAATTAGGGCCCGCCAAAAATATTGGGATGGGGTTTCCTTGGGAAATGGGTTGAGGGAAAATGCAAAGGGTTGAGTGGTGGGGATGGCTCCATTTGAAATGGAAGGCCTAGATTCAACATGAGTAAAAATACAACAAAAAGGAGGAGATGTCACGCCCCGAGGCGTCCCCCGAGTCGTGACCGCCGTGCGGGCCTGGAGTTGCGCCCGCACAAGGCTTTACTGATTTTCATAGCAAACACATATTCAGAGTACGCAGATAAATTGAAACACAGATTTAAAACATAGAAAAGTTCTCTTTATTGATAATGAACATCTATTACAAACTCTTGAACGAGTTAGCTAATATGCCGAACGGCTTACAAAGGGTTGACTCAAAATGAGATAGCAGTCCTTTGCATTACATCCTTTTATAAACTCAAAATGATAAAGACCTCCAGGCTGGAGGATCGCTTTGCCACGGAGCTGCATTTGTGTATGAAGAGTTTGCAGCTTCGGACTTCAAAATGCTTCAGGGGGCGCGGTGAAGGTGCGCCAACAGTTGGACTGGATCGGGTAGACGACTTCGGCTCCTCGCTCGGTTCGCCTTGGTGCGGAGAACCTGTTTCAACGAGGGTCAGCATATCGAAATATGCTGGTGAAGGCGAGCTAGCCTGACTATACCAATCAACACGTTATTTAGTGAAGCATGCATATTTGTGGGTTTCTATCTTGCCTTAGTTCATTTACAAGTAAGCAGCATATTGAATTTACTGAAATGAACGCGCCACCGTTAGGTGGATTTTACCTGACCGTCTGAATTACCTGCACAATACTTACCATGCCTTCCCTGCCACGAAGACACAAGTTAGTATGCAACAGGTTTAAATATACACGATGATCACTGGCATGTTTGCCATAGTGGACTAGTCCGAGGCAAGGATAGCATGCAACGATAGTACACGAGGCGCTGCAAGCCACCTTGTCCTGTACACGATGACTATTACACGAGTTCCGCCCGGATCGGATCGGTGCCAGTGCCCCAGCGACCGTCCGCAGAACTATACCTTGTGAACAAGTTGTCCATGATCGTACACGATTAACACGTTAACAATTTATGCAGTTGAGGCAACACGATTACAAGAACACGAGTACAAGAACACGAGTGCACGACAAGTAGTAATGCATGATTTATTTAGCATAGCCTCCCTGAACAATTATGCATATACAAGATGTGTTCTATACTTAGCACGTTTTTATAGAACATTTGCACGAACAAGCATACGATAAGGCAACATTTCACAGGTTTTTGATTGACAAGCATAATAACCAAGTATATTTGTCTTTTATCTTGGTTTCTTTTATTATTATTTGGTATCGTTTGATCGGGGCATAGAAGAGTACAGATTTATTAGCTGTGAAGCTTGGAAGCAGGACTAGCTAATCGGGTTGGTAGCCACTCACTTAGATTTTGGAAAGAAGAAGGAAAGAGGCGCTTCACGACTCCGCTCGCAAGCCGCCTACTGCTCGTTCACCTGCACACGAACAGCTCGATTAATACTTCTTCCTCTCTTTCCATTCTCGGAATAGAAGTGCAAGTCAATGAACGAAAACAATGAAAACCATCGAAACCGTTCAAGGAAAACAAGCAAATCCCAAAACCAACTCAAAGCACGAAAGCAACAAGCGACATCGAAAACTGAGGCATTAAAAGATAGCAGCGGAGAGGTCCCTCCTGACTCTGCCGCTAAGCCGATCCTTGGGGCGCGGTCCACTGAATATGGAAATCGATTCCGAAAAAACAAATCCATAACGAGGACGAGTTCTTAATTCAATCTATCCCGATCGAACGATACCGTCTTGTGTTTCTTAGCCGCGCTCTCCGCATCGGGAGAACGGGGCGCTACATCCTACCCAACTAATTGGAAGTTTCGTCCCGAAACTTAGGGTAGAACTTACCGTTAGGGATTATTTCGTTGGGGACGACGATCAGGAAGGTTCGGACAGGAATTAATGGCATGGCCTAATTGTCCACACGCTAGGCATAACCCAAGTCTCAAACGACAATTGTTGGCAGTGTGCCCACGCTTTTTACAGAAATTACACGATGGCCCTGGGTTTCCTCTTTGGTGCCCTCCGTTGTTAGGGCATTTTGCAGCAGTATTTCCTCTATCGTTGCTTTGGCGTTTGTGAGTGGATGTATGCACAGCGCCGACAGGAACGTGAGGATAGTGTGGTTCGAGCGACAGGGCGTGATTCATGACTTCACGCATTGTCCGATACTGAGGAACGGCTACGTGCGAATGGATGACAGGGCGTAGTCCACCTTCAAACCTTCTAGCTCGACTCGCTGCATCAGGTAAATAGGCCCTAGCGAATTTGGAGAGTCGGTTGAACTCGGCGGAGTACTCTTTAACTGTCATGCTGCCTTGCCGCAGCTGCACGAACTCGTTCTCCATTTGACGTTGGATTGGAGGGGGTACATACTCCTCTTCGAACGCGGCACGAAAAGTCGTCCAGAGATCGCCTCCTCTCCGTGATCAAATTGGAGAGATCGTCGATGCACGTCCCACCAATCGTGCGCGTTGAGACGGAGCTGTAGTTGCGCGCAGGAGACGCGCTTATCTTCGGGGACCTCTAGCAGAGCGAAGTGATCTTCAAGTTCGGCCAACCAATCTAGAGCTACGACTGGGTCCTCAGTCCCGTTGAATGGAGTATTGCAGACTTTCTTGAAGTGGCCAAAGTCGAAGGCAGTCACGTCCCTCGCTCTTGGAATTTACGGTGTCTCTACTTCAAGCACGGGCTGCTCCACCAGAGTCGTTGTTGTTGCGGCGGAATGGTTGGCAGCCAAAGTCTGAACGATCTGATGCAGGGTATCTACCTGCTTCTGTTGGACTGAGAATCGTGCTTCTATATTGTCTTGAAACTTGAGCTGACTCTCTTCCGCTCGCTTCTCGGCCCGTTCATGGCGAGCCTCGTCCCTTTGTTGGTTTTCCCCCAACATCCGCAATATTTGCTGAACGGGATCGATGCTTGGCGTGGCTCGCTGGCTTTCTGAACTTCTCGAAGTGCCCGAACTACTTCCTTGGCGTTGCATTTCATCCGGGACTTGCGCTGCAGATTGCGCTGGATCCATTCCTTCAAAAGAAGGTAAATTACATTAGGATCATAATGTATTATGGACTTATTGCATGAACGTATCTCATTTTGGCCTAGCGAGTTCAAGAATTCGTACAGGAATTTGATCGTTAAAGGAACTTTTCCAGCACGAAGTCTAAGGAACTTTGAATCTGTGCTCTGATACCACTATGTCACGCCACGAGGCGTCCCCCGAGTCGTGACCGCCGTGCGGGCCTGGAGTTGCGCCCGCACAAGGCTTTACTGATTTTCATAGCAAACACATATTCAGAGTACGCAGATAAATTGAAACACAAATTTAAAACATAGAAAAGTTCTCTTTATTGATAATGAACATCTATTACAAACTCTTGAACGAGTTAGCTAATATGCCGAACGGCTTACAAAGGGTTGACTCAAAATGAGATAGCAGTCCTTTGCATTACATCCTTTTATAAACTCAAAATGATAAAGACCTCCAGGCTGGAGGATCGCTTTGCCACGGAGCTGCATTTGTGTATGAAGAGTTTGCAGCTTCGGACTTCAAAATGCTTCAGGGGGCGCGGTGAAGGTGCGCCAACAGTTGGACTGGATCGGGTAGACGACTTCGGCTCCTCGCTCGGTTCGCCTTGGTGCGGAGAACCTGTTTCAACGAGGGTCAGCATATCGAAACATGCTGGTGAAGGCGAGCTAGCCTGACTATACCAATCAACACATTATTTAGTGAAGCATGCATATTTGTGGGTTTCTATCTTGCCTTAGTTCATTTACAAGTAAGCAGCATATTGAATTTACTGAAATGAACGCGCCACCGTTAGGTGGATTTTACCTGACCGTCTGAATTACCTGCACAATACTTACCATGCCTTCCCTGCCACGAAGACACAAGTTAGTATGCAACAGGTTTAAATATACACGATGATCACTGGCATGTTTGCCATAGTGGACTAGTCCGAGGCAAGGATAGCATGCAACGATAGTACACGAGGCGCTGCAAGCCACCTTGTCCCGTACACGATAACTATTACACGAGTTCCGCCCGGATCGGATCGGTGCCAGTGCCCCAGCGACCGTCCGCAGAACTATACCTTGTGCACAAGTTGTCCATGATCGTACACGATTAACACGTTAACAATTTATGCAGTTGAGGCAACACGATTGCAAGAACACGAGTGCAAGAACACGAGTGCACGACAAGTAGTAATGCATGATTTATTTAGCATAGCCTCCCTGAACAATTATGCATATACAAGATGTGTTCTATACTTAGCACGTTTTTATAGAACATTTGCACGAACAAGCATACGATAAGGCAACATTTCACAGGTTTTTGATTGACAAGCATAATAACCAAGTATATTTGTCTTTTATCTTGGTTTCTTTTATTATTATTTGGTATCGTTTGATCGGGGCATAGAAGAGTGCAGATTTATTAGCTGTGAAGCTTGGAAGCAGGACTAGCTAATCGGGTTGGTAGCCACTCACTTAGATTTTGGAAAGAAGAAGGAAAGAGACGCTTCACGACTCCGCTCGCAAGCCGCCTACTGCTCGTTCACCTGCACACGAACAGCTCGATTAATACTTCTTCCTCTCTTTCCATTCTCGGAATAGAAGTGCAAGTCAATGAACGAAAACAATGAAAACCATCGAAACCGTTCAAGGAAAACAAGCAAATCCCAAAACCAACTCAAAGCACGAAAGCAACAAGCGACATCGAAAACCGAGGCATTAAAAGATAGCAGCGGAGAGGTCCCTCCTGACTCTGTCGCTAAGCCGATCCTTGGGGCGCGGTCCACTGAATATGGGAATCGATTCCGAAGAAACAAATCCATAACGAGGACGAGTTCTTAATTCAATCTATTCCGATCGAACGATACCGTCTTGTGTTTCTTAGCCGCGCTCTCCGCATCGGGAGAACGGGGCGCTACAGGAGAGAGGTTGGGTAGGCTAGTCAAAGCTAGGGGGGTTGATTTCCTTCATTTGGGTTAAACCAATAGGATGGTGACACATCATTACAATTTTGCAATTAAGTCCCCAATAAATAGAAAATTACACAGATATGAGTTTCTTAATTTAATTAATTAGATACACTTGGCGTTCTAAAATTAATTAGGAATACATGGGGCCAAAATCAGGTCGGGTCACCAATATCATTAATGAAGAAGGCTCAGAACAGAATATTACCCTAATTTGGGCTGCACAAAAAATAGGTCAAGATTGCCTCCAATTTCGATTGGAACGCACAACGATACAGAAATTAAATTTATTTAGGAATTTAAATAAACGTCCGCGACGATTTTTGTGCGGCTAAAATGAAGCTCAAGAGATCATAATTATGAGTTACAAAAATGGCAGAATGGAAGGCGGACACGTCTAGGGCAATGTTGTGAAATTTGTTGGAATGCAAAAGCCAGGTAGCGCCCCAATTATCGAAGAAATGACAATGCGCAATAATTAAATAAATTAGGGTAATTAATTACGACATCCAAAAACTAATCCTAAATAATGTAATTAAATACACAATCCCTAAAATTTTGTCAGGTGTTCGTCTAGTGGGCTTCTAGGTCAAGTCTACCAGCTCAAACATTAATGAACATTGTAAATAATAATATATTTAATTACACATCTCATGCAACTATTTAATTTAAATACAATATCGAGAAATCATTCAATATAAATACCATAATATTAATAATATCTAAAAAATCGAAAATACCCCTGTTTTCAGAATGTGGTAGTGACAGACGACTCAAATTTGAGCCGATTCCAAGTCGCATTATAAGATTGGAGATTGGAGATTGGGATCCTCAGTCAAATTTATTTAAATTAATATTTTTGATGTAATATTGATAATATTTTTGATATTTATTTTATTTATAAATAAATCAATATAAAATTTATTATTATTGTTATAACGTGGGTTACTAAAGGATTAGATTTTTACTTTGTATTTTAGTCTCACATTGGTTAGAGATTAGTATTACAACTTCATTGGGTTGTATAAATAAGGCCTTTGACTCTCTCTTTGGGATTACACCAATAAGAGATCTTCTCTTCTATTTTCTTCTTTTTTCTTCTATGTTTATTCAAACACATTATCAGCACGAAGCTCTAACGGGATAAAATAAGCGAGAGCATCTTAGTGAAGTCGTCATTTGCGGATTCTCCACTTCGATAATAGGTATGGTTATTTATGTTTATTTTTTTTGCGTATGCATATCCTATACGCAGCCTAATGTTGATGTTTATACATCTCTTAGAATACCGCTAGGACAAAAAGAATAATTTTTATCCATTCATCTCACTTCTTTTAGTTAACTCTGATAGCACTCCGATGTTAATCGCATATAGATCTCTCGGAGAGAACGCTGGAGTTATTCTTTATTTATTTATTTGTTTTATATATGTTAATAAATTCAGATCAAAACCATCAGAGATCTGATGACCATGAACATTAATTGTTCTGAAGCCGATGCGAATATTGCGATTTCCTTTGCACCAGCTGCAACAGCTGCCTCAAAACCCTGATGATTGCATAAATGACTTAAAAAAAATTGAATTGTTAACTGAAGCAACATGTAAAACAATATAACATACTTTAAGGTTAGGCGTCAATACAGGAAGCCTCGCACCTTGTACACCTCGGATTGCATCCAAGACTTCTTTTGCATCTGCTAGCTATTGTTTCAGTAACATGCCATAAAGAAAAAGACAAAACCCTCATGAAGAATTCATCCTAGTACACAGATACTTCTAATCAAGCTTTCTATGAGAAACTTGCTCAAAGAAAATATAGGTGGGAATTTAAAAGGAAAAGTACTTAAAAGAAACCAAAAATATCTCAAAGAGTGATCAAATAGAAAGTCAAAGAATAGATTTAATTAATTTCAAGACAATTCTTGTCAGTGTCTCATAAGTTATATATCAATAAACTTATATATTAAATTGAATAATTAATTGTCATGAAAATTGTCTGTCCTCTATGGAAAATTAGTAGAGATTCACCAACTCCACTCTTTGGTTTAAAGAAGTTCAAAATTGGATCTAGAAAAGGAACAATAAGGTGACCACTCATGTCAAGTTTTACTCTTCACCAATCTGGGTAACAAAAGCAAAACTGTGTTTTTGGTTGATGCTAGTGGAAAGTTGAAATATGTGGGTTTGGTTAATTCTAGCTTACACAACTTTCTCAAGTTGAAAGTGGTGGTTTCAATCAGTGACAGCAAAAAATCAACCATCATTTTAATATTTGGTGTACACGAATCCTTTTTGTAGTTCATCTCTATTAAAGAATAAGGATAATATCCTGTGTCCAAAAAAATTTGATTCATTCTAGGTCCCAAAGTATGTGTCACAATAGGCAAGCTTACGCTTTATTTTTTGTATCCTTTCGTCATCCAATTCTGATCCATACAGCTTCTCCAGAATTAAGTTGAGTAACACCACCCATTTTCTCAACCAATACATGTATACAATGGCCAGGAGTTCATTAGAGACATAAACTCAAAACAGCTATATTAAATACTATAACATATCGAACATCTAGAGATGTATTGATATTACCAATTGAACACAACATGAACTTGACGTACAACATAATGAGGATCAATGTATTAAAGAGTGTGTAGGCATGGAAAGATGATCAGATGGGGAGAAATATTGGACCTAATGGAACCATGATCAGGTGAGCAGGAAACAAGATTTATCTGTCCACTGGAGACATCTAATGGGGATAACTGGCTATAGTGGACATGTCGATAGAGCTTACTGACTCATTATTGACTCTGAGTGGGTCTAACTGTTGTATGTAGCTAAGTGGCACATCATATGGAAGTGTAACATCATACGTAGGTCAGCTCTAGAGTCCCTCATGGTACTTATACGACTTGAAACCCTTACATGGCAACTTAAGTTCTCACTGGACTGTAAAAGCTCCCAAATCTCGTACTGCTTCTTGTCATGAATCATATATTGTCTAGCATTAAAGAATTGTATACTGTTTTACTAATCTTGAATCACTGTTTACTCCTCCAAATTTATGTATTTTTACCTGTCTTTAAATCGATTACTGCCTGCTGCTCTTCAAATGTATACTGCTCCCAACTCCTGGGAAGTATACTTCTTACAACTAGACATAAGTATAGAGAGATTCAAGTTTAAAATCCGTTATAAATATATTCGTATTGTATTATGATGCTTGATCTGGAAGTGTCATCACTGTTCACTAGTATTTATCGGGCTCGCATTATCTAACGACAACCTCATTATGACAAGTATGGAATAAAAATTTGTGTAAAGTCTCTCACAACTCCAAATCACATTAACAGCACTCTGGGTGACAACATACATGTGTAATCACAGAAGCTATGACCTAAATAACTATATATGTATGAACATCAAGAACCGCCTTTTAACTTTGATACCATCAAGCAAGTTCTTACACACATGGCAATGCTTGAACTTCACAATTAAAGGATGGTTATGGTAGCTTTTGTTTACCTGGAAATATACCAAACATGACGTAAAATCCTTCAAAGGTAATTCGATGATCCTTCAACCAAGGTTCAAAGTATCGGTATTGGACATTTTGTATGAGTATCGGTATCGGCAGTATTGGTGGTATCGGATCAGAGTATCGAATTTTTTGGTATCGGCAATATTAAATAATTATTACAACTATTTTTTAGTCTTTTCACGCAGTCTTAATAAAAATTAAAAAAATTATAACAACTATTTTTCCATCTTCTACATAATAAACTATGACATACTTTCATTGCACTTGCTAAGGAGGTCTTGGAATTGGCTTTAGTCAAAGGAGGGTTACCCATCCGGACTTCTGGTAGAGTAGTAGTGGATCCAAGGAGATCAATTAGTTAAAGGAGGTTGCTTTTCAATATGGCAATACAAATACATAATACATATTTTTGACATTAGAAGATAAGTAGTCAAATGGTTAAAGAGTGCTATTATATGATAGATGCATTGTTCTGATCCTTAAGTAAACTTATTTTTTTGCATAAACTTTTTATTAACGACTATACTAATTTTTTTTTCTTCTGTGGGTGGGGGCCTTGGAGCTTGAGTCCCCCTCTGATTTCAATTTAATTATATTGAAGCTAATGTGGAGAGAAAAGTAGGTTAGTATTAAAAAAAAGGTATTTGTGGAAAAAAAAGTAGATTAGTGTTAAAAATATGAAAGAAAACTATTTTTTAGTCTCTCACATTGGTCTGCATGTGCCATGTGATTGTGTCCTTTGGCAAGAAAAGTATGTCAGTGTAAAAAAACTAAGTGTATGGATATGTGTGTGCCATATAAGAGAGAAGTATGGAAAGAAGTTTGAATTAAATGACACTACTACTCAGGAGCAGACTGGTGTTAAAAAACTGAGTGCATGAGTATGTGTGCCATTGTGAGAGAGAAGTATGAATTAATGTTTTGATGGAGAGAAAAAAGTTCAGCTTTTGCGTCTCTATCAGCCCATTCCTAGAAACCAGGTTAGTGTTAATTGACACAACTGCCATCAGGAGGAGCTTCACCCCAAAAATTTGGTTGGGAAAAGATTTGTCATTTGGCAAGAAGAACAGTAATTGTCATAAATTATGGACTTGTATGCTCCATATTTTATTTAGGGATGTTTCGTTTTCTCCTCTTCCTCCCAGTCCCTACCTCCTCGCCTCCTCGCCTCCATACTTCCTCCCAGTCACAAGCTGCAGAGCACGAATGGTGCGTCACAGGCGACGTCGGCCACGTCATCGGTAGAGAAGAAATCAAGTTTAGTAGAGGTAATTTTTCTCGCAATTTTTTTTAGAATTTAATCGTTCAATTTGTGGTTCGTATCAATCCGTATCGGTCGGTATTGGTTACTTATCAGCCGATACGAACCGATACGATACATTTTTACAATATATCGAACGATACCGATCATTTTAGTGAGTATCGGATCGACAATGCCCAAATTCGATCTGATACGGTCGATACGTACCGGTATCGGCGGATACTTTGATCCTTGCCTTCAATAAAACTAGCACCCAAGCCCAAAATATAAAAATTAAACAATAACCTTTCTGCACAATAGCCCAGGAATGTCGTTAAGGAACCATCAAAATTCAAGTTAAACCACTTTACTCTCCTCTCACAGCAAGAGGGAGCAGATGCATTGTGAATGGCTTACCAACCCATTGTTAACAGGCCAACTATTTGAATCAAGCTAATAATACTCTCTCTAATGAGCGGGGCACAAAGTTCTTCAACCTATTTCTATTTTCACCCATTGAAGAAAAGAGAATAAGAGAGGTTAGGAGGTGGAAATAAAAAACATGAGATTGAAAGGGGGAGAGAGAGAGAGAGAGAGAGAGAAGAGAAAAGTAAGGGAAAACAAGAAGGAAAGGGGATTCTTATAAAATGTTAAGAATAAGGCGTAATTAGAATATTTGAGTTTCCTAACTTCGTTTCACTATGATAAACAGGGGGTTATCTGTTCATTCCATACTAGTGATATGGGTCAAGTGCAATCTACAAATAAACTATAAGTAAATCACATTGCAAGATTGTGAGAATTTCAGCCTAAAGCTTCAGTGGTGTAGGACCCAATAAATGTATCAAAGAGGTATTATATTGCTAAAATCAATACTCACAATGAACATACTTGAATCAAATTATGGTTTTTGTGTTAAGAAGCAGACACTCCAAAACTCATGTTGTATAGAGTCCTAAGAAAACTGCACACTCAAAAACTCATGTTGTGTATATGTCATGTAGCATCAGATACAAGTATTAGGCATGCCACAAACCCTCGAAATACACAACAACACACCAAAATAATGTCGAATCCGTGTCTAAAACGTGTCGTGTCGAATCCATGCTCGTGCAACATAGTGCCGTTAGTCCTCATGCAAGTCCAAGACTCAAAGTTTGACTTTTGAGTGCAATATAATACATATACAAACACCTAAAGTCTCACAACCTATAACATATGATTTTGTCACAATTTATATTTTACTTCTATTAAAATAATCTTAAAACTAATCTAAACTCTTTATAGTCTAAGGAAACTTGGAGGGTGCTTTGTTGAATGAGTTTAAACCGCATAACGAAAAGCTAAGTATACTAACTAGGCACCAAATGAGTTTTACACCACCACCCCCCTTCCCCTGTTCATGCTCCTGCTTACCTTAGGTAGGAATTTGGCAGGTCAACAATAGATCACAATAACTTTGTTTATTCCTTTATGAAGCTTTCTTATCCAATTATATTCCATAGGTGATCCATTCTAATGGGAGAAACTTGAATATGAGTTGTCATTTTTTATCACAATATATTGGAGCAGTTGCAAGTGAAAATTGTAAGTAAACGACATATCGGTTGGCGTAGTGGAATTTCAAATCTTTTTCAATATGCTCACTCGGTCATCTGACACATGAACTCTTCACGGTATCAAAATCGATCTTCTAATTCAGAACTTCCATATCAATTTTACCGATACGTTAACTCGTTACTTATCTGAGCAAGCAATATCTACTTTATGATCTTAGGACCGTCCTAGGCAATGTGATACAGTGATAGATCATATTGGTTATCGAGATCAAATCATTATAAGCATCTCGATTTCTACACAAGCATAACTAATACCTTAATGATGTTTGAACTACACAAGTGTACAGTCTGTAACGATATTCGCATGTGCTACCATGAGTCTAACAAGATTTGACTTGGCCGACTGACCACAAACTTGATGAATTTAGTTTTGTACAAATTATACTATGTTCTGACATAGCCAACCAACTCTAGGCTCAGCCAAGGATCAAAGTATCGGCCGATACCGATACGTATCGACCGTATCCGATCGGACTTAGTCGCTGTCGATCCGATACTCACTAAAATGATCGATATCGGCCGAGATACTGTCAAAATGTATCGTATCGGTCTGTATCGGCTGATAAGTAACCGATACAGACTGATACGGATAACAAATCGAACGATTCAAGAGAAAAAAATTGTGAAAATAATTACCTCAACTAATAGTAGGCATTGAGAGCATGTCTTTCTTCAATACATTCCTTTAGACCCTTTCTTGCTCTTGTTCTGAATTTCAGTAATAGTATCCATGAGATACTATCCCCATAGTCCATGAGGATAGGCCCCCATATTCATATTCAAAAAACAAATGCTGAATAGGTGTCCTTTGCTTTCTGGTGAAGAGCACAAGTACTGTCTATAATGGTACAACCGTACAACATCAGATAGGACATGTTGCCACAATATCCAGAGTACCACAAAACTTCATGTCACTCCAACATTGTAGGGGGGGTCCTCTAGACAGCATATGCTGATTTTAAAGAAAAAGGCCCAGTGTTAGTAAGGGTCCATATCCAGTAATCCTCTCTCTGGCAAAGGGGTAGTAATTCTAGCTGCTATATTCCACTGCCCGTTGTTAATGATGCTGATGACTAGAAACAAGGAGATGTTTCTCAATGACCACTCATTCTGGAGGAGTATCATTATCAATAGAGGTTAAGCTTAAGAAGACTTCTCCTGTGGGGATTATAGCCTACAGCTTCCCTAAATATAGTTTGGTTCTTGAAATTTCCTATGAAGTCCAAACAAATCATATAATTTGTTTTTCTATTCGGAGTTTCTTGCCCATGTCAAGGTATTGAAAATTGTTGATATGGTATGTTGGGTGTCATATTTAAGTATAGTATAAGCACATGGGAATATCCTGAGGACATATTTGGGATGCCAGAATATGTCACAGGATATTCCATTATGAGATTATTGTCATAATGATTGAGATCATTGTATTAATGACTGTAAGGCTATATAATGCCAATGAGACAATCAATAAAATCATCAACTAATTTCAACATGGTATCAGAGCTATGGCCTTGGGAGTTGCAGAGCTGCTATGGTTGAAGAATATGCTGGTGGAACTGAAGCTGGATCAAGGAGCCAAGATGAAGCTGTGGTGTGACAATCAGTCAGCTATTAGTATCGCCAACAATCCAGTACAGCATGACAGGACCAAACACATCGAGATTGATAGATTCTTCATCAAAGAGAAGTTGGATAGTGGATTACTGGAGCTTGGCCATGTTCCAACCAGGGATCAAGTAGCAGATGGACTAACCAAGGGACTCGCCTCAGTGAGCATGATTAGAGGATGTGACAAGATGGGCTTAGTGAATATCTTTCACCCATCTTGAGGGGGAGTGTTGATATGGTATGTTGGGTGTCATATTTAAGTATAGTATAAGCACATGGGAATATCCTGAGGACATATTTGGGATGCCAGAATATGTCACAGGATATTCCATTATGAGATTATTGTCATAATGATTGAGATCATTGTATTAATGACTGTAAGGCTATATAATGCCAATGAGACAATCAATAAAATCATCAACTAATTTCAACAAAAATCCAAATCAGTAAAAGATTGAGATTTCGTGAAACTTTCAGTCTGTTGCTTTTATTGCTTGGCACAACCTATCAAAACAGTACTGAAAAATTCAATGGCAGCATGATTTAGTGGTCTCCTCTAAGCAGTAATACCATACCAGAAGAAGAGGTATATCACTCCCACCACCATTGTTGTGCCACTATGACAACCTACTGCTCCAGAACTAAATCGGCGCTCCATTGTACTCAATGTACCTACCTTTCTCTCACTGCTTGCTCCTAAATAAGGAGCTTTTGCAAGGGTGGCACATTACGAGAATTTATTATATTTTTAGGGTAAGAACCAACTAGTGTTGGGGAGGGTTGATTGTACTTGGGTCAGATTCAAGCACCTTACAAACAAATTGGTACCACAGGTAGGCATTGGTGAGCATTAGCTCAGGCTAGAATAGTGTTCCTTCTTTACAAGAACAATTATGTTTTTTAAGAACATTCAGCCCAAAACATGTAAAACTCTGAAGACACTCCATGGGAAGAGAAAAACAGAAACCACAACAAAAGGAAAGTAAGTCGTGCAAAAAAAATTATAGCTCTTTAATTGAATTCCTTCTTAGCATCAGCTTATTAGACAAAATAGATGTTACTTTATTCTCAAGAGTACATATAATGGTCCTTTTGATTAAATAGATGCTGATGTTACCTATGGTACCCATTTTGGAGAAATAAAACTTGTGGCCTCAACAACTGGCAATCCAGTATTAACAAAATAATACTTGCTTAGGAACATGGTAAGAGCAGTCAGGAGTTTTTTAGCCTTTGCCTTCTCTCTCACAAATGTGAACCAAGTACATCTTGTCTAAACCAATTGAAAAGACATCTTACCATGGATAATGAGCCTTAAAATCAGAAGGCATGGATCTTATATAAGCAATTTCAAGGACTCTCTCACCACATTATGCCATCTCATTATTATGTCATGTTATTTAAGTTGTGTCGTCTCGTCTAAGTTGGTTCAAAAAAAAAAATTTATTCATAAAACATTTAACTTTTTCATGAGTTTAAATTTATTCAAATTATAAAGTAGAATTTTAAATTTTACAATGTAAATTAGGGTTAAGAATTTAAAATGGGGTATATTTCATCTAAGTTATATTTTCCACAATTTTTTATTAGGAGTCCATTTTTGTTCACCCACAAAAACTAGGGTGGATGTTCACCCTTCCATACAATGGTTGTCACGTGTCATTTGCATCCAACCTAATACCATTTTGGGAGTAGTTTGGTGAACACCACACTAATTTTGACCACTAATTTGATATGTGGCAACCTTTGAGTGAAAGGGTGAACATCCACCCTACTTTTGGTGGGTGAATAAAAATGGTCTCTTTTTTAATAGCTCTATTTTTATAAATTAAAAATTACAATGGAGGATTTTAAGCTTCTCTGTAGCTAAGCAATAATTTTTACACGACTTTAAAATTTATTCAAAATTATAAGGTAGGATTTTAAATTCATAATGTAAATTAGAGTTCAAAATTTAAACAGGATTATATTTCATCTTAGTTATATTTTCCACATTTTTTAAATAGTTATATTTTTGTAAAAGTGCAATGGGTACTTTTTGCTAGTATCAAATTATGTCCAAATGTATCAAATGTTTTCCCATCTTTTTAAAGTACTTTTTATTATTTTTTGGCTTTCCGAAATAAAAAATTCGAACTCCGATCCGAAACAGCTGAAGTTGCCAAATCGTCGATACCGATCATAGGAAGGGCCTGAAACTGATTCTCATACCCACATTGCAAACCTTGTTCAATTCCCTACAAAAGAAGGCATCATTTTGCCTCTTCTTCTACCTTTATAGTCTTGGGAACTTTGAGGGTACTTCTTCGTTACATGAGCTTAAATTGAATAGCCAAAAGAAAAGATTAGGCTACCTACCCACAAACTGGTCATTTAGGTTATATAGAGCTTTATTATTTATTATGCTGCATGGCCGACCCCATTTTGATGGGAGAAGTATTTGAGTAGTCATTAACCAATATTGAAGAGAACCAGCATCTCCTAGGATGAATTCACAGTAGAGAATTTTGTGTAAAGCGTCATGATCATCAACTCCTGCTTGAATTCACATATTTACTCAATAGGATGATAGAGGCCTTTACTCTCATTCATAAAACAAATATATCACTAAACTATGTGGAATCCCAATACTTAGACATATAGTAAAAATATGAATTACCTTGTTTCCTATGTCTCTTATTCCCTTGACATTGTTAACCGCACTATATTGACGATGTTGAAAATACCATGATAAATGATAATTATCAGAAACTATTTGGTTCTTGCAATGGCTTGTGGTCCTCGCAATTGAGAACCCAGCTCCAGACATATTTTTTTGTTGTCGGTCGCATGCATATTTTTCACTGTGACAAAAAAAAGAAAAAAAATCAGAGAACATCAAACATGTTATAAGAAATATGTCCATTATGCAAAACAATAAATAAAAGCAACATAAAGATTCATGATAAAATATATAAGAAGTCTTTGAGCTACATTAATGAGATAATCATGATGTGTTTCCTTGTGCAGTAATTAAAGCTTTCTTCACTGTGACGAACATGTCCTAAGTAAATTATGCAAAACAATAAATAAAAGCAACATAAATATTCATGATAAATTATATAAGTCTTTGAGCTACATTTATGAGATGATCATGATGTTTTCCATCTTTAGACTTTGCTTTTAGAATGTGTAGTTACGATTTTATTATCAATAGACTTAATGCTTCTAACTATATGGCGATCTAGTGGCCTGCATTAAGATTAGAACCCAATTGGTGCTTTCAACAGAATTGGTGCATGTAGTAAGGAATGACAATTGACAGATTTTTCGTGGTTGGATAATTAAATATATGTGGTAGTCAGACTACAACTTACCACTTAACTGATACAATGTTACTTATTATATAGGTGATGCAACTGAATCATAGGTTTGGGTTCCCTAACCTGGCCTGCACCTAAATCCATGATAGTACCTCTAACCCAACAACAAAAATGAGCCTATACCTTCCATGGGATTCCCAAAATATAATTCTTTCAACTCACCACCTTACTGAAATGAGCCTTTTCATTTAGTAACTAATGTCAATTCCTGGAGGTTTTTTCACGGTTGGATAATTAAATATACATATGGTAATCAGACTGCAAGTCTCCACCCAACTGGTAGAAATTACAAACACTACTAATACCACAGTTATCTATAAGAGTGATGCAAATTCTAACCATGGGTTTGAATTCCAACCTGGACTAAACCTAAATCTATGAAACTTGTAGGTTTTAACCCTTCCACTAAATAAGCCTCTACATTCTACAGGATTACAGAAAATACACACTCCAAAGTAAGCACTACATCCATGTCGGTCACACATTGAACAAAAGATTTGTAGCTGGTTGTCGACCTTGCAACAATCCTTTATGTTGATGTCAAATTCGTAGCCATGGAAGCTATAAGAAGAAGATGGCTATGTCATAAAGCCATTGGCGAATAGGCAAACCTATTTGTTGGTTGAGGTTGATTTCAGGCACAACCAAAGAGCACCCTCCAACTTACCCTAGTATATATAGGGTCTAGACGAAGAGAGAAGATAATAGAATTTACTATAGGAAATTTGCATTCATCTCTACAACATTAACTCATTAAGACAAAGAGTGACAACTCATCTTAGTGACACACATCAAGCGTGACGGGAAACACCGACTAGAACATGCAACATTTGGTGACATGTTGATAACACCGTGTCCATATCTCATTATGTCATATCATTTTTTACAATAGTATCTCATTATGTCATCATTATGTATAACATATGTTTAAGCATAGTTCGAGGTATCCGTCGATATCGATACGATACACCTGATATATATCGATTTTGGCATGTCCAGATCCAATACGGAATGCTACCGATAATGATCTATACATACGTTGAGGGGTCTCTTTTCTGGTCAATCCGATAGAGAAAAATTGAACGAAAAGATAGAAGAATGAAAAAGTAGTGTCAACACAATGATGTTGTCTCGCTAATGATTGCAATGTTAGAGTGTGTCGATAAGATTCATTATTGATAAATTATAACATTTATCATTTGTCAACTTGTATATCTATAAATTCACAACATTCATCCATATTAATATTATTCCATTCAAAACTATGTATTGTTGTTACACTGTCTAAATGCAACTAAATAAAAATTAGTATATGTTGCAAATGGAATATTATTTTATTTAAAACTAAAGAAAAACAACATTATATATATATATATATATATATATATGTATATATATATATATATATAGACAAACAGACGTTTCAAACATTTTTAAGTTTTTAAAACCATTTTATATCATTTTTTGGCTTTCCAAAACAAAGAATCTAATACTTTGATACGAAACTGTCGAAACCAATGATATCAACCGATTACGATACCGATATTTTGAACCTTCGAACTTTTGAGGGTTATTTAGTTGACATATACTATTTTAACTTTGTAGCAACAATAAAGATGACTACTAATAGAATCCCCTAAGCACAATAGGGAGATACATACCCAGAAAGTCGGTCAACTACATCTTATTTGTCACGCCCCAGTCCCAAAATATTATGGAACTAGGCCACGTGGCATTGGCCAGCTGACACGTCTTCGAGGATATCCCAATTTAATGGATCCTGGCGAAGTGTGCTACGCAGTCCTAAATCTAACAAGTCTAATATATCAACAGGCAGTGTCTAATCTCATCCACAAACAACAAGTAAAATACTGAAATGAAAGACTGGAATATAAGGACATAGTCGAATGACATAATACAACTGAAATATGTCTGGTGGGAACAAACCCACTACAAAATGTACTGATAGTCTGAAATAAAGTACTGATAAGAAGAGTGACTGGAACAACGGCTAGCTAGGTAAGGAGCTCCAGTCATAGGCGGAAGGCCTACCAATCTGATCAGGGGTACTCTGATGGAAGTACCT
Organism: Iris macrosiphon; assembly: GCA_036927795.1. Lineage (NCBI taxonomy): Eukaryota > Viridiplantae > Streptophyta > Magnoliopsida > Asparagales > Iridaceae > Iris > Iris macrosiphon. The sequence continues at coordinate 164,113,637 of JAYESA010000009.1, read as the reverse complement.
CCAGCTCCTCGTCAAGAGCAAACCTCGCCTCCACACCTGGCCCATAAACTGTGGGATAATAGGCCTCGTCCAGATCTGGAAGATAACCAGGTCCTCAGAGGGACGTAACAAGATACAATATGCATGCCAGATATAGTACTGAATAAAAGTAAAGAGGGGTGTGCTAACCATCTAAGTGAATGCAATGTAAGGACAACCTCGGAACGTATAAGTAGGTGTAGGCATAACATCCAATGTCCTCTAGAGTGTGGTATCTGCAATGTCCATCATTCCGAAGAATGAGGTATCTGTATATATATAACGTCCACACTCTAAGGGACGTGGTATCTGCAATGTATATACGTCCGTACACTCCGTAGAGCACGGTGTCTGAATATAGGGAGTCACCGGGTCTATGGTTCCTCTGGATACCACGAAATCCGGTGGGGGTATCCCATACGTTTGTCAGTTGTCCTTCCCGCCCAATGTAGATACGCAAGTCGAATGTACGACTTGAGTGTACCGTATCTAGATGTCAAGTCTCAATTAACTATATTATTCTAGAATACAAGCTAGTCCGTGATGCATGTCGTACGTACCGATAGCGAATCGGGTACGCGGACCCGCATCCCAATATGAATGTACCATCGCGATACGTGTATAGTGCCATGGTCAAGGAAGATATCAAAATATCCTCACAGAAGAAGGTGAGTCAGCTAGCAACTAGGACATGTATACTATTCATCGACGCATTGTCGACTGCACCCGAGTTAATCTCGGACGCTCACAGTTTATGCATATTTGCAACATTTAATCATTTAATTTTAAGCAGTAAATCAGCAAGGTATACTTGCCTGTCCCGGGTAGCTGCGAAATCCAAAGCCCTGCTCCTGATGCCTCGGCAGTAGTGTCCAGCAATCCTATATAGGATGTAGTAATGACCAAATTAGTCGCTACAATAGCACGACTAATACACGCTGTTAGTATCTACAGCTGTCAAGGGTCGGGACAGTATATACATATAGTTATTATAAGTATATACATATACATTAAATCCTTTTTAATTATATTAAAATATAATATATTGTTCATTTGTATAAAAATAGTACTTAGGTATTAATTAGCAATAATACATATATTAAGTAAATATATATATATAAAATAGATAACATTCAAAAAGTCCTATATATATAACTATTTAGATACTAATTATGTACATAGATAAATATACACAACATTATTTATAAGTATTTAAATAGTAATTTTGTGCCTAAGTAAAAATATGCATAACATTATTAATTAGGTAATAATACATACATTATTTATATTTCAGAAATATACATTTATTTGTATATATATATATATATGTGTATATATACATATATACATATATACTTTAGGTATTTAATCATACCAAGTATTTATATATATACTATGTATACATATACATTCATTAATTAATTACATTTATATATATATATTATATACACATTATACTCAGAAAATATTTACAGTATATATACATTTAAATACTATAAAATACAGAAAAGAATATATATATATTCAGAATACATAATATACATATTTAAATACTGAAAATATGAGATCCATACATATAAAAGCTTGCAACCTAAAAATACATGCATAATTACTAATAATTATACATAAAATGTTGAACCTTACTGTAGCTCAGGTCGAGGGGGTCACGGTGGTGGACCGTCGCCGACGGGGGTGGCCGGACGGCGCTCCGGCGAAGCTTGGGGTCGTCGGCACAGAACTGCGCGGTTCAGGGAGCGGTGGCGCTGCGGGGTCGATATCTCCTCGGGGTGGTGGCGGCGTTGGCTGAAACTTTACGGGGAGGAAGAGGACTGGCTGGGGGAGGGTCGGCGGAGTTTGGTGGCCGGAGGTATGGTGGTGGAGGAGTACGAGGAGAAAGGGTGTGTCGGCTGTCAGTGTGGGGAAGGGAACAGCCGGGTCTGTGGTGGTCGGTGGGCTGCTCCGGCGTCGTGGTGGCGGGTGGCTCAGGTTGTAGGTGGGGGGGAGACAGGCGAGCGTGGTCGGGTCGGTGTGGTGGCGGCCGGTGGCTCAGTTTGGCCAGAGTCGGGCTCGGGGAGGAGGGTTGGGGTCGGGCTGAAGGAATTTGTTGGGGAGTTGGGGAAGCTTCTACATGATGAAGGGAGGGCTAGGATTTAGGTATTTTAAATGTAGGGCCATGATGTGCCCTACATAAAGTGATGTAGTACAAGGGAAAGGGGGGAAATTAAATGCATACGGTTGGTCATGACCAATACTTTTCTCCATGATGGTTTGGGCCAATGAGAGGGGGACACCTCATTGCAATTTTGCAATTTTGCCCCTGAACAATTTGGTATTTGCACAATAATTAGAATTGGGGATTTAATATAACCAAACACCATGTTTGGTGTTCCTCATTGGACTAGGGTGGTGTATGGTGTTTTGTATGAGGCTTGTGGGTGTGGATGTGGGTTTGGGTTTGAGTTGGGTCTAATTTAATTGAGGTTAGGTAGCCACATTAATTAATTTATAATTAATGTAACGGGTGTCTCTAATTTAATTTAAATAAAATCTAGGAGTCTAAATTTGGTTGGACAAGGGTCTTTGGTGTAGTAGGCTCAGTGTACAATAATATCGTGATCTGGGTTGGTCAGAACTGGTTGAGGTTGGGTCTCAATGTCAATTGGAACGGACAGCGAACGTAATTACGCAATTTAATTAATTTGCGTACGGACGTTTGTAACGACTTTTGTGCGACTAAAATCAGGCACGAAAATCGGTATCCGGGGTTTGTTCTAAGTTCAATATGATGGGTTGGCAGGTCTAGGTCAAATATGTGGAATTTGTTTTAGGGTAACAGCTAGGGTATTATATCAATTAATCAAATCATTTCACAGGTATTTATAATACTATATATTAATCATAATTAATTCAGGTTAACCCTAATCATGCTAATTAAATTAGTTAATCCTAATTTCTGGTCGAGGGGGTTTACATTATTAGAACCTAAAATCATGTAATACTTGAAGATGACTAGCTTTCAACATGACGTTAACCCTTTATCTTGGTGCCAAATTCCTAAAGGAAGCAACTATAAGCAAGAGAGAGTTATGGCGTAAAACCTAAGTGGCCAATTGGGAGGTAGGTAGACTACCTTTTGGATATACGGTTTAACCTCACTCAACAAAAGAGCACCCTACAAGTTCCAATAAACTATAAAAATAGACAAAGACGTAAGTTGATACAATTTGTTACAGGGAATCACGGTCATCTCTATGAATAGGCAAAAGAGTAGAAGGATGGACAATCACATAAATACAGCTGCCACTAATTTAAAGATGACAGCTTTATTGAAATGGTGACAATCACATTGTTCTAAGTAGATTAATAAAAAAGTGAAAAAAGCAACTGCAAACAGATCAATAACAGTGAATAGATGAGAACCTAACTTCTCCACCATCCTCAATGTATGTTATTTCACTGTTTCACATTATACATTCCCAGTTCCGTTTTGGCAAACCAAGTTAAGTTATAGGATAGTCATACTCACTGCACCCATGTTGACCTCTAATGAACGGGTTATGTTTTATAAAATCTGTTACAAGTGGATCATTATAAATTCACTAGTTTGTTACTAATCTACTAGTAAGACAACCAATTACATGCATGAGCCATATCATATTTGCAATTAATTATAAGTTACTTTCTAGTTTTTCATACTTGCACATCCCTATTCAACATCTAGGATTTATTTTACCTTTTATATCTTTACATTACACCTTGCTTCAACAAGCACTTACCTAATTTCCAACATCTTGCCTTGAATAGATATCGCCTTTATAACTCTGGTGGTAAGTGCGTAAACTCCTCCACCCATGACTTGTCATACACACCTAAATTTTGATTCTTGACTTCCGAGCAATAATTGTGAGTGTTTAACAATCGTAGCCTAGATCAAAAGAAGAGTATGTAATGAGAATAGAGTTTTCAAATTTGAACTTCAAGTCAATCCTCCTGGGAGAAGAAATATGACAACACATTCTAGTTTATCGTATTTTTGTTGAGGTTCTTTTGTGGTAAAGGGTTTTAAGTGTGAAATCATTTAGACTAGATTCTTAAATTACTTAGACTCCTAAATCAATTGAATGTTCTAAGTGTTAAATTGAGTCCTATGTTTTGATTTTTTTTACATATTTTATTACTTAGATTATCATATTACTTAATACGACATTTATTTTTGTTTTATTTTTATTTTTACTTGTACTTATGATTGTTATATTACTTGTTGGTTTTAGGACATTTTGTACACTTAGAGTCTTAGATAAAAAAATTAGTATATGTATCCCCCCTGACAACACACACACACACACACACACACACAGAGACACACACACACACACATATATATACATATATATATATATATATATATATATATATATATATATATATATATATATTTGGAAGAAGGTAATTTTATAAATGAAAAAACATGTTACATCACAGCTTCCCGTCAGGTGGGAGTCTTGGTTGTTCTCAACCCATTCACATCAAACTCTATATTGTAAAGAATGCCAGCTCTAGCAGTACAAAGTCCCTCAAAGATCCGGTTGTTTCAGTCCTTCCAGATATGTCATACAGCCGACATTAGCCTGGTGTATGCCTCTCTGAACCATAGACCTCTCCGGCTACGAGACCCCCTGATACTCCCGATGATCGATGTTATACCCCTGTCCACATTATCGTGCAGTTTGAGGATCGCCGCCTGCCACTACATCATATATATGTACACTAAAGTAGATATCCAACATTTTAATATGTGTCCCTAACATGTCTTTGATATCCAACATCAGACTTCTCAAAACCCAATCCGACATGGACGCGACATCCGACATCTAAAACCTTTTAAATGAAACACAAACAAGACTTAAAATTGGCTACTACAAATTAGCAATGTATTTTTGTATTTCATAATCTTTAAGCATCGTATATCAGTAATTAAATTTTACATGTTGTAAATAATAAATGTATGATTGCTTACTTGCATTTGTTGGATGAACTGCTTTCTCTACCTTCATTTATTTCTATTTCATTTAACCTTGGACCGCAATTGCTTGAATTACTTCGAAGTGCACCAACATTGTTGACATTCTAAAAATTCTCTGTACATAGGGGGGCCACTAAACTCGACATTACAGAAGTGGTTGGGAACAGGAGATTGGGAATCAATGCATGTGATAGACTAGTCAACCACGTACTGGATAATATTTTTGGTCTCAGCATCATATCAACAGCATAACATGACGGATTCTTGCATCTCAGAAAGAACTAATGCACAAAAACTGAGGTACCTGATCAGAACAAATAGTTAAAACTGAAACTGTGTTAATCATCTAAAAGAATATCATAAATCTTTCCAGCATAATATAAACAACAACAAAGCCTTTATCCCAAATTTTGAGGTTGGCTGTTTGAATCATTTTCTCCCATCTAGCTCTGTTAATATTAACAAAATATCATATTATGTTAAGCATAATATGTGTATTGTTAAAAAGTGTAAACATAACAGAGAAATCTTCGTCGGGACAAAGGTTGAGTCTAGTTGACAAGGGATAACAAGGGAAGGTATCCATATTTATTGATCTAGAGCATATATCAAACCTAGATTATAAAATCCAACACATACATAGAGGATATTAAGAAGATAATAGTAATGGAGCTGAATTTTTAGCCTTATACCACTCTCTTTCTTTTGTATTGTATTTTGATAGTATCATAATAATAAGTAATGCAACTGGCATTGTACAAGTAATTATTATAATGATGAACTTATTTATATTAATTAAGAATAAAAAAATTATATATAAGCTTTTGGTGTTGGTTTAAAAATCCATTTGGTGTCATTCTTCTTATAGTTCTTTGTCTTCAAATTCTTAGTAGCAGAAGGGATCTTAAATCTCATATTGTTGAAGATCTATATTGCACTTAAATGCTAAAAAAATGAGTTCAGCAATTTTAAGGTCTATATTTTCCATCAAGTATGATGGGTGATTTCTTGTGGTTACTTTCTATCTATCTACGAAGTTTGTAATTGATACTATGGTTCTGAAACAAAAGGGACTGAAGTTTGTAATTGATACTATATTTTTCATCAACTTTGCCAAGGGAACAAAGGGAGCAGTTTTAAAGGCTGAAGAAGGCAATCTGGATCTGTGGTAGAAATTTATCTTGGTGAACCCCCTTTGTTTGGTGGGCACGAATGATTTTTCCTCTATATTTCTCTACAACATCAGTTATTGACCCTTAGGAAGAGCCCCAAAAAATTTGTTGCAGAATGTTACATACAGTACACTTACTAATACACATTACTGAAGACAGCATATTGTCAAACTTTAATTTGATCGATAATGATAGGCATATATAGACATGGGTCTCATCAACCTTGAGAAATTCATGTTCAAAAGAATCAAATGTATGCTGCTCTTTCTTATATTTCAGTTTGAATGTACATACATAATTTGGATATCAGTTGAATCTCGATAGGACTTTTATAGTGATACAATTCAGTAGTCCTCTATTTCTTGTGCAAAACTTTGACACAAAAGCACATCTCATCTTAGTTTGAATGTACATAATTCACTATTCTTCTACAAAACTCTGATTACTCTTTCTTGTGCAAACTCACAAAACTTTGAGACAACAAAAGCACATCTCATCTCAGTGAAATCTGACCCATACTCCCTGGCTGCTGGGCACTCCTGCATGAACCACAAACAAGAGATAGTATCCGGGCGGAGCGATCTGTGGCGTCGGCGGTGCGAGGATGTCTGCCTCGTACATGAAGGGCCCCGCTGGCCTCGTCCCCTCCATTGTCAGCACCACCATCCGTTGGTTCATCCCCACCGAGTGCGTCTGGAACGAGGGCGCGATCGCCACCACCTCCAGCTCCGGCCCCGGCCACCGGAGGAACCCGGTCACCGAGAACGTCACGGAGATCCTCTCCCCGTAGCCAACTGCGCCCCACCCGGTTTCGATCCTTGGCCGTAGCCCGCTCAAGGCGGAGTCCAGGTACGGTGGGTGGAACGCCTCCATGCTCAGCTCCGTCGGGTAGTTGGTCGTTTTGGAGAAGTCGTAGGTGCGGTGCGGGTTACTTCCTGCCACCAGGACCCGCCCGAAGATGTCGAGGATCGCCGAGGAGTGGTACAGCCGGGGGATCTGGGACGGGTTGAGGACCTGGAATCGCGACCCGGCAGGGGAGTTGGGGGAGTACATGACTGGCGTGTACACCGGGTTCTCCGCCAGCTCCCACGCGGCAGTGCCGGACCCGGCACCGTTCACAATCAGCACGTCTCCTGTCGGAAGCAGCACCATATCACCCATCACCCGCGGCATCGGCATCGTCTCCATGGCCCAAGCTGGGTTCGGGTCGGTGACGGTGATCCGCCCGCAGGTCTTTGCAGCGGGTAAGAAGACCTTCCTGGTATTGGCCGCCTCATAGGAGCCGGACGGCGCACCGCCGCAGACCAGCACCTCTGCCCGGGTCGTCAGCGGGTCGGGATGCTGCGGGTGCAGCGGTAGCAGCACCGAGGACCCGGTACTTGGATAGCTCCTGGGAATTGAATCTGGAATTGGCGGGAGGGTCTTGACAATGACGTTGCGGATCGGATCGAGGATGACGGATCGGGTATTGGCGAAGACGAAGAGGGAGCCGTCGGGGAGGAGGTGGAGGAAGGGGTAGAGGTTGTTCTCGATGCGGGGCCCGTCGCTCGTCTGCATCAGGAAGGGTAAGTTGTAGGGCTGCTGCTGCTTCTTGGGGAAGAACTCGAAGGAGAACTGGCGGCGGCCGCCCACGATGATGACGTCCCCGTCGGGGAGGATCTGGTTGGAGGCGTACCAGCGGCGCACGGAGAGGAACTTGGGGAACTCGAACCAGTCGGCATTGGCGTTGGCGTCGGCGTCGGCATTGGCGGTCGTGCCACTGCCGCCTATGGTGGCGAGGGAGCGGATGGCGCGATCGCCGTCCTTGTAGCCGCCTGTCTGGAGGAAGGTGCCATTGGGAAGGAGGGTGCCGGAGGAGCACCAGGTGTCGGTACGGAGGGTGAGGGGGCGGAGGGAGGAGGTGTGGAGGTCCAAGAGGAGGGAGTGGGCGCTGCAGTCGGGCTTCAGGGGGCAGCTGCTGCCCTCGGGGAGGGACAGGTTGGACCGGCCTGCGTCCGTGCGATCGAAGATGAGCACGCTATCTCCCGGGAGGAGTTGCATGTGCATAGCCGAGATGCCGATGCTCCCGTGGACG